>LR738711.1:745905690-745919867 GCA_902687465.1 Secale cereale | reverse complement strand
TTTGACCGTATGTAGTTAGGATCTTTAGCGATCACCTCTTTTGCGACCGTTTGCGTAGCTTCTCATCTTATTCTGGTACTCGTAAGTTAGCCACCATATTATGCTTAGCCGCTGCTGCAACCTCACCACTTTACCTCTTCCTACCCACAAAGCTTTGCTAGTCTTGTTACCCATGGTTATGGGATTGCTGAGTCCTCGTGGCTCACAGTTACTACAACACCAGGTGCAGGTTCAGCCGAGTTTGAAGCAGGAGCTGGTTCAAGTTCTTCATCAGGAGCTCGATGAAGAGTGTGGCCGTTTGCTTGTGACGTTTCGACGTTCAGTAGTGGTTTCTACTAGGATTCGATCTTGGCCTGTGGCTTTATGTTGTTTTGGTATCTTTCTTTTGGATCTTCACCCGTAGTCGGGTTGTGATGTTTTGAATGATGATTGCTTATGTAATGTATTGTGTGAAGTGGCGAGTGTAAGCCAACTATTTTTTTTTGCAAGTTAATCCCTCTTTTACATGAGTCGTGCAAAGATACCAAACTTGAGATCATTCTAGGATGGGCTTATACCTTTAAGTCGTGCCCCGACACGTAGGAGGTATAGTCCCATCCTGGGCATTACAAGTTGGTATTCAGAGCCTTCTCCGACCTAGAAGCCCCCACTGATTGATCGAATCGTTGACGGTTGAGTCTAGGCACACACTGAAAACTTTTTGAGTCCTATATATATCGGAGAGTAGGATTTCTTTGCTTCTCATCCCCTTTCTCTCTGGTGAGGACTCCTGACGACTACTCTTGTCTCTCCTATCTTAAAAAATTGCACAAAATTTTTTAGGATCCCGCGAGTATTCTGGGATTGTTTCGATGTTCTTGTGACAAGGATATTGTTCTCGATGCCTCCTGTTACCGAGGAGTTGAGCTTCGGGGTATTGTTGTCACAAGCATATCGCGGCAGTACTAAATACTTAAGACGGCCGACATCGAAAATCTCTCCTATACGGCCAGTGGCAAGATAACCCCGACATCACCCAGTACTGGGGAGGTAGTTCGAGAGTATTGCCATAGCTTGTTATAGTGGATGCTTTTCGAAGGTCCGAGGTACACAGTTTCCGAGAAAGACTGGTTATGTGTTGAAGGATGGATACACCTGGATGTAGGTTTAGAGTTGATTGCGCGGTGCTTCCCGTGTATCCCCAACACCTGATTGCATAACTGGAAACTTTCGGAAATCTATAGGTGGGTTCATCTAGTAGTTCTAGGCATTCTTCCAACGAGTACATGATATGAAGTTTGGGGTTCTACATTGAGTGAAGTGGTTTTATGGACTTGTTCTGATCGGGAGTTGCATCTTAAAGGGTCCTTGGCTATGCTGATCCGGGGATTGCAAAACCCTTTTGTAACTCGTTCCATGAGCTTTCAGCACGAAGATGTCGAACGAAGCTTCTATCTTGTATTTGTTCTATCTGTTCCTTGTTCCTTTTTATTTATCTTTTGTTCTCCCTAGTGGCTTCTCGTCAAGCTGATGTACCTACGGAATTCATTCGTTCAATTCTCTGTTCGGATGATATTGTGAAGATCATGTTGCACATCTACTCCTTGTTTTGTTTTGATTCTGGTATTCGAGTTGCTTCGATGTCAAATGTTGATCCCATACCTTCCTAATCGGTATTCTCATATTTCTATGGGAGTGTTAATTCTTCTTGACCATCGAGATTTTCATGTTAATTCTTTTCAACCGGTGTCCATTTTGTTCATCCCAAGTCGTCTTTGTTTTTCCCCACCCTCCCTCCCTTTTCTTTATGGAGCTGGAATTCTCAAAACAAATATCCATTTTATTCATGTGATGTTTCTTCATTCATTCCCTTCAATGTTCTTATCCGGTGCCTTATCGTGAAGATGCTCAAGAGCTTCAAGTTCATCATTCTTTTGTTCTCAGATTCTACCGGTGGATTTAATTCAAGATTTCGATGTTGATCTTATCCTTTTTCCTCTTTTCACAATGCTTTCTTATTCCGGTGCACCAATTAATCATTCTCCTCTTGCTATTCATATCCGGGGTGCCCAAGATTCATAATTCCATTCTTAATCCGTTCAAGCTATTTTGAGGATTGTTATCTTACTCAAGCCATTTAATTCAACCGGTGCAATATCTCTTAAGCAATATTTTCAACGGTGATTTTTTTGAGTGGGCCCTAACCCACAGGTCTTTTCCCAGGATCTTACCTGACTCTTCTTTCCGGAGAATTCTTTTCAAGTGTGACGTAAGAATGATTTCCATCAGTCACATGCCTTCTCCAAGATCGCTTTCAAATTCTTTTCATCATTGGTTCAACCTTTTTAATTCTTCATTCCGGAGTGCTCAACAATTCTTCATGGCATTTCTCGTCTTCACTCTCAACATTTGGAGACCGGAGAAGTGTTTCTCTTAAATGTTGACCCGTTCTCTTGATGAATTGTGATTCTAGCTTCTTGCCATCCTCATAATTGTTTTCGATTGTGGGAATTGTTTTCATGCCCCTTCAGAGCAATTCTTGAGTTCTTCTCTTTGTGATCCTCCGAAGGCCATCATTTCAGAAGATTCTTCGTTCTCAGTTTTCAACTTCGTCCTCCAACTATTCTTCATTGATGTCTCTTCGTTCGTCTCCATATTCTTACGGTGGTTCTTTCAAGTTACTCTTCCGTTGTTATCATTTTAATTCATTTGTTCTTTCATAATCCTACCGGTGGTTCGTTGAAGATTTACCCAAGCTTGTGCCAGATCTCTCTTTAATTCCTTGCAACGAGAATAAGTAGTATGCCAAATCCTTTGGTTGTCATCAATTAAATTGGTGAAGGAGATGCATTACATAATTCTTATTCTTATTCCTTCAAGGTGATTTAATTCTTTTGTCTGGAGCTTGTTCATCATATCATATTCTCGGTTCTAAATTCTTCATCTTGTTTTCCGGAGCTCCAAGCTATTTCAATGATATCATTTCAACTTCATCTAATTCATCGCAGGCCTTGAATCTTATTCTTTCATGTTTCACTTCTCATGCTTTCATTACCGGAGTTCTCATGGTGGTCCATCATCATTTAATTCATCCTTGAAGTCTTCATCAAGATTCTTGTTGGAGCTCAAGCATTCTTCATCTTGCTTTCCAATTGCTATTCTTTCTCCCTTATCTTTTGAGATGGTGTTATGTCATTCTTGTCAATTCCTTCATGTTTCATGATTCATGAGTTGTCAAGATTGAGATATTTAAAACCATCATTTTCTTTGTTCAGGAGATCTTTTCAACCCTTCAATTTGTTCATTGGAGTTATCTTGGGTTGTATTTCACCTAAAAGCTTTCCCTGAGAATTGTTGCTATTATGGTGCTTATAAATGACCCAAGTTCTTCATTTTTCATTCCGGTGAATTAAGTTTATCGTCTCCTTGTTGTTCTCAATCCAATCAATTGTTTTTCATTAGTGGCTGGTTGTCACCTCTTAATTTTGAGATGTTTTCCATAAGCCCACATCAAGCTTATTCCTTTTCGTTGTTGATTTTTTCCAACAACTCTGTCCAACCCATCTTCGTAAGGTTGCTCTTTCAAATTCTATTTTGTGGGAGAAGTTGTCATTTTTCTTCTCCATTCATTTCTTTCGTTGATTCATATGCTATTCTTTCATTCCAGAGGCCTTGTGATATTGCTCTCTTTAACCATCAGCTCGTTTTATCAAGATCATATTCTCTCTTGCTTGTCTATTTAACCGGAGTGTTGTATTCTTCATTCACTTCCGTCTTTTATCAAGTTTGCCTCTCTTTTCAACCGGAGTGCTGTCTGAATCTTTCTTACCACTTGTGCCTTCTTTCAATTGTTTCAGAGGTAGTGTGTTGTTGTTTTCATCAAGTATCATTCCATCTCCTCAAGTTCATGTTTAATTCCTTCCATTTTTCAGACGGAGTGCTGTCTGAATTCTGTCATTCTTATTCCTTGGTTGTACCATTGCAGTTTCATATTCTTTTAGTTCGTAAGCTCTTGTTTCGTGTCTTTCAACCACAAGGTTCTTGTTCGGTTGCATTCTTTCTTTCAAGTTTGTTCAACCTCTCAAGGTTCTTTGGTTTCACTCGTCTGTCAAAGAAGCAACTTTGTTTTACCTCTTCCTCTTCCATTTCTACCCGGTGATATCTCTAGGATCTCGGGTCGAGATCCTCTGTTAGTGTGGGAGAGTTGTGACGCCCGAGACCGACGTACCAGAAGATACCAGAAGATTCCAGAAGATTTCAGATGTTCCGGGTTGCCCGTGTGTTTCTTTTGTGCTTGTGTTTTTATTTTTTGCATTGCATCATGTCATCATGCCATCATCTCATTAATTTTTGCAACCAAATAAATCGTGTGGGCCTTCGGTCCATTTAAATCGAGGGAAGGTGACTTCTCTTTAAAACATATAAAAGCCTCTCAATATTATTAGGGAGCTATATTAAATATTCCATTCGTTGGAATTAACCCAACACACTTGCATATTTTCTTCATGCCTTTTCACCTCGAGTTTCTCCATCTAAACCTCCCCTATATTCTTTTCTCAATTTTCGAGGCTCCTCTAAATCTAGACTCCTTTAAAACTCCTTTAAGACAAGCTATTTATTTTAGTTTGCACTTCCCTTTTTGTTGGAACTATTTTTGTGAGGTTGGAATTATTCCGTAAAGCCTTACAAAAATGTCCATCATTTTATTCTTGTTCTTTGCCTCTTTCTATTTAATTTTTGACTCTCTCTTTTTCTTTGTTCTGCAAAGGAAAAGAGTTAAATAAGAAGAGCTGCAGAGAAGAGGGCCCAGCCGCAGCCAGGCCCATCTCCCCCAGCCTTCCTCCTTCCCTCTTGGCCCATTAGGCTCGGCCTCCCTGGCCCATCCCGCGCCGAACCCTAGAGCGCCCCAGCTCTCCCTCGATTTCCTCTCGTCCGCCGCCAGGAGCGAAAACCCATCGCTCGCTCTGCCTCTTCCCTCTCCCATCGCTCACCCTCCTCCCTCTCCCTCGAACCCCCGTTCCCTCGATCTTCTTCCCCTCGCCCCGAGCCTCCATCTCCCTCGATCTCCCTCGCCTCGGCCCTCTCCCTTCGATCCCGTCGTCCCTCGTCGCCCGATCTACTCCCTCCTCCCGAGCGCCGAACCCTGCTGCTTCGATCCCTCCGCGCAGGAGCCCCGCGCCTGCTCTGCGCCTCCCTCCTCTCCGCGTCTCGAAGACCGCACGCCCGCGCCCCTCGCCAGGAGCAGCGGCCAGGCCCGAGGCCGCACCTCTACCTGGCCTCCCGCGATGCTCCTACAGCCCCGTCGCCCAGGGCCGGAGTCCGGTCCGCGGCCTCCCTCCCAGCGCCAGGGGCGCCCTTCCTCTGGCCTCTGCCTCGCCCCGCCCCCGCGTTCAGCGCCTGGCACCCGCCAGCCGATCCGGTCGGCCAGATGCAGCCGGCTCTGCCCAGCTTCGTCCGCGAGCCCATGCAGCCGACTCCGCCCGGCCTCCAGCCACCTCTCCTGCACGTCCCTCCGTCACCGTCCAGCAGCGCCTCGCCCCTTCGTCCTCTCCAGCCTTCCCTGCCTCTTCTCCAAGTGCGCCAAGACGTGCTGTAGTTTTTGTGTTGTTTTGGTTGCTTGTGTTCTTGACAGAGAACGTGTACAACTACGACTCGAGACCGAAGATTCAAGTACCTCTACGGCCCGAACGTCTACGAACCGTGTACGAGATCGACGACCCGAACCTCTACGGGAAAATGAGCTCCAAGTTCGACTACTTCACGGGACCCGTCAAGTCCGACTACTACATGTACAAGTACCTCGACGCCCGGAGCACTCGAGAACGACAAGTACCCCGACAACATGTGTACCACTACCGTCGCCCCGTGAACGACTACCGAGGCGCCAAGTACCTCTACGGAACGACTACTCGTTGGCGACTTCGTGAAACGGCTACTTCCTCTTCGGAAACGTGAACAACTACTTCCTCTACGACCGCGAGTACCACTACTTCCACTACGATCTCGAACGCTTCGAAGGTATAACCCCGTCGATGACCCGTGGATGCTTGTTGTGTTGTATGAAATGTCTCCCGTGTGTGCTCCGTGCCCGTTGTGCCGTTCCGACCTTTTGTCATGTTCCTCGGTTGCCTCGTCACCGACTCGTGGGAACCCGGTAACGGGATCATTCCACCTTTTATCTCGTTTGACTCACTCCGTCTTACCTTTTGCACCGGTCTCGCAACGAGTTACCGGAACCGATATGTTGCGTGGCATCATTTTCAGATCGTTGCCATGGCACCCTTTCTTTCCACCACAGTGACAAATGCTTCATATCTCTTTTAAGTCAACCTTTTAAAAACTTGCATAAACTTGATCATGTCATCTGCATCATGTTAACAACACTAAAATGTTTAATTGTTGTTGCTTTAATAATTGTTAAACATGCTCATGAGGATTTTTCGGACTTGTTGTTGTTATTTCCGGCCTCATTTAAATTGCCTAGTTAGTGTAGTTTTATTATGCTTCACCTCTTGCCATGTTAAAAACATTTAATCTTGTCTTGTAATTAACAGAGTCAACTAAATAATTAATTGTGGTGTTTCGTCAATATGCAACTCGTTGCATATTGAGCTCCACTTAACTTGTAGTGTTGTTTGTGCACTTTGCCATGCCATGCATAATTAAACCGGACATGCATCATGCTTGTTTGTGCATCATATGCCATGTTTATGCTTGTGTGTTTACCGTGTTGTTTCTTCTTTCCGGTTGCTTCTCTTGTTTAGCTTCGGTTTCGTTCCGGAGTTGTGAGGATTCTCTCGACGGTGTCGCTTCGTCTACTTCGTGGTTCCGTTCTTCTCCCTTGTGGAATCCCAGGCAAGATGATCATACCCTTGGATACCTTTACTACCATTGCCATGCTTAGTTGTCTCGATGCTATCGTTACATGTCGCGATACCCATTCTTTTACGTCAGCCTCTCCTTGTTGCCATGAAACCTCTAACCTTGACACCTTCCTAGCAAACCACTGTTTGGCTATGTTACCCGCTTGCTCAGCCTCGCTTGCTCAGTCCCTCTTATAGCGTTGTTAGTTGCAGGTGAAGATGAAGTCCGTTCCAGGAGGGAACTTGTTGTTGGATATATCACAATATCTATAATTATTATTAACACACCTATATACTGGGCATGGGTGGAAGGCTTGGCCTTTTGCTCGGTGTTTTGTTCCACTCATGCCACCTTAGGCGCCGATAAACCGGCATTATGTTCCTTGATTTTGCGTTCCTAACACGATGGGTGTAATGGGGACCCCTTGACAGTTCGACTTTGAATAAAACTCCTCCAGCAAGGCCCAACATTGGTTTTAATTTGCTTCATAATAACAACTTAATTAATTAATTAAATTGCATAGGGAGTTAGCGCTACCCGAGGATTCTTAATTCTACATAACAGGGGGGGCCAGTGCTGATGGTGCTGGTCCCAAACTAGAGCCACTTGCGGATACCACCCAGTTCGCTGGGATCTTCGGTATCTGTACGTACTGCTCATCCGGACGTGGCCTGAGACGAGATACGCGCGGCTACTATCAGGGTGTCGGCACGCCGGGAGGTCTTGCTGGACTTGTTTTACCATTGTCGAAATGACTTGTGCTACAGGGATTCCGAGCCTGATCGGATTTTCCCTAAGATAAGGAGTGATGATATTATATTTATCACTTCAGCTAATCGTGAGAGCTTGTGATGGGCTAAGTTGGAACACCCCTGCAGGGTTATGATCTTTCGAAAGCCGTGCCCGCGGTTATGTGGCAGATTGGAATTTGTTAATGTCCGGTTGTAGAAAACTTGACAGATGATCCGAAGTAAAACACACAACTGTGTGAGTAACCGTGACTGTCTCTTTTCACTTTGAGAAGAGAACACGGTGGGGTTATATTTGACCGTATGTAGTTAGGATCTTTAGCGATCACCTCTTTTGCGACCGTTTGCGTAGCTTCTCATCTTATTCTGGTACTCGTAAGTTAGCCACCATATTATGCTTAGCCGCTGCTGCAACCTCACCACTTTACCTCTTCCTACCCACAAAGCTTTGCTAGTCTTGTTACCCATGGTTATGGGATTGCTGAGTCCTCGTGGCTCACAGTTACTACAACACCAGGTGCAGGTTCAGCCGAGTTTGAAGCAGGAGCTGGTTCAAGTTCTTCATCAGGAGCTCGATGAAGAGTGTGGCCGTTTGCTTGTGACGTTTCGACGTTCAGTAGTGGTTTCTACTAGGATTCGATCTTGGCCTGTGGCTTTATGTTGTTTTGGTATCTTTCTTTTGGATCTTCACCCGTAGTCGGGTTGTGATGTTTTGAATGATGATTGCTTATGTAATGTATTGTGTGAAGTGGCGAGTGTAAGCCAACTATTTTTTTTTTGCAAGTTAATCCCTCTTTTACATGAGTCGTGCAAAGATACCAAACTTGAGATCATTCTAGGATGGGCTTATACCTTTAAGTCGTGCCCCGACACGTAGGAGGTATAGTCCCATCCTGGGCATTACAATATGCGTGAGCATACGCCAAGTCGATCAAAATAAATTCTCGAAGGAAGATATTACTAAACCATACCACATCATCGGCAAAAAAATCAAGTTGGTACTCCAATAACACATTGGGAATCCCCCAGCTATTTGAGATTAACCATAAGAAAACCTGAACTACTAAGTGCCATTATGCACGTAGCATCTTTATCATAGACATATTAACCAATGCAACGGAAGCAAACTCTCTTAATAAGGTGAGCATGGTAATTAAAGAGAGTTCAAGCAACCAACTAAACAAAAGCTCTCTGAAAAAGATAAGCATGAATACTAAGAGCAGAGCATGATAGTAGCTATTTAAAAGACAAAGAACACACACAGCAAAGATAGACATGAAAATTCTATGTTATGTTCTAGGTAGAAGTGGAGCGTGTTTCTCTCCCACATAAAGAATGCTGAGTTCCGACTCGTTATGAAAAGCTAAAAAGAAAACTAAAAGCAAGACGCTCCAAGCATAGCACTTAACACATGAAGTGATAAAAATATAGCGAAACGAAAGACGAACTGATAATGTTGATGGAGAACGGGATGCACGGGGGCATCCCCAAGCTTAGACGCTTGAGTCTCCTTGAATATTTCTTGGGGGTGCATGGGGGCATCCCCAAGCTTGAGCGCTTGACACTCCTGAATCTTTTTATCATCTTCCCTCGCACACTTGAAAACTCCCTTCATACATAACTCATTGTAATCTGATTAGCGAGGTTAGTACCCTTAATAAAATAATTATACCTTGCTGGAAATAAAGATATTCTTGAAGTTCTACTGTTTCTCAAAATTGCCAAAAGGTTTTTGCAAAGAAAAAGCAAGCTCTTGATTTGCAAAATGAAGGAAAGGCAAAACAGGACAGAATCTGTGAAAAACAGAACAGCAGGTAGTAATTGATCTGTTCGGGATACTTCTGCAACTCAAATCAAAAAACTCAGAACAGATGCACGAAAGACAATTATATAGAGAACGCTGTCGAAAAAATTCAGACCAAAAAGATGATCTGGTGATTTTATACGAATTTTTCTATCCAAGGACAGAATCTGTTTTCTGGACAGCACCTCACAACTTTTGAACTTTCTAGCAATCAGAGGCTATACTTGGCACAAATATGAAAAGCAAAGATACAATGATGATGCTACAACAGTAAACAACATCAAGACACTACAAAAGCATTAAATTTTTTCATGTGGGCTGCCTCCCAAAAGCGCTTTTTTTATGCCTTTAAGCTAGGCATAATGCATAGAGGAATCAATAACCATCATAATAATCGGAGTTATAAATTGATTCATAAGGTTCCTCAACAAGTTCACTCTTGTTCCTTCTAGGAAAGGGGTACACACCTTTTGCCTTCCCGCGTAAGTGGATTTGTCCCTTTCCTATATCGATGAAGCCTTTTACCGCTCGGAGGAAGTCCCTTCCAAGCACTATATTTCCTTGGTTTGGCTCCATGATGAAGAAATCAATCATTGCAATCCCTTTAAGGAATTTAACTGGCACGTCTTTTATTCTTCCCTGGATTTCAGAAATATTTCCATTAGTGTGCTCATGATAAGATGATAATCTATCCATGTTAAATTTTAAAGAATCATGAACAATTTTTGGCATAGTAGAAACCATAGATCCAATATCACAATAAGCAAGGAAGTCTTGATTAGAGATGCTAATCCTAACAAGAGGCTCCCAGTCATTATCTATTTCCAAAATATCTTTATTGGGTTTGGGTTTCTCTACCTTCATTAAGTCTAGAGCATCCATTCTCTTTTCAATAGTAGCAAGTCTATCTATGACAGTATCAAGATTATGATCATAAACAAAGTAACTAGATAGACCATGTATAATTTCAAGAGCTCTAGCTTCATCACACTCTAGGAAATCTCCCTCGGCTATAATGTCAAGAGAGTGTTTACACCATTTAAAAAGACCCTGGTAAAAATTCCTAAGCACAATTTTTATAGGTATCCAAGGCATAATTCTCCTATGTGCATCAGAAATTCTGTCCCATGCCTTCTTCATATTTTCTCCATCCCTTTGATGGAAATCTAGAACTTCTGATTCCCTCAAAGCACCAAATCCTAATATGTTTGGCTAAACAGAAAGGACTACTAACAGAAAGGTAAATAATTTTTTTGTGATTTTTGATAAAAGATACTAAAGCAAAAAACTGAAAGGTAAACTAACAAGACTAAAAAGCAAAGGTAAAAGATAGCATGCAACTCCCCTATCCTGAAGAGTGGAGTCCCCAGCAACGGCGCCAGAAAATACTCCTTGATGGGCCTCGAACCCCTCGTTGGTTACCCTAAGTGGAAGGTGTAAGATGCAGTATGTAGAAGTGTTTTCCCTTAGCAAAGATGCCAAGGATCGAATCCCCAGATACTCCTAGGTTCAACAAGTAGGTGTCAACTGCTAACGGCGCAAATTAGCAATCAACGTGGACCTGCACACAGATACAAATAACTTTGCTCCCAACGAGTACAGAGAGGTTGTCAATCCCTCCGGCCTTGTAGTTCACAAAGAGTTAAAAGCAAATGATAGTAGTGATAGATAGTGTTTTGCAATAGTAAGTAAATAGCGAAAAGTAAATAGCGGATGTGATCAATGATGGTAATATGGACCGAAGTCTCATGATGTTCACTAGTGATGTCTCTCTCCCAAAAGACGATAAAACAGCTATGTGAGGTAAACAAATTACAGCTGGGCAATTGACAGGACCACGAACGCAAACCAATGCTGATTACATTGCAGAAAGGTTGAGGTTCAAAGCATGGGCGGTACGCCAAAATAAGTAGACCGAAATCCATAAATATCTACTACTAATCATCCACCTTGAGATATCTATCCAGAACATCTCGCTGGTATTAAGTTGCGAGTCCCACCCATAGTGTAAACTCAATGCAACAGACAACTGCATTAAAAGAACTTTGTGTAAAGTAAACAATCCTTGCACCCGCGGGCACAAGAACCGTTGTTTTCCCCCTTGTGTCAACAGCACATCCCCTAGACTCATGTTTCTGTCACTCAAGCTAATCATCGAGGGGCATGAACCCACAATCGAGCATAACGTTCCCTCTTGAAGTCACTACGTATTACTTGGCCAAAGCAATAAATAACAACGGAGAACATGCAAGAATTACTTATGAACATAAATATAAAAGAGGTAGATCAAATATATTACTCAAGATCAATCTGAACATAATCCCATAATCCATCGGATCCCAGCAAACTCAACATAGCAACAACATAAGGATTACATAGGTGCCTCGATCATGTAGGGCAGCTCACGAGGACTAATTAGTGAAGCACAAGAACGGGAGGAGAACATCACATAGCTACTGGTCATGGACTCATGATCCAAGGGAGACTACTCACGAGTCATCCGGGAGGCGTCCATGGTGGTGGAGAAGCTCCCGGTGGTGATCCTCCCCTCCGGCAGGGTGCCGTGAAGAGTTCTCCTGGTGCTCCCGATCTTGGAAGCGGCGGCGGTGGCGGAACAGAGATGGGATCGCGAAAAGAGTTCCTGTTCTGAGGGTTTCGGAGGACGCTTTAAATATATGCCAAAGGGGAGCATCGGGGAAGCTTCGGGGGGCCCAGGCGCCCCCCCCCCCGGCGCGGCCCAGGGGGGCGCCGCCGGGGCGCCTGGAGCCCTGGTGGCCCCCCCGGCTGCCCTTCGTACGCAGGGTAGTTTCCGGAACGCTGATTTTTTATATAATTTTTCTAGATTTTTCCTGGCAGTTCTCGTAACGTGAAAACCTGAAATACAAAAACAGCCGAAAACAGAAACTGGCACTAGGGTGCACTGTATTAGTAAGTTAGTCCAAATATGATCAAAAGTGTATGGAAGTGTATGAATATCATAGCAATATCACCCAAAAGTGGCATGGAGCAAGCAGAAATTATAGATACGTTTTGGACGTATCATCGATGGCTCTCCCCACAGATATCCGTACCTCGCTTGGAGGACGGGCCGCTCATATTCGACGGAATGAAGACAACGTCTTTGCTCCGCTTCTTGTTCAGCTCCGCCGCCCTCTTGCTTCCCTCGGCAGCGGCCTCCGTCGTCATGGCCTTCTGCTTCTTCTTCTCTGCGGGTTTCTTCCCTATTTCGGCGGCGGCGACGCGGAAGGGAAGGGGATCCAATGAGGAGGGCGGCAGAAGGGAAGGCGAAAGGAGGAGATGTTGCTTGGCTTGCGGAAGGAGATAGGGGAGCGGGGCAGGAGGCAGATGTGTCGTGCCGTTCGGCTTTTCCTTCTCTTCAGGAGGGGGAAAGCGGAACAAAGGTGCGACGCTTCAGAAAGTTACCGTTTTCACCATAACCGCAGCACCCCACGATCCCACGACGCGCAGTAATTGCACAAAGTGGACGTTGGAGTAACAAGTCACCATGATGAAACCGGCACCCTCAGCTCTCTCCTACCACGTGTTCGCGCACTGTTTGGGGCCTAACCCAACGTGCCCAGCGACACGTGTGGCTTAGGCGCGGGGGCTTATGTCGGGGAAAATATACAGTTGTATGTGTTTTCCCCTGACTCGTGCACGGACAAGCCAAGGTCAAGCCAAGATGTACAAGAAACCAAGAGATTCAGAGTAGCAGCTCTGATCAGAGAGACCAAGGCCGAGCCGGAGAAGCAAGACATCACCAAGAAAAGGGCCTCCCTTGCCGGGCAGGAGAGTCCGGCAAGGGGCGAGGCCACCCCCAGAAGTAGATAACGGAAACACCCCGGCAGGGCCTGCCGGGGGCTCGCGGAGGCAAAACCACCTCACCAAACACTCAAGCATGACCCACGTCGTCAATCAATGCGGTGTCAAGCCGCAAGGTGATTAAGTGGCAGCCATTAGCCACATTGCAGCCATTTCCTACAGGAAAGTTGATGAACCCACACCTCCGTATGCGCGTAGTCCCTGCTGCCTAGGGCAACCCCTGTCGGGCAAGTGTACTACGCTCCACCACCTCCATTCCACCATCAATCCACCAAAGCAGGAGTAGGGTTTTACGCCTCGCGGCGGCCCGAACCTGGGTAAATTGCTTGTGTGCTCCCCGCCGTGCTGCCGCACGCTGGTCTGCTCTTTGTGCAATGCGACGTTCACCTGCCGAACCAGCAAGGGGCCCCATGGTCCCATAGATGGCCGTGGACATCCCACGACAGGAAAGTTTCACCCTCCTCCTTAGCCTCCCGCTCTACTCGTCTCATCCCCCGTGTGCCAATTAATGGTGGCCACTGTGTGCCAACTACTGGTACTCCTGTAGGAGTTGTTGGATTCCATAAAGAGGAAAGGTGATGTAGCACAACCACAGAATGTGTTTCCCTCGGTTAAGAACCAAGGTTTATCGAACCAGTAGGAGTCACCAAGCTAACAGTGTAAACAACAACTGCACACAAACAAATAAAATTTGCTTGCACCCAAATTAGAAAGGGGGTTGTCAGCCCCTTGTATTGCTAGTTACAATATTAAAAGCAAATACGTAGTGGTATAGGTAAAACGAGAAAAATTAAAGGAAAGTAAAAGAGCAATTTTATCTGGACCGCTGTTTTGAAGATATCGGCAACTTGTTGGCTCGATCGAATTTTCCTTTTCAAAATTTAAGATTTTGAAAGGTACAAAATAAAATATAGTAAATGGAATATTGATCCGGATTTTGTGGGGGTGGGGGGGGGGGG
>LR738711.1:745881303-745905589 GCA_902687465.1 Secale cereale | reverse complement strand
GGGGGGGGGCTCATATTGACCATAATTTAGTAGAGGTTTTAGTGAGCCATAGCCGACTATCATTGCATGTTTTTATGCCGCGTGTGCACTTACCAGCAGGAGGAATCATGTCAACATAATCAAATGATGAGGAGTGGATTACACCAATTGACGGCGTTTTATGCGAGAAACTTGAAAAGTAGAGGTTCTATGCAAATCCAGCCTCAGTAGTTGGTGGTTCGTATAAATCTGCTCGCTACAGATGCTGGCCTTGGACTTGACATCTACGGTTGAAAAACGATGCCACTGCCACCAGGATGCGCGTCGGCTAGAAGCCGAAAAAGGCTGCGGCCAAGAGAGAGGCCATGAAAACGGGTCACATCTCTTGTAACACCGAAGATAATACGTAGTACTATTCCGATAGTGTGAGTGTCCCCCAAGCCGCCCGCCCAGAGATATGTCGATACGACGTGACGGAAAAATCAGTCTCCATCAGAGTATCACCCCCAACTTTCCTCTCTTTTCTTTTTTGTATGTAAAAAATAGACTGACAACTGAGAAGAGTGGAGCACGTCACGTTCACATCCAAGAGCCGTACAAGAGGAGGCAAGGCAAAGCCTCACGCAGATTTCCAGTAACGACGAAAAGGCAAGGAAAGGAAGATACAGCCTCGTACTCTCTCGGCGCCAAACCACGAGTCACCGCTGGTCCTCGGAATCCTGCAAAGTTAAGAGGAGGCCGGCGCCAAGATGCGGCGAAGCGACGGTGGCCGCTCGCTCGCTCGCGATCTTTGCTGGGTGGCTGGCGATCAGGGTGGCATCCTGATCGTGGCACGCGCCTCGCTCGTGTCGGCAGGCACCGGGGCGAGGAGAGGAGAGCGGGGCTGGAGCGAGCGTGTTGTCATTATCGCCTCGTTTCTTCTGTGTCCCGTGCCCATAGATAGATAATTGGGTTCGGGCGTCGTAAAGTAGGAGCAGTTGGTAGTACAATACTCCCGCGGTCGGTCGGTCCGTCCACTTGGCCGGAGATGCGGGGCGGGTGGGCTCCGATCCGTTCCGTTCCGTGTGAGTGATGGCACGGGGTGACATCGGCGAGGGAGGGAGAGGTGGAGGGGGGAGCGTGAAGTCGCGCGGTGACGGGACGCGCAGCGTCGTCACGCGCTCGGTGGTAGGCCTCGCTGATGCGGGCGTCCCCCGTCAGCCGTACCACACGACACGCCCCACCGGCCCACCCCCACCCGGCTCAACTCAATCAAGCACCCCGCCATCGTCTGCGCCGCGTGACTCGGTGCCATGCCCTGTGCTGTGCTGTGCTGTGCTGGTGCTCTCCTCCCTGTGCTTGGGGTCTGACGCCTTGCTTTGCTACGTCTTGTTTGACCGGATCTCGGGTGGGAGCAACTGTTCATGTGGAAGTTCCTGGGTCCATAGACAGATTGATAATTAAATACTACCTCCTTTCCGGTTTATAAGGCATGCACGTATCCCTAGGTCTATAATTTAACCAATATAAAATAAGTTGTATAGTCTAAAAATTATACCATTAGAAAATAGAAGATCTGAAGTTTCTAATGATATATTTTTTGTGACAAATAACTTGTATTACGTTGGTTTATTTGTCAACCTAGATATACGCGCAAGCCTTATAAACCGGAAAGGAGGTAGTATACTGTATGTATGTATTCATACTGGGTTCACTTTCGAGTTGACCAGAGACTAATGGGTGGGGACTGACGACAGCGCCGGACACCGATTAGTTTATGTTTATAAGAGCAATAATGCAGCTAGCAAGTTCCTCCTTGGTCACAGACGCATCCAATGGGAAGAGTCGTTTAGCTTCTTCCTTGGACCGGGACGAAAAAATTCAGGAAACAACTAAACTGCTTAGCCTAAAAAAAAGAGAAAAATATTAAACTGCTGCCGCGGCCTACCCGCGGCGATGAATATCGCGGCATCTGACTCAGCAATTGGAACGCAGTTTACAAGCTAGTAGTACACTGTACATACTACGGCCTCTGATGACTAACGGGGTCATGTGAGAAGTTCTTTGCGGTATCAGGTATCACCCGCAAAACAAACAAAAAACAAAAAACAAAATCTTGGCGGTAGCAGAACATGGTTGCTTGCGTCCCCGCGAAATGAGATGCCGCCAAGGAAGCGCCGTATACGGGCGGCGCTGTGCGGTCAGCAAGCGAGGCTCTTCTGCTGCACCAATGGCGGCACTTAAATGCTTGTCGGTATCCTCCAGCTGTGCGGCGCGATAAACACCGTGCTCAACTCCACGTGCTACCACGTTTGCACCCTATCCCCCCGCCAGGCACGTGCTACACGTAAGCCTTCCGGTATCTTCTCTGCCTAATCTGGCCCTGTCACCCAGCACGTTTATCACTCCACTCCATGAAGAACGTAGAACTGCTATATACGATGTGTGCGTGCCAGCCGGATGAACTTGAATCTACGACACTAGCCTACGGACGGTGTAGGGCCATACGGCGCCTATCCACCACATCACCTCGCTACAGTTTAACCATTTAATGGTTGTCTACAATCTACACTATTTTTTTTTTCAAAAACAGACACATGTCAATAGTTGCATACAAAGAACGAACATGTTAAGAATTAAACACTTTCAGGAAGAGAGGACATGTACATGCTCTCTGGCTGTGTTCAGCAGCCGTAATAAGGGATAAAAGAACACGAATAAGCACATAACTTCCAAAAAATGATAAAACAAAAAAAAATGACAACAGAAACAGTCCAGTAACAGGCCAGAAACGACATAAAATAAACAAAATTTCGTTTGTTTTTTGTATTGAGCTGCATCAAACCTAGTTTTTTGATTTGATTGCAAGGACCGAATAAACCGCACTTCGGAGCTCGCAGCTGTTTGCTCATGTCATGGCACGAAAACAGAGCATGGCAGGAAAACAGAGGATACAGACACGTACATTTTTCGTAGGATAGATCTCCTCGACGCATACTACTAAACCTAACTGTCACGTACCGCAAAACCGGGTGCCTGGTTTTTAGCCAACTACTAGCAACTCAGATACAGGGATACACCATCAATGGACATTAGGGTAGTCCCGGCATGAAAGTGAGCCCGGCAGCAAGGCGAACAGAACAACAAGATGTACTGATCTGCAAAACTGCAGATGATGAACAGAACATCTTATGGTCTCCTTGACAGATTAAGGCATTGCCTTCCCACATTCCTTTTTTGCACATTTTGCCTTCGTCCCAACAAACACCGCAATATCCTCATTAATTCCCAACCATGGCACTATTCGTGTGAGACCCAAGCATGGCATCCAGTACGGAATTGCATGCGAGCCACGGTCACCGTGCAGCGTCCCGCTGTCTTTTGAAAGATTGCGATGCTGAACTCCCTGGTCCAGAGCTGTTGCGGCCAGGACGCTGCTGCGACTGATTAAATCTACCAGCAGGGGCCCTCGATGACCTAATATGCCCTGAACCACCCCCTGGATGGTTAGATGACTTCAGATGATGAGGTGCATTGGGCGGTACGTCCGATAGCAATGACATAAGGAAATCACTAGGCGGAATAAAACCAACTTTCCTTCCCTCAGCTGGTCCGCTAGCATCTGTTGAGCTCTGACCTGAACCATGTTTTGCTGCCAAATTACCAGGCAAGCCATCATACGATAGGATGCAAGCAATCGCATACATGGTTGCTCCAAGAGTAGGCGGGAGAACATCCTGTGGATGTTTCACCTGTACAAAACATCCTTTCATCAGAAAGAAGACAAAGTAACAAACTTCATATGCCTCTTGACAGTTTGACGGGAAGGTGATATGATCCACATGCTCTATCCTAAGTGTGATCATTTGTATAGCTGTATATTTCTTAGTAAAGATTCTGCATTACAAGCAAAATGAGACAAGTATTTTAAACAATTGTACAGACCAGAAGAGGGAAAAGCTGTGCAGAATGGACTGAACATAAGTTCGATAATATGCTATGATGCATGAAACTTTATGGAACATCAGATGGAAGCCAGAGCAAATTATAGTGCATTGTTCCCAGATTAAATTAGAAAATGTGATAACAAGATAACTGTGTCTTACTTTGAAAAGAATAGCAGATGCTAGGCGTTCTCGTAGGCAGTATATCTGAGCAACATCCAGAGCAGTAGCATCAAATCGGAGCCACCGATCAACAACAACTGAAACAGTGTTGTCGGGAGAAGACATAATCTCTTCCTTTTGTTGTCCCAGAGTGCTTTTTCCCGCTTCATCCCCACTGGAACCTTCATCATCCTCATCACTTACATCATCAGGTGGAGCAACAGCTATTTCTGTAGCAAGCAGAAGTAAAGGATATGATCCAACAACTGAACAGTTCTTTACATACATTCCACCATCACCTCGAGTGATTTCATCAAATACCATTAGTGGATTCCCAGAGGATTTACTAAATGACAAGTTAAAGTTGGAAGAATGCGGGTGTAGTCGAACTTTGGCACCACTTGCTGTTTCCACAACTGCCCTTCTAGCATTTTTGCGAGGAGGGAGCAATCGTCCTACCATTGGGTAAGCGCCGGCCACAAGGACAGCACTAATGATACCTACCAAAGTTGCAAGAAAACGGACCGTCAAATTTAAACATAATAAGACTGCAAAGCAAGATTTGAAAATGAGCATAGAAACCAGTGCATGCATTAAAAATAGCTTTACTACAAACAAAAATGTATGTAATGGATTGCTTCTAAATTAGAACAAGATTGATCTGAAATACAATACAAAATTCTGTAATGCATTAAACTTGTGATTGGCATAAGTAACAACTTTAAACTCAACAGAACCAGGTAACTAAATCACATATATACAATAGCACTGACTGCGACATTTTCTTATTCAAACTAATGTGTAACCATGGTTTGCATGATGTAACTACCACGATCTAAAAGGATGTGATGCCTATGTTTGAACAATTCTGCATGATTGTAATTCTTCAAAGTACCAATACATGCAGCTTTCTACTTAAATAGCCACAGAAACCTCCACACACACTTGAGAGAGAATGGAAGCTTCTCTTAAGTGGTGAATCAAATGACTTGCTGCATATATAGACATATATATCCTTGTACGTATTACCACTCATATTGCAAAGCAGGAAAAGGACACAAGGGAACCACATTATATGCAGTGTTTCATAACTCCTGTTTTCATAAAAACTTGAGTACCTGGAACTTTAGCATTCAAGCTGCAGGCAGATGTATCAGCAGGAAGAAATCCTCTTTGAGCTAGTTCACTGTGTAGCTGTTTCCTCATACTAGACAACATATTCATGGTGTTTGAAGCTACGAAGTACTTTGAACAAAACAAAGTTTCTTGTCCTTTCTCTTTGGCACACGTCCAACAATCAAATGCTGCTACAACAGCAAGCTGGTCACTATATCCACCATATAATGAAGCAAGCTCAACCTTGGCTGCAGCAGCCCTTTTTCTCTCATCCGGAGCCATAGGAAGGAAGAAAGGATCTCTATAGTCTGCTGCACATGCCAATGTCAATGCAGGATCAAGGCAGTTCATCAATATACCAAACAGGAGCATCTTGCTTGTGGATGGATGGACAGGGAGAGAACCTAACTTTTCACCTAAATCTGTCAATTGTTCATCTTGAGTTAAAGCACCAAGATCCTGAAGCACAGTAATAGCATTTTTTACAGTCTCTGTAACTGGAGGATCCAAGGTCTTCTTTAAAAAGTCTGCTATTTTAGAGTTTGGATCAAGCAGTTTGACCTGCACCACAAAAATTGAAACAACATACAGTTGTCAGTGATAACAAGATAATCTTGTTAGATCAAGCAGTTTGACCTGCACGGCAAAGATTGAAAGAATAAAAATAGCTACTACTACAGCATGATAATCTCATTACTGCCAAGTGTAATACTTTGGAGCATTGTGTTTACTTTAAACATTAGGGACAACAGAAGCTAGGAACCTAGGACTGTACCTGCAAACACAGCTCTTCAATAGGCATCCTCTTAATTTCAGGAATTTGGAATTCTGGCAATGAAGCTGCTCGAAATCTAGAGTAAAGATGATAGCAAGTTCCTGGCTGACAACGACCGGCACGTCCTTCACGCTGTCTTGCATTAGCTCGAGATACCCAAGAAGTATGAAGTGTAGACACATTATTGTATGGATCATAGCTTTTCTCTTTCATCCTCCCACTATCTATAACAAATACAACATCATCAATTGTTACTGCAGTCTCCGCTATGTTGGTTGAGAGAATAATTTTACGAACCCCTGCTGGTGCACGTTTGAAAACCTTTTTCTGCTCTGAAGATGGGATCATGGAATGAAGTGACAGTACAAGAAATTTTGAAGAATCCCGAAAGGAAGAAGCAAGTATCCTCTCCCGTGTTTGATTTATATCTTCCCAACCAGGAAGGAAGACTAAGATAGCTCCTTCATTGGAGTCGGTACATATTTTTCTAAGCAAGCGTTCTATCAGCACAGTATCAATGTGTTCTGGGTTGATAGTTGCCAAGTATTTCTTAAGCAGCTCGTTTTCTTCAGGTAATTTTGCAGGACTACAATCCATATGTTTCTTAATAACTTCATAAGCCTCTACCTGATTCTCTTGCTGAGCCCAATCTAATGCAGATTTTCCATCATGATCCCGTGCAGAACAATCCACACCAAATGATAGAAGCATACAGACATCCCCAAGCTGACCCTTTCTGGCAAAAACCATCAAAGGTGTCACACCAGTCTCTGAATGTTGGTAGTTGAAGATTTCTGGGATCGGCTCTATAGAAATAAGCTCAATGAGAGGATCAAATTCATCACTGACTAAAGCTATGCTAATTGCTTCATCCATTGAGCTTCTGTAATCATCGGTTAGCACACTGTCAAGTCCCAGATCATTTGTTTCAGGATTAAGATGATTATCACCTACAGATTGCAGAATAGAAAGCACATCCTCCAAATAGAAAGTTTTGACCTGTCAAAAATGTAGTTGACAACAAAGCTTTCAGCTAATTAAAGATCTACAGCCACATAATGCAAATGTAGAGTGTTACTAACCGGATAGGTATGGCCTGGGACTTCAATAACCGGGCATCCGTTGAAATATTGTGAAAACCGCTCAGCATCAATCGTTGCACTCATGAGCACCTGTTAAATGCATCAGTGAATTCTTGCGACCGAGGAAACATGCCCAGACAAAATTTAGTATTCAAGATATGGCAATGGTGAGTTGGATTTTCTGAAATCTAGTCAATACTTGAGTTGTATAAAATGGACCTACTTTAGCAACGAGAATAATAAATTACAAAGAAGATAATTCTTACCAAATGAAGATGAGGATACATCGGCAGCAAATCTCTACACATAATTGGTCGGGAAATATTATTAGAGGATTATACAGTGCGATATTTATGCAACATAAGCACAATTGTTACAAAAATACCTCAAGATAGCAAGCATGAAATCGGAAAACCTATCCCTTTCATGGATTTCATCCTGGAGAATCAAAGTGAGTATTAATTCAAATGCTATATAGAACAACATAAAGCCCAATATATACACCTAAAATGATTCTAGTGAAGTATTAATCTAATGAAATGGCTAAGTGCAATATGTGCGCAAGCTGCAGTTTTGCAACAATGTTGCAGGTTCGCTATGAGCGATAGAAAGTTCGTACAAATTCATATATTAGGAAAAGCCAAACACTGACCAAATTATATCTGAAGCTCACAAACAATCTGTTTCATGGTTAATTTGCGAAGAACTTGCCTTGGACTAACAAGGAGGCCCCATAGAGATACTCCTTTCTTGATAATACAAAAAAAATGTGGTACATGCGGAAGGGTGTAAAGGGAGTACTAGGAAGTAGGTAAAATGTTTTGGAAATAGCAAAATCTTTGGTGAAAAGCGAGTTTTTTGCCACTGCTGTTCCCCACGTGATATCATCATCATCAACATCTTATACCCTAGAAAATACCTTTGTAATCTGTACAGCTTTACCGTTATACTCCCTCCGTTCACAAATATAAGATGTTTTGGATATCTCAATATGGACAACATACGGACTAAAATGAGTGAACAAACACATTAAAATGCGTCTATATACATCCAAATCAGAAAAAAAGGTGGAACATCTTATACTCCCTACGTCCGGAATTACTTGTAGCTCAAAGGGATGTATCTAACACTATTTTAGAGCTAGATATATCCACTTGAGCGACAAGTAATTCCGGACGGAGGGAGTATTTGTGAACAGAGGAAGTATTTACTAACATCAAACCTTTCCTTGCAGCATAACATAACAAGAACATGTCACACCTCAAAACACAATTGTGTAACCAAGATATTTGAAAGTTTAAGAACAAAATATTATTACCACAATAATGTGTGTTATCCCCATAATTACATCATCAGCCGCGCGTTGCCTATTTGAAATGTTAGTTACTCTTCCTATCAACACCCTCAAGAGAACACCATTTGTGCAGAACATGATTGACGAATTCTTCCCTCCCTTCGACTCCAAACGTATCTATAATCAAAATAAACAATAGAATAAGACCAAAAAGGGGCCCATATCAACATATATTGCATTTTATTAAAAAGCAGAAAATGGATGAAATATATATACATTAAAGAGAAGATTTAAAAATTCCCAAGAAAAGAACAACTTGAATGAAAAGAAAGTGATGTTCACAAAAGCCCCATTGTTTGGTAAAAAATAGAAGGACCTGGACTTATTTGTGGGGTGAAGTTCTCCAACTTCGGTGGTTTAGCCATCAAATGGTCCAACAAAAAATACATCTGATGACCACAAGGATAAACTTACCTAAATTCATATTTAGAAGGACTTCCAAATTATCAAAAATATCATAATAGTATAGTTGTACTTTGCACTGCAATGTAAATTAACTAGCTGAATGCCCGTTTATTGCCACGGAACAACAAACAGCATGGGGACCTAATAAAGGAGCGAACGACAGAGAATGGACTGTAGACATACTTAAGCAATTCAATATGTCAGCGATTAATCCATCAATATAGCTAGTAGTGTCACTGTTGTTGTATGAGCCGCACAGTGCTCAGCCTGCATGGGATTACCTCTAAACACAATCACGTATTGCGCAATATTGGGCTTGAGCTTGGTACCCTCTCTTGCTGAGTTCACAAAAAAATCATCCAACGATTACATACACACGTAACACACCCATCTCGCCGAGTCACTCTGTTCTATACAAACCCTCACTTACCACATCACTTCTTGCCTTGAAAAAATAATAATTGGTGGCCGATGCCATCACTCGTTCTCATCGGGGCTTAAGTAATAGGGAAGCCCCGCGGCAGTTGCTTCAGAACTGGTAGCGGGGAAGATGTGGGAGTGGGATGGATTGCGGGGCAAGCAAGGAGATGACGGCGCCGCAACGCATGGTGGCCAAGAGGAGGTCGTTGAGGAAGGTGGCTGCGTGGGTGACCACCCGGGACGCGCAAGAGGGATGGTACGTAGGACCTCTGAGCAAGCATGTTGAACTGAAGTTGGTGTTGGCCATGTGGTCGCTGTCCGCGGACAACATAAACATGCCCTTGGCTAGGATCAAGGAGAGCATGACGTCGCCGGCAGCCGGAGGCAAGCTAGGCCATTAGAGGGTCATAGCCAGTCCGAAACGTCAGCCTCACCTGCTCTATCGTGCCATCAACCTCCACCGGCACTGCCACCACTGCCTCTGCCGATGTGTCTGTTGCGGTGGTAATTGGATCGCGTGATGTGCGGGACTACAGTGTGCGGCAGCGATCGGATCATGCACTGTTTTTCCTTCCAAAATCGTGTGCTGGTTTTTCAATGAGGGAAAAAACGGTGTAACATGAGGAGGTGGGGGTGGGGAGAACAAATGAAGCCGACCTATAAACACCAACTCCCCTTTAATAGTAGATATGATCAAGTTTAGCGTCAGGGACAATCCGAAAACAAACTGGGAGTGCTTTGAAATGGCTACAGTTTAACAAATTCGATCGACAAATGGACTAAAGTGAAATTCTGAAAATTTAATATACCTTGTACCCAACTGTGTCACCGACAGTCTCTCCTCTTTCAACAGAGATTCGTTCAGAAACTGTGTAAGACACAGAACAGAGCATAATTTACATCAAACCAACAGATAAAGGGCAAAATAATTAGACACAATGGCCTATGACATAACTAATAGTAAGAACAGGAAATGATCAATGGCTTATGACATAACTAATAGTAAAATTACCTGAAATAGCTGATATCCGCCGCGGTTGAGTACAAATGATCTTACATGATTCACCCTTGCCCCACACATGATCTAAGATATATTGCGGAACCTAAGTAAGAACGGGAAGATAAATGAGATGGAAAAGGAAGGAAAAACACTAGCACAAATCACAATCAAGGTTTGTTCCCGACGATTCGTATGCACAAAAACAAATTTGGCCTTAACCAGTCTTTTAGTATGGAGATGTTATCATATGAATATGAACCAAGCCAAACCCAGGAACATGTGAAGCAAGTTTCAATAGACAAAATACATTAGTATCTACGACTAAAGACTGCACTGTATTACATTACGGACATGGATTAGAAGACTGGTTTTTAAAGAGTATAGGAAATACAATGCGTCCTTTGAGTGGCATAAGACCACTCAATTCTACATAGATAACTGCAGATATCTAAATTATGAGATATTTGCACAAGCACAAAGAGTGCATATTGTTGAGACGGGCATAGAACAAGATTGAAATGAAAGAAAATAGGGAATGGAGAACAACAATAATAAGTAGAATTTTTGAATTAAATGCGGAAAAGAATCAGAACAACTTAGACCTGGGTAGTTTTACCGCAGCCTGTTTCTCCAGAAATAAGAACCACCTGATAGGAAATACAAGAGGATCAAATTGCATCACCAGATGCCAAGAGGAATGTCCATTTAGCAAAGTATAGTAATGAATGGATCAAATTAAATAAATAGATAGGAAAATGATGAAACAAATATCCACTGCTTTTTGTGACAGTCGTTATTACTATAATAACGTAAGCTGTGGTACAAGACACTGGCAGATTCTCAGCAATTCTGGAGTAAAACTATGTAAATTCTAGACTATCTAGATATTAAACCTGCCGCCGATGGGAAAAGACATAACCAGCAACCAACTTGATCCAAGCATCACACTAAAGCTAGTTTGGAGCAACCTCATTCCAAGTTGAATTATCTCTTTCGACAGTTTTGCAGTCTTGCATATTTAAGTATGATAAAGCTTTGGCACAAGGAACAATACCTGGTGATTTTCTAGGGTAGAAGAAATGTGATCTTTGAAGGATGCAATCGGAAGTTTGGATCTGTCTTCACCGATCTGCATACATGTGTGCAACTTTCAGCACCAACTTACAAATACCACAACCACATATGCCAGGTACAAGGGAAGAATTCTCGGACTGGCAAAATTAAATGGTGAAAAAAGGAACATATCAAGCCAAGAATATACAACCTTCCTCAACTGTCTAGGATCACTTAATTTAGACGTAAGCATCTTGACCTTCTTTTCTATATCATGTTTCTGCATAGCTGGCCTGGAAAAGGCCGTATCTGTCTTCCATCGAATTTTAGCAGCCTTATCACCAGGATTCTTGACAGCATCACCATTCAATTCAGCATCATCAGGAGGATAGTGTGTAAACAGATCTAGCAAAATCTGTCTTGCTTCTTCAGAAAATCCAAGTTTGTTAGGGTCTTCTTTTTTACCAGCCACCTGTGTGTTTTTAGTTTTGTAAACAGAAAGGCATCGCCGCTCCCCATACCTACGGTTAATGAATATAATTCAGAATAAACACCAGATAAAAAGTAAGTTGATACTGCAAATATAGGTCAGCATGAAGATTGATGAAGAGAAGATAGATCAAACATAGTTATCGATTAGCACTTCAACGAAAGAAGTCTGAAAAATGCATCCATTATAGTTAGGAAATAACTCACCCTTTACTCTTTGATATCATGCCCATCTTTTTACACATAGCATGGACTGCAGCCCGCTCTTGATTGGTAAGACTAGGTTCGAATGTGTGCTCTACAAATTAAAAATGTGTAGATTTTACTTCTCTGCTCAGAGTATAACACAGAAAATAATACCATGCATGCTTCAATAAAGGTCAATACAATAAAATAAACAGAAGATACCAGTAGTAGAGGTGGCAAATAATACAATAAGGAGATCCATAGCAGAAAATATGGGGGGCCGTGATAAAACTGAAATTGGGTCCAAAACATGAAAAGAAGATCAAAACACATGGTGGTCATAACACCCCATAGACCACTAAACTTGGCATGGACACCTTGGTGCAGCAACAAGGTAGCGAGCAACGGCTCTACAGATGATTAAAAGAATATCGTGAAGACCATTTAAGCTTCTGCAACTACCTTATTGAAAGCATAAGCACGACTTATATACTTACAACCAACTAATATAAGACCCTGTCACCCAGTTAGGCAATTTTATGTTACCAGTCTAGTGGGCATACAATTCTTCAACAATAATCTGGAATGCTTCTCAAAAGAAAAGAAAAATGGGACACTGCAAATTAACCAAAAAACACTAGCAAGTTCCTTCTCGAGTCAAATGATGCCATCGCATGACCTATGGAAGGCTATTTGGTAGAAAACAGACTAACTTATCCAGAAGGAAACTGTAAAACTAGTATTGGTACAAATAGCACATGTGGTGGCGACAAAGAACACTGATTGAGCATTAACCTTCCTTATGACCGATTAACCACACTAATGATAGGCATTGTCGCAGCATTAATTAAACTCTAGATGATAAAACGTGTATCATACTTGTAACCACACTCGGGACCAGCAGTGGAGCTAGAAACGCTGGTAACATTGATCATCAGTACACCACAAAGCTAGCAAAATAAGTCGAGGCAACGGATGCGCAACAAATAAGGACGAGTGCCCAAAATAACGGCTGCCGAATTAGATTGGCGATACTATGATAAGACGAGCAGCCCTCAATCCTAAGCTCGAAGGGTTGAAACCCTAGCTCCCACTGCACATGGAGCGTGCCGTATCCGCGGCACAACGGAATCGCGCCAAAAACAACGAGAGAGCACTCTAGGCTCCTACAGAAACGGGAATATCCAATGTGATAGGAAGGCAAATGGCGCGAACCTTGGGCGTCGGAGGCGCGGAAGTCCTCGAGCACCGTCGTGATGCGGACCGTCGTCTGCTCGCTCATGGCGGCCAGGGCGGCCTTCGTGAGGGCGGTGGCGTTCGCCTTGGAACCCTTGGGCCCCTTTCGCCCCATCCCGTCGTCGAGGAGCGGGGCCGGGGGCGGGGCGGCGGCGGCGGCGTTCGGGGCGGCGCGGCGGCCGGTTCGGGTCCCGCTCTGGTGCCTTCCCGCTGCGGTCGCTTTGCCCTTTGTGTGCTGCTGCGGTGGACCGGGTGGAAACCTTCTAGGGCAACGTGGTGGCGGTGCGATCTGTTGTGGGAGGAGCGGGCGGTGGTGCAGGGAGAGGTTTGGATGGACCGATATGCGGGCCATGCTTGTCGGTGAGAACCGGGCCGCGGTGGGTAGAGGTGTGAGGCGGGCCACGTGCCGGGTTGTTCAAAGGCTTTCAAGCAGCCATTGCTGCCAGGCCCCAACTGCTACGTTTTCATGGAAGCGGTGGAGATCTTGCAAGCAACTGCCAGCACAACACGAGAATATTCGCATCGAACGAGTTGAACTTCCTCAAAAAAAAAAAAAAAACTGTGCCGTGTGAGTGTGACAGCCGAATGAGTTGAACTTCCTCAAAAGAAAATGCTGGTAGCTTGGTGGGTTGAACTTCCTCTGTTTATAAATCGCTCTCGAATTTTAAGTCAATTTTCAATCTAAAAATTATGAGTTACTTCCTTCGTTTCAAAATAATTGAAGTTCTATCATTGTCCTACGTCAAATTTTATTAAATTTGACCAAGTCTATAACAAAACTTATCAACATCTAGTATAAACCAATTACTTCATTAGATTCATTATGAAATGATTTTTTATATTGTGTGTGCGCGCGCGCGCGTGTGTCTTTGATATCGCAGATCTTGATATGATTTTTTTCTATAGATTTGATCATCAAACTTTAGAAGGTTTGACTTAGAAAAATCCTAGTGTAACTTTAATTATTTTGGAACGAGATGATTATATGCCACCAATTATATAATTGTTGTGGTATATAAGTCATATTTTGTTCTAAAAAAAGTGGTTCGACCAGCTTTATATATAAACAAACACGCAACAAAGTATACGGTGGAACGATACACGATGATGGGAAACCCTTTAACAACGATGATCTCAAGATCATCGGATCGCGCGACGCACGTGACAACGCAATCAAAAAGGTGCACTGTAATAATTGAGTACAACGCCACACTACATACTACGTCCACCTACACTCCATACAACAGCCTCAAGAGAGAGAACGGCGCAAAGCGACGCCGTTGCCGAATCCACAATGGACAAAGGTTTTCACCCGGAAAACGGACACGGAGAGGAGCCCCACAACAACGTCTTCAAGAAAAGAACGACGTCCACATGCGTCACCGTCATTGGCGACCAAACACATAGTTTTCGCTTAGCACCTCACCCATGCCACCACGAGGCCTTGAGGGTAGTGACGGTGCGAAATACTGTCAGATCCTCCGGTAGGGGTTTAAGCGCGGCTGGAAGTCTTAGATCGGGAATAAGAGGGTTTTACCCAAGTCCGGGCCTAGTAATCCCCTACGTCATGCTTGTGGTTGGTTATTCATGATGGAGGGATACCTCGTGCGAGGGATTACAATGGTGTATGAGATTGCTACTGAGAGTTCTATCTGAAAATAGATGGGAACGAGAGCTCCCTAGCCTTCCCTTATATAGGCGGAGGAGGCCCAGGGTTTACAGAGGGTAGATGAGATATATGTCGCCGCTGACCTTGTCTTAGGGGGCAAGAAGGTCCCCGACATCCTCCTTAGGGTTTCTCCTCTGCCTTGGGCCTTGCGGCCCTTGGTGAAGCCCGAGGTCGGGCTCCCTTGGGTGAGCCACCCCTGGTGCATTGCACCGTCTGGTAAGAGTGACGAGATCTGTAACGAGGCAGAGCACGCCCGAGTCACCCATCACCATAGTCAGCGCCGCCCACACGGCAAGGGACACAACCACCACCATCAACATGATGTCCGCCAGAGAGCCAACTCACACATTGTTGGTAAAAAAATTGTCAACTTTAGGCTCGAATTTGGAGAGAGCTAATAAATCATGATCAAGGAAGAAAGAGACGATCTATGTTATAATACAGTGACTGTGTGAGGCGACGCGACCATTACAGTGGACGCCACTCGCCATCGACGACGAACCATGTCAGTCAAGGTACATACCAATGACGAGGACGTCATCGGACCATCCTCGCCATTTGAACTTGCGGTCTCCTTTTTGGCTCGCAGTCAATGTGTAAAGAAAGTTTGGAATTACGTACATTTTGTTGTAGAAGCTAAAAGTACTAGTAACTCCAAGCATCCTCAATAACTATTCAATAATTGATGGTCTAAAATGACCATTTTAGTAAAGGAGGGAAGATTCAGGAAATATTTTTCATTTTATATCACCGATTGTGTAAAACGGTTTAACTGTGTTTTATCACCTAGCTTCATCTCTGTTCTAGTTGTTGAAGTGCACTACGAATAACTTCATGGTTTATCAACCAATAATCAAAAAAAAAATCATGCATCACACACTTGCGAATATAAGTTTTGAACTTCATAGTTTAATTCAAATTTAATTCAGAGCTCGTAGTAAATTGTCAATATGGTGTCATCAAAAAACATGAAGAAACTACTACACGCCGACCATGGAATGCCTACAAGTTGTAATGCCCAGTATGCGACTATGTCTCCCACGTGTCGAGGCACGACTTAAAGGCATAATCGCATACTAGAATGATCTCAAGTATGGTATCTTTGCACAACTCATGTAAAAGCAGGGATGAAAGCGTAAAAAAGGTAGTTGGCTTACACTCGCGACGACACACAATGAAATACATTAACATACATCATCCAAATAACATCAGAGTCCGACTACAGACGAAATCCAAAACGAAAGATACCATAAAAACAACACAAGGCCCGGATCATCCTAGTAAGAGCCACTACTGGTCGTCGGGATAAGACACATAGTAACGTCCATGCTCTTCATCGAACTCCCAATACAGCTCTAAACTACCACCTATGTAGTTCTCAACGGTACCTGCATCTGGTGTTGTGTTGAATCTGTGAGCCACAGAGGACTCAGCAATCCCGTTCCCGGGTAACAAGACTATCAAAGCCTTAGGTGTGGAAAAGGCTTAAAACAAGGTTGCAGCAACACTAAGCACTAACTTACGAATTTAGAGCGAGAAGAGAACGAGTGCCAACGATCGCCAAGTTGATCACGAAGTGATCCTAACTACTCACGATCAAACATAACCCCACCGTGTTCACTTCCCGAACCCCTTTCGGAAAGAGACCATCACGGTTACTCACGCATGTAGTGTATTCATGAACATAGTGTCAAGTTATCTACAACCGGATATTAACAAATTCCCATCTGCCACATAACCGCGGGCACGGATTTCGAAAGATCAAACCCTGCAGGGGTGTCCTGATGGCTTCTCGCCCCTCGTTGGTTATCCCAAGTGGAAGGTTTGAGATGCAGTGTAGCGGAAGTTTTCCCTTGGCAAAGATACCAAGGATCGATTCCCCCTGAGACTCTCAGTTTCAACAAGAAGGTGTCAACTGCTAACGGCGCCAGATATTAGCAATCAACGTGGACCTGCACACAGATACAAATAACTTTGCTCCCAACGAGTACAGAGAGGTTGTCAATCCCTCCGGCCTTGTCGTTTACAAAGGATCAAACGCAAGTGATAATAGTGATAGGTATAATTGCAAATAGTAAGTAAAAGCAGAAAGTAAATATCGGATGTGATCAGTGATGGTAATATGGACCGGGGTCCCATGATGTTCACTAGTGATGTCTCTCTTCCAAAAGACGATAAAACAGCTATGTGAGGTAAACGAATTACAGCTGGGCAATTGACAGAATTATGTGCGCAAACCAATGCTAATTATGTTGCAAGAAAGGTAGAGGTTCAAAGCATGGGCGGTACGCCAAGGCAAGTAGACCGAAATCCATCTGCATCTACTACTAATCATCCACCTTGAGATATCTATCCGGAACATCTCGCTGGTATTAAGTTGCGAGTCCCACCCATAGTGTAAACTCAAAGCAACAGACAACTGCATTAAAAGAACTTTGCGTAAAGTAAACAATCCTTGCACCCGCGGGCACAAGCATCGTTGTTTTCACCCTTGTGGCAACAGCACATCCCCTAGACTCATGTTTCTGTCACTCAAGCTAGTCATCGAGGGGCATGAACCCACAATCGAGCATAACGTTCCCTCTTGGAGTCACTACCTACTACTTGGCCAAAGCAATAAATAGCAACGAAGAACATGCAAGAATTACTTACGAACATAAATATAAAAGAGGTAAATCAAATATATTACTCAAACACAATCTGAACATAATCTCACAATCCATCGGATCCCAGCAAACTCAACATAGCAACAGCACAAGGATTACATATGTGCCTCGATCATGTAGGGCAGCTCACGAGGTCTAATTAGTGACGCACAAGAAGGGGAGGAGAACATCACATAGCTACTGGTCATGGACCCATGGTCCAAGGGAGACTACTCACAACTCATCCGGGAGGCGTCCATGGTGGTGGAGAGGCTCCCGGTGGTGATCCTCCCCTCCGGCAGGGTGCCGGGAAGAGTTCTCCTGGTGCTCCCGATCTTGGAAGCGCGGCGGCGGCGGAACAGAGATGAGATCGCGAAAAAGGGTTCCGTCCTCGAGGGTTTCGGGACGCGTGTTAAATATATGCCAAAGGGGGGCATCAGCGGAGGCCTGGGGGGCCCAGGCGCCCCCCCCGGCGCGGCCAGGAGGGGGGCCGCGCCACCAGGGCGCCTGGAGCCCTGGTGGCCCCCCTCCGGCCCTACTTCGGCCGTGTGGAAGCTTCCGGAACGCTGATTTTTTATATAATTTTTCCGGGATTTTTCTGGCAGTTTACGTGACGGGAAAACCTGAAATACAAAAACAGCAGAAAACAGAAACTGGCACTGGGGTGCACTGAGTTAATAGGTTAGTCCAAGTATAATCAAAAGTGTATGGAAGTGTATAAATATCATAGCAATATCACCCAAAAGAGGCATGGAGCAAGCAGAAATTATAAATACGTTTTGGACGTATCAACATCCCCAAGCTTAATTCATGCTCGTCCTCGAGTAGGTAAATGGTAACAAGAATAATTTATGTGGTGACATGCTATTAACCATATAGGACTTTTCATAGTCATATGACAAAGGCTTACTGAGACAATGAATCTGTAGTAATTAAGTTGCCTCATGAGAAAATCACAAAGAACGGAAAGTTTTACAACATGATACCGAAACATCAAATAGATTTGTAATGAGCATGGTGTGCAATATGATAAATTGATATCTCGCTTGCCCCCTTTAGTGAAGCAAAACATAAATGCAGGGGCACCTCCAAGGTTTAAGTGACGACTAGATACAATTATTTCAGAATAAATGATATCACAATCATGCAAAAGACAATGCTACTTTGGGACAATGCACATTACACTCAGAATGACAATCATGCTCTCAGTAGTTGGTGCTTTAAAAGAAGGTGGAGACTCTCGAACCGTGGCTTTTGTTGGCAAGGTTGAAAACCCGTGGTCGGAAACAAAGACAAAGCATGTACCAGAGCTCTTGGTTTTAAAAACAGAGGTAATAATTATTTTTTTGGATATGCATGTTCCGTCAACGAATGCTAGTAGATAACTCAATCACTTATTGAGATGGACAAGTTTCGAGGAACGGCTCCCGAATGAGGATGATCACATCCTCTTAATCTCCTTTGTTTATCACTGCCAAAGTTTTCTGATTTTCATGAACAAAGCGTGAAGGAGGGTTTGTTTGTTATATTATTTTTGAGCCGGGCGCACTCTTTGCCAGTTCCTTCTCGTATTATGGGTTTGCACATTAGACATGCAATCCCGGGGTGAAGCTTGTCCAACTTAAAAAGATCATGAATTAACCACTACTTCTTCATGAACTAAAACAGAGGCACAAAAGAGAAATGCTTTTTTGAATAATTTCGAGATGGTACATGAAAGTCTTCGTTAGGAATGGCAGGTAAATACCATGTATAGGAAGGTATGGTGGACTCATATGGCATAACTGGTTTAAAGGATTTTGGATGCACAAGCAGTCAGTCCGCTTAGTACAGGTGGAGGTTAGCAAAAGACTGGGAGCGACCAACTAAAAGAGCAATGATGGTCACAATCATGCACAGCGACAAAGCAACATTGAATCAGGCATGGAAGTTATATCGCTACTCAGAAACAAAAGATCATCAAGGCTTGACAGACTTTCTTTACAGTCTTAAATATGCGTGAGCATACGCCAAGTCAATCAAAATAAATTCTTGAAGGAAGATATTACTAAACCATACCACATCATAGACAAACAAATCATGTTGGTACTCCAATAACACACTGGGAACCCCCCAGCTATTTGAGACTAACCATAAGAAAACATGAACTACTAAGCACCATTATGCACGTAGCATTTTTATCATAGACATATCGACCAATGCAACAGAAGCAAACTCTCTTAATAAGATAAGCATGATAACTAAAGAGAGTTCAAGCAACCAACTAAACAAAAGCTCTTTAAAAAGATAAGCATGAATACTAAGAGCTGAACATGATAGTAGCTATTGAAAGATAAAGAACATACACAGCAAAGATAGGCATGAAAATTCTATGTTATGTTCTAGGTTGAAGTGGAGCGTGTTTCTCTCCCACACAAAGAAAGCTGAGTTCCGACTCGTTATGAAAAGCTAAAGAAAACTAAAAAGGAAAACTAAAAGCAAGACGCTCCAAGCATAGCACATAACACATGAAGTGATAAAAATATAGTGGAACGAAAGACGAACTGGTAATGTTGATGGAGAAGGGGATGCACGGGGGCATCCCCAAGCTTAGACGCTTGAGTCTCCTTGAATATTTCTTGGGGGTGCATGGGGGCATCCCCAAGCTTGAGCGCTTGACACTCCTGAATCTTTTTATCATCTTCCCTCGCACACTTGAAAACTCCCTTCATACATAACTCATCATAATCTGATTAGCGAGGTTAGTACCCTTAATAAAATAATTGTTCCATGCTGGAAATAAAGATATTCTTGAAGGTCTACTGTTTCTCAAGATTGCCAAAAGGTTTTTGCAAAGAAAAAGCAAGCTCAAGGTTTGCAAAATGAAGGAAAGGCAAAACAGGACAGAATCTGTGAAAAACAGAACAACAGGTAGTAAATGATTTTTTCGGGGCACTTCTGCAACTCTAATCAAAAAACTCAGAACAGACGCCCGAAAGACAATTGTATAGAGCACGCTGTCGAAAAAATTCAGACCAAAAAGATGATCTGGTGATTTTGTACGAATTTTTCTATGAAAGGACAGAATCTGTTTCCTGGACAGCACGTCACAACTTTTGAACTTTCTTGCAATCAGAGGCTACACTTAGCACAAAGTTGAAAAGTAAAGATACAATGATGATGCTACTGTAGTAACAACATCAAGACACAACAAAAGCAAAATAAAATTTTATTCATTGTGGGCTGCCTCCCAAAAGCGCTTTCTTTTATGCCTTTAAGCTAGGCATAATGCAAAGAGATCAAGTTTTATCAAGAGTAAAAGAATAGCTAGCCCGTATAACGGACTCAAAAGGTAACTTAATCTTCTTTCGAGGGAAGTGTTCCATCCCTTTCTTGAGAGGAAATTGGAATTTTATATTCCCCTCTTTCATGTCAATGATGGCACCAACGGTGCGAAGAAAAGGACGTCCCAAAATAATTGGACAAGAAGGTTCACATTCAATGTCCATAATAGTAAAATCAACGGGAACATAATTGTCATTGACAATGATAAGAACATAGTCGATCCTCCCCAAAGGTTTCTTTATGGAAGAATCAACGAGACGAACACCAAAAGAACAAGAATCAAAAGGTTTCAGTTTAAGCATATCATATATTCTTTTGGGCATAACGGAGGTACTAGCTCCAACATCACATAATGCATAGCAAGAGAAGTTATTCAACTTAATTTTAATCATAGGATCCCAACCATCTTCTAGCTTTCTAGGTATGGAGGCTTCTACTCTAAGTTTCTCCTCCCTAGCTTTGATGAGAGCATTAGTGATATGCTCTGTGAAGGTAAGGTTAAGTGTGCTAGTGCGGGGATCTCTAGACATCTTGTGAAGGAAATCAATAACTTCGGTAAGAGTGCAATTATCAAAATCAAGGTCACTACTATCAAGTAAAGTGGTAGTGGTGTCCTTTAGGCTCACTTGTTTGGTAGTTTCTATGGTCATAGCATCACCATTAATAGGTCCAATGGGACCAGGAGTGCATTGGGTGCTAAGAGTTTGGATATCCTCAACAACTTGGATAGTAGCAACAGTGTGGTGGGTAGGAAGGCTCTTAATTCTATCTTCTTCCTCCCTTTCTCTAGCCCATCTCTCTTTAAGTTTAGCCAACATCCTAATGTTTTCATTAATTTGCACTTGAATAGCATTCATAGGAGTGACCTTCCTCTCCTCAAGAGGAGAAGTTCTAATTTTAAGTAATTCTACCTCATGGGCTAAATTGTCTACCTTCGAAGAGAGATTATCTAGTTTGTTTAGTTTTTCTTCTACACTCTTATTGAAGGCTTTTTGGGTAGTGATAAAATCTTTAAGCATAATCTCTAGTTCAGTAGTGGAGTTCTTGGTGCTAGGATAAGCATTGTTGTTCCCATAGGAATTAGAGGGGAACGGTCTAGGATTGCTACCAAAATTACTCCTATAAGCATTGTTGTTAAAATTGTTTCTAGAGATAAAGTTCACATCTACTTGTTCTTGAGCAATCAAAGAATTTAAAGGAACATCACGAGGATCAACAGAAGATTGCTTCGAAAGTAGAGACATGATCAAGTCAACTTTTTCATTTAGGGAGGAAATCTCCTCGACAGAGTTTACCTTCCTACCTGTTGGAGCGCGTTCGGTGTGCCATTGGGAATAGTTGGTCATCATCTCATCGAGAAGCTTCCTGGCAGCACCAAGTGTAGTTGACATAAAGGTTCCTCCCGCGGCCGAATCTAACAAGTTCCGCGAGGTAAAGTTCAAGCATGCATAAAAAGTTTGGATAACCATCCAAGTAGTCAAACCATGAGTAGGGCAGTTCTTGACAAGAGATTTCATACGTTCCCAAGCTTGGGCAACGTGTTCATTATCCAATTGTTTAAAATTCATTATGTTACTTCTTAGTTGGATAATTTTAGCAGGTGGATAGTACTTTCCAATAAAAGCATCTTTGCACTTGTCCCATGAATCTATGCTATTTCTAGGCAAAGATTGAAACCAAATTTTAGCTCCTCCTCTCAAGGAGAAAGGAAAAAGCTTAAGCTTAACAATATTACCATATATTTCTTGGTACTTTTGCATATCACAAAGTTCAACAAAGTTGTTCAAGTGTAAAGCAGCATCATCTCCAGCACCGGAGAATTGATCTTTCATGAGTAAGTTCAGTAAAGCCGGTTTAATTTCATACGAAGGTGCTGAAGTGGCAGGTGTAGTGATAGGCGTGCAGATAAAGTCATCGTTGTTGTGACAAGTGAAGTCACACAACTTGGTGTTCTCGGTGGAACCCATAGCAGCAAGCAAGCAAGATAACTATTTTTGTGATTTTCCATAAAAGATACTAAAGCAAAAAACTGAAAGGTAAACTAACAAGACTAAAAAGCAAAGGTAAAAGATAGCGTGCAACTCCCCTATCTTGAAGAGTGGAGTCCCCGGCAACGGCGCCAGAAAACTTTGCTTGATGGCTTCTCGCCCCTCGTTGGTTACCCCAAGTGGAAGGTTTGAGATGCAGTGTAGCGGAAGTTTTCCCTTGGCAAAGATACCAAGGATCGATTTCCCCTGAGACTCCCAGTTTCAACAAGAAGGTGTCAACTGCTAACGGCGCCAGATATTAGCAATCAACATGGACCTGCACATAGATACAAATAACTTTGCTCCCAACGAGTACAGAGAGGTTGTCAATCCCTCCGGCCTTGTCGTTTACAAAGGATCAAACGCAAGTGATAATAGTGATAGGTATAATTGCAAATAGTAAGTAAAAGCAGAAAGTAAATATCGGATGTGATCAGTGATGGTAATATGGACCGGGGTCCCATGATGTTCACTAGTGATGTCTCTCTCCCAAAAGACGATAAAACAGCTATGTGAGGTAAACGAATTACAGCTGGGCAATTGACAGAATTATGTGCGCAAACCAATGCTAACTATGTTGCAAGAAAGGTAGAGGTTCAAAGCATGGGCGGTACGCCAAGGCAAGTAGACCAAAATCCATCTGCATCTACTACTAATCATCCACCTTGAGATATCTATCCAGAACATCTCGCTGGTATTAAGTTGCGAGTCTCACCCATAGTGTAAACTCAAAGCAACAGACAACTGCATTAAAAGAACTTTGCGTAAAGTAAACAATCCTTGCACCCACGGGCACAAGCACCGTTGTTTCCCCCCTTGTGGCAACAACACATCCCCTAGACTCATGTTTCTGTCACTCAAGCTAGTCATCGAGGGGCATGAACCCACAATCGAGCATAACGTTCCCTCTTGGAGTCACTACCTACTTGGCCAAAGCAATAAATAGCAACGGAGAACATGCAAGAATTACTTACGAACATAAATATAAAAGAGGTAAATCAAATATATTACTCAAACACAATCTGAACATAATCTCACAATCCATCGGATCCCAGCAAACTCAACATAGCAACAACATAAGGATTACATATGTGCCTCGATCATGTAGGGCAACTCACGAGGTCTAATTAGTGAAGCACAAGAAGGGGAGGAGAACATCACATAGCTACTGGTCATGGACCCATGGTCCAAGGGAGACTACTCACAACTCATCCGGGAGGCGTCCATGGTGGTGGAGAGGCTCCCGGTGGTGATCCTCCCCTCCGGCAGGGTGCCGGGAAGAGTTCTCCTAGTGCTCCCGATCTTGGAAGCGCGACGGCGGCGGAACAGAGATGAGATCGCGAAAAAGGGTTCCGTCCTCGAGGGTTTCGGGACGCGTGTTAAATATATGCCAAAGGGGGGCATCAACGGAGGCCTGGGGGGCCCAGACGCCCCCCCCCCC
>LR738711.1:745834440-745881230 GCA_902687465.1 Secale cereale | reverse complement strand
CCCCCCCCCCCGCGCGGCCAGGAGGGGGGCCGCGCCACCAGGGCGCCTGGAGCCCTGGTGGCCCCCCTCCGGCCCTACTTCGGCCGTGTGGAAGCTTCCGGAACGCTGATTTTTTATATAATTTTTCCGGGATTTTTCTGGCAGTTTATGTGACGGGAAAACCTGAAATACAAAAACAGCAGAAAACATAAACTGGCACTGGGGTGCACTGAGTTAATAGGTTAGTCCAAATATAATCAAAAGTGTATGGAAGTGTATAAATATCATAGCAATATCACCCAAAAGAGGCATGGAGCAAGCAGAAATTATAGATACGTTTTGGACGTATCATGTCCCAACTTAGCCCATCATAAGCTCACGATCTGCGGAGTCGCAACTCCAAGGTGGGAAGACCCGAGTATTCTCGGAATCCTGTGCTCAAGATATTCCGACAAAGGTAAAACTAATCCAGCAAGACCTCCCAGCGTGCCGACACCCTGACAGTAGCCGCGCGTATCTAGTCTCAGGCCACGACCGTATGGGACAAGCTACGGGTGTATACCAGCCCTTGAGTTTCCGCGAGGTGGCCTTGCAGGTTGCCCAGTTTGGACCAACACTCATGAGGAGCACTCGCCCGGGTTGTTAATTAAGAACTCGGGTTTGCGATGCCCTATGCAAGTTTTAGTTATTAGGCAAATGTAAAACCAATGTTGGGCCTTGCTGGAAAAGCTTTAGCACCGAGCGAGTTATCAAGGGGGCCCATAAACCCCAACCGTGTTAGGGACGCAATATTAAGGAACATAACACCGGTTTAACAGTTCCTAGGGTGGAATGAGTGGAAAAAACACCAAGCAAGAGGCTTAGCCTTCCACCCATTACCAATATAAAGATGATTTAGTTTAACAGATTATATATTGTGATATCCCTACACTAACTTCATCACGAAGCAAGAATCTTCAAATCTTCACCTACAACTAACAACGCTATAAGAGGGCTGAGCGATGCATACTTAGCCAAACAACGGTTTGCTAGGAGGGTGGTTAAAGAGTTTCATGGCAACAATAGGAGGGCTGACAAACAGACATAGGCTTCGAGGCAATATCTAAAGAGCAAGACATCTAGCATAGGCAAAGATAGTAGTGGTATCTGGGTATGGTCATCTTGCCTGTTGATTCCACGGAGGGATCGTAACCTTGCTCCTCAAACTCAGCCTCGGTAGGAACCTCGTACTCCGAATCGTCACCGGGCTCTAACCAACACAACAAGCAACACCGGAACAACAATCAATCATCATGCAATGCTCAACCACATGATGCATGAGCATGATGCATATGGACATGAATAGATATGATGCATGGCCTAGGGACACAAGAGTGCAATAGCATCATAGCAACAAGATCACCCACATGAAAGAAAAACAAGCAAAAGAACAAACTAACAAGTTTATGTAGGTTATTCAAACAAGCACCCAACAAGTTTAAAGGGGTAGTTTAACATGGCAAGGGTGCAACTAAGATTACAGCAACATGCTAGCATAATTAAATGTGCTGGAAATAACAAACAACAATTTCCAGAAACCCCCATAATTAATTAAATGCATTTGGGACAGATCTGAAAAACTTCTGTTATAAAGTTGTTGAACATGCAAAACAACAGCACCATAATTTTCTACACATTTTCCACCCCAAATGCATATAAAGTTTGTTAAATTTGGAGTTGTAGTTATTTAGTTATGATTTTTCCAAGTTTAAGCATATTTAAAACAAGAATAATTCAAACAACATTTTAAATGTTTTTAAACATGGCAATAACTAGAATATTCATAATCTACATGAAAAACTAAGCAATTTTCATATACAACTTATTTCCATCAGAGGCATATATCAACCTATATTAAATAAACAAAGAAAATGCAGAAAAACAAAAAGAAAAACAAAAAAAGAAAAGAAAAACAGGCGCAGAGGTCAAACTGACCTAGGCCTACTCTAGCCATAGGCACTGACGGGTGGACCCAGCGAAGTTGAGGTGGCGCCAGCGGGTGCGCGTGTGGGTAGGATGGCATGAGTGGCTGGAAGGTGGGGGCCACTGTCAGACAACGCGAGGCAAAAAGGGGGGCTAAATTCCCACTACCCCCGGACGGAATCGAACTCGCGTCTCCATGTTAACTGACGAAGAACCAGACCACTGAGCTGAGCGAGTGTTCTTGAAAGAATACAGATGCAGCGCTTGATGTGTTAACTGAAGAAGCTAGCAACAGGGGAAAACAGAGGCTCGTCGGAGCCGCTCCGGCGACCTAAAGGGACGACGGAGGGGTGTGGGCTGTTCCTGGGGGAACACCGCATCCACTCGAAGCGCTCACAAGACCTAGCTTGCACTACAACGCCGGCGACGAGCACATGACAGAACAGTGGCGGCGGACAACTACGAGACGAAGCAACGGCCTAGGCGGAGCGGCGACTGCTCTGGCAGCATCTACACGACGAGGCGAAGCAGACGGGCAACAAGAGACGGCCTACGGTGGTCGGGATACTCGTCGGCGACGAGTCCCGACGGCAACAAGCGCGGGTGCACGATGAACTCGAGCCTAGACAACGCTAAGGAGGGGGAAAATTGCACGGGAAGGTGGAGACGCTCACCACGAACACGGCGAGGTGTTCGGCTGGCCCGGAGGTGGTCGGAGACGACGACGGCGACGCTCGAACAGCTACGGCCGCCGGAGTGGAAGAAGAGGAAGAAGACGACGACGACGAAGAGGCGATCGGCTCCGCGTAGAGGACGTAGTCGACGACGGGGAAGTAGCTTGGCAAAGTTGGCGAGGCCGAGGTCGACGAGAGGCACGACGGCGACGAGCTCGCGCTCCCAGATGCGTGTGGGACGGCTTTGGGACGGCGGATCTGGTGGGTCTTGGCTCTCCAGGCGGCGGGAGGAGGTAGGAGGAACCCTAGGGAGAGGGTTGGACAAGCTGAGGGTTTAAAAGGGGGGCGCTGATCGCGAGGCCTCGACGTCCGTGATCACGACGCGACGGCGAGCTCACGCTCTATCTCAGCAACGCGTGACGGAGGAAGACGACGACGCGGGGGGTGTGAGGCTGACGTGTGGGACCATAGGGAAACAGTGAACGGCGCTACTGCGCGCGACGCTAGCGCTGGCTGGGCCGCTGCGGGAGAGAAGAGTGGGCCGAGGGGCTGCTGCGGAGAAGGGCTGGGCCTGGAGGAAGAGGAGGAGGCCCAAGCCACTGCTATTTCTGCTAATTCCTTTCATTTCTATTTTTCCTTCAGACAGAAAAGAAAAGAAAAGTACAAGCTCAAAGGAAAAGAGTTAGGGGATAAATAAAATATCCCCATGCTCCTTGATCTATGCCCTATTTAATAAAATTGGTTTGGGCATTTTTGGAGGTAGAAAAATAAAAGGAGTTTGAATATGCTTCAAACTCTTGTCATTTTTGGACCCAACCAAATCAATTCCAAAAAGGATGAAATTTGGCAGAGAGGGTGAAGACATGGTGCCAGGTTTTTAGGAAAATAAAGAACATTAAAGGACTAGGCTAGGTGACTTGCAAAATAAATAAAGGAAGGAAGAGAAGGAAGAAGGAAGAGGGAAAAACAAAGGAGGGGGTCTAGGGTTGCAAGGGCAAGGTTAGGCACCACACTGACATACATCACAAGGTGCCTCACACATACACATCAACAAGAAGTAAACTAAGATGACTAAGATGCCATGATGATGAAGCAATGCAAGGATGCAAAATAAAATAAAATGATGATGCAAAGAAAAATAAAATAAATTTAAATGACAAGAACCCCCAAGGATAAGGACAAGGATGAAAATGAGAATAGCTTTATTACCATTATAGGAAAGTATCACATATGGGGTGTTACAAACTCTCCTACACTACGAAAAGATCTCATCCCGAGATCTAGGACTGGAAGAAGGAAGGATACTCGGAACGAAGGTGATCTTCTCGTTCCCACGTAGCTTCTCGGTCGGTATGGTGTGACCACTTCACTTTCAAGAATTTGATGGACTTGTTGCAGGTCTTGCGCTCAGTTTCTTCAAGAATAGCAACAAGGTGCTCACGATAAGACAAGTCTTGTTGAAGATCAATCTCCTCGAACGGAATGGTGCGTTCAGGTGTCTTGAAGCATTTGCGGAGTTGAGACACGTGAAACACATCATGAACATTTGCAAAGTTGGAGGGAAGCTCGAGTTGGTAGGCTAGATCGCCTCTCTTGCCAAGAATCTTGAAAGGGCCCACGTATCTCGGAGCAAGCTTGCCTTTGATACCGAACCTCTGGGTGCCCTTCATAGGAAAAATACGGAGATAGACATGGTCTCCAATGTCGAAAGCCAAGTCACGATGCTTGCCCTCATAGTAGCTCTTTTGATGTGATTGAGCGGCTTTGAGATTCTCACATATGACTTTGCACATTTCTTCGACTTCTGAGATCAAATCATTACCAAGAAGTTGACGTTCACTAGTCTCGGATCAGTTGAGAGGGGTACTGTCGTGGATTTAGCACGGCAGATGTCCTAGCAAAAGGACTTAGTCGTGAGGCCATCGCTACGGGTTAGCTCAAAGGGGTTAAAGCGAACGAAAGACACAAGGATTTTATACTAGTTCGGCCCCTTCGATGAAGGTAAAAGCCTACGTCTAGTTTGGTGTGGTATTGCTTGGCCTTTGATGATCCGGGAGCGAATCCGCTTGCCTATGTCTCGAGTTGTTGTTGTCCCCCCTGAACCATCGCCGGGTCGTCCCTTTATATAAGAGGTGACGCCCGGTCCGGTTTACAGAGTCCCGAGGTCGGCTCATAAACGTGTCCGCCTTGGTCTCTGCTCTTTCTATCTTACATCCCAAGTTACATAGTATGACGTTTTACAAATCATGGGCCCTAACATATGGGCTCTAAGCCTCTTGGGCTATAACTTTCTACTCCATACTCCGTAGGTCCTCTGATAATATAATCTTCATAACATAAACCGGACCCTCCTGGCCGGTTTATGCCTGGCAGTAATATCCCTGACATTAGGCCCCAGATTGATTTGAACTTGTTCATGTCAATCTCTAAAGTCTTGTACAGATTTTCCTTTCTGCAGGTTCACTATACTTGATAAACCGGCATGACGTCATCCCCTCAAGTCGCTTTAAACCGCCGTGACGCCATCCGCGCATTTAATGCATGTACCTGTTTCTTACCTTTATTTATTAAAGCTCCGAAGATCGAGGCGACATCACCATCCATATCCGATTTTTGGTCTCCTCGATTCCCGCGCTTGCCATTTTATCTCCTCGGCTTATAAATAGGGCCGAGGGCCATCCCTTTATCCTCCTTTGCTTTCTTCTTCCACTGACCTCCAGCGCTCAAGCTCCGCCGCCGTCCTTCGAGCTCGTCGTCCTCACCAAGCCTGGCCGCTGCATCAACCTGAGCGTGACCAGAGATTCGCTGCCGTCCTTCCGCTTCCGTTTCCTCAGGTGCGTTATTCATTCCTCCCCGTAGATCTTAATTCTAGGGTTTCACGGGTGCTCGCAGACGAACCTCCGTTTCTTCGCAGTTCATCACCATAGGTAGTTCCTAGCAGTAGATGTTAGACTTTTAGGGCGATTCTTGTATGTATGACTCTGCTCCGTCTTGATAATCTTAGTCCCCCCAATACTGTTAGTTAAAACTAGATCTATAGAAACCTTCGTTGCTTTCGATGAATATGACTCGAATTATCTTGAGTTTTTCATATGCTGTAGATCCACAATTTATCGTTGCTCGTGTTAAAGCTGTTTTCCACACTTTAGATCCGCATCTCCTTCGCTTATGTCGATGGTTTATTTTTAAATCTGCACCTCACATGCCTGTGTTTGGCGGTTTAACAGGTTCCTCTCAAACTTCATAATCCGGTGGCTGTTATATTCATAGTTACTCCGGATCAGTAGATACCATTAGTCCCCTGCCTAAACCGCCAATTAGATCAACGCCTTCATAGAACACGCCGGTTTATATTTGCGTGGGTCATAAACCTGGTCTTGTATTGTATTTTTCAGCGTTCCCCCTTTGAAAAAGATGACTTCCGCGGCCAAGCAGTTTGTTGCTTGCAACTGGGTCCCATCCCGGATTACCGAGGATGACTTAGAAAAGATGGCCTCAATTGGCGCTTTAGGCCCCAAGGAGGTTCTGCACTGGAGGGCTCTTGGGAAAGAGTGCCCTCCTCAGCCTAAAGAAGGAGAAGTTATAGTCTTTTTTGATCACCTAGCCCGGGGCTTTAACCCTCCAGGGTCAAAAAAATTCCGCGACGTATTAGCAGACTTTCAGCTCCACCCCCAAGACATAGGTCCCAATTCCATATCAAACATTTGCAATTTTCAAGTCTTCTCAGAAGCCTATCTGCAAGAGGAACCATCTGTAGAGTTATTCCAGGATTTCTTCCATCTGAATCGCCGGACTGAATTCCATGACGGGCCCAATACTGAACTTGGCGGAATGAGCATCCGAAAGAGAAAAGATGTTAGTTTTCCTCACGCCACTCTTCATAGCCATCCCAAGGAGTGGAATCAGACTTGGTTCTACTGCATCGACACTTCACCAGAGGGAGAGAATCCACTGCCGGGTTACCGCCCTTATCGTCTGACAGCGGATCACCCTTTCCCGCAGCGTCTGAGTGCCCAAGACCGGGCTCGATATGCCCCCAACTTTCCAAACTCAGGGCTTTTGTAGCCAATGGTTTAACCGGTGTTGACTTTGTCCGCTGCTGGCTCGCTTGGAGCATTCTCCCGTTAAGCCGGCGCTCCAGCTTAATGTGCGAGTATACTGGTAATCCGGAGGACCCTCAGCATCACACGGATATGGTGCTTCCAGACAATGAAGTTACCGAGTCTGCTAAGAAGATGCTGAATATTCCTCTGGAGGAGTGCAGTCGAACCGGTTTAGCACCCTTTTGCGTGAACAATAAACCGCCACCGGTAAGACTCTTCTGTCCCTTTCTCTTTGTTTTAATCCGTCCATTTTACTTGTCTTCAACATACTTTTACTCCTTTACACAGGCCAATGACCCCTTCTGGAAGCGGAAAGCCCAAGACAAACCGGCGAAACCTTCTCGCAAGAAGAGTCTGGCCGTGAAGAAGCACAAGAAAAGACCTGCCGCTGCTTCCGGTTCAAACGCTGAGGAAGATGATCCGGCCTCTGAGGTACTGCTTGGTTCTTGCGATTTTAAACTTTCCCTTGTCTGTATTTATATTAACGATGACCTTTCCCAGGATCTGGCGGAAGGGAGATGAAGTCGAGGTAATCTCTCTTTCCTATGATTCAGAACCATTACCACCCAAAATTCATTGGGTAGCCTGGAAATACCCATTTTCTCACCTTTATGCTCAACTGGATCCCCATTTTCTTTTGAAGAAGCAGCAACATGAGGCTCGCCGCACCACACGCCGTAGTGGCCATGTGGTTGAGTCGACCAGATTGACCCATACTCCGGCTCGAAGACGCCGTTCAGAGGTTTTACTTACTCCAACTCTTCTTCATCCTAAAGCGAGTCTTTTTCGTAAACCACTTAAACCGTCTGATCCAAATTACCAGGAAGCTCCTCTGTCATCCTCCGGTGAGTCGACCGCCACCCAAGTCCCGGTGCTCAAAACTGTTCATGGGTAAGTCGTCTTTCAATATATCTGGTTTATCTTTTCATTTTGACTTGTGATTTTCATTATTCCCTTAATATTTTCAGTATGCCCAAGCCTAGCAAGAAAGCAAAGCTGAATAAACCGGCGGCCGAAAATACTTCTGAACCGGCAGAGGATCCTGAAGCTGCCAATCCGTTGGAAGAAAACATTGAAGTCCCACACGACGATCCTTCCCCTATGGATCGAGAAGACGTTGCTGCTCTAGGGGATGACCCCATAGAAAATCCTGTTGAACCGGCCAGCCCTGCTCGGACTAGCCCTGCTCGGGTCAGTCCGGCTCCTGCTAGTCCGGTTCACACCAATCCTGCTACTGCTGCTGATCGCCCTAGGCCAACTGCTGCCTCGACAGGCGATGTCGAGATTACCGGGATATCCTTTACTGCTCCCACAGAGCCTGTCATCTTGGCCAGACACACTGCCAAGGAAGAAGTTCTCCAGAAGGACAAAGGCAAGTGGGGAACTGATCTGTCTAGCTATGCTCCGCTTAGTGCCCAGGAGCTTCATTCTGGGTATCTAAACCGGCTCTTTACTAGCCGTGATCACGAGGACGTTTAGTAAACTTAATGAAGGAAAAATATGAGGTAACTTATTTTCCTTTGCCTTTCATTTCTGCTTGTATCTTGTAGCTGTACCTTTAGTCCATTGTAGCCCCCAAGTGTCGGTTTAGTCTTTAGGGTGAACCGGGACTTTGATAGATCAACTGGAATAGTTTGAGTTTGCACGTGTAGCCCCCAAGGGCCGGTTTACTCCATTGCAGGTGAACCGGGACTTCTCCTATGTTTGAGAATGACATCATATTAGCCCCCAAGTGTCAAGGACATAACTTGTTATGTGCTTGGGACTTGTCTGAAAAAGTAGCTTACTTTTACTTCAATTGTACATTAGCCCCCAAGTGTCAAGTGCATAACTTGTTATGTGCTTGGGACTTGTCTGAAACGATTGCTGTAGATATCTGACATATTTTATCTTTGGCAGACTGATTTGAACCGGAGGGCCACTGAAATCACTGAGCTCCGGAATAGCCTACCATTCCAAGAGACCGCTTCGACTAAAGCCAAGGAGGAACTTACCCTTGCTCTAGCTAGTATGGAGAAGCTCAATAAAGATTTTGAAGCGGAGCGGTCCACTTGGGAGGTACAGAAGGCTGCTTTAGAGAAAAGAGCCAAGGATGCCGAGGCAGCTCTTAACCCGGTGACGGAGGAGTTATCCGGGTTAAGGCAGCATATAGATGATATGACATCTGCTATCTTTGGTAAGTACTTGTTGTCATACGCTTTATTCTTGCTATCTTGCACTGCTCTGGTTTAACTTATCACTTGTACACTAGGAGGGGCGTTACTCATCTTGGGAATGATGTGCGGAAGAAGCTGAAGGCTGCTTACACCTTGGTAGAACAACTCTATGCCGGTGCTCAGAGGGCCATCAGTGCTATTTCGCACAATAAACCGGCACCAGCCACTATCCAAGGTACTCTGGAAAAACTGTCCATCTTGCCTAACCGTATTGTCAAGGTGAAGAAATCTTCTGCAAGAGCTGGCTCCCTCATGGCATTAACCCGGGCGAAGGCATGGGTTCCCGACTTTGATCCGGCGGAGGCCATGTATGGTTATCCCAGTATGAAAGAAGACGGGTCAGCTTTCTCCGCTGAAGATCTTCGCGCCTTAATGAAAGACATGCGGCCTCTTGCCAGTAAGCTTGCTGATGAAGCAGACTTATCAAGGTAGCATCCGGGTTATGATCTGGAGAATGTGCGGGTGGAGCGTCCGACATATGACATTGAAAATCTTATTCCCCTCGTTCATAAGCATACCTTCGCTCCTGACATTGAACCGTCAGAACTTACAAATGATGAAATGTATTTCCGCGCCCTTGCCAAGATTGACTGGAGCACCCCTAATTTCAAACAGCTGCCAGAAGTCGTTGAAGACCCGGAACAAGCTGACCCTCAGTCTTCACGGCGAGCTGAAGCAGAATCCTAAAGCGGCTCCGGTTTACTTTTATCTGTTGAACACTTGGTGAAAAACTGATATTCTTTTGGGCCTGCCAGTGCCTTGTAATAGAATAGTTGAGATACTGTCTTTGTCCCACACTTATCTTGTATGGCATTATTCTGTTTGACGACTTCCAAATTATCTCCTGCTTGCAATATATTACCTGCGCCTGTATAAACAATGCTCAAAGTATCCTGGCGGTTTATCGCCGGACGGGTCATACTGGCCAAACACATGATCTAAGCTAATAACTTGAACTGTGTATGAAATATAAGCATGTGTCATACCTGTGATTAAGTGTGTCCATAAACCTTAATCCGGCAGGAATAATCCAAGTTATAAGTGTTGATGACTTACTTGGCTCTTTTGTTGTCCTATCATGAAGACTAATCCGGGTTACGATGAACGCATGTTTAGCTGTAAACTAGTACTGGTGTTTATAACCCAGACTATAACTCTGTGAATACAGATGTAATGACAACTTTGTAGTTATCCAGTCTTGAATCAATGGACTTGGTTAAAAAACCAATGACCTTGAAGATAAATATTTGAGAAAACATAAAAAAATAAAATAAAGTTTTGGGGCAAATAAGACCATGTAGTCGAGGCTTTTTACGAGCTGCCAACTCCAAATTCGAGGCTTTTTATGAGCTGCCAGGCTACTATCATTAACCATTTTAGCAAAGCCTGTTAAGATGATCCGCAATCTTTAACCAAATCATCAATGCCAAATGCTACCAATGTTCAAAATCTTATAAAGATTTGACTTGTGTAATCACTTGATGATCGTCAATTTAATGTTACCAAGTTCAGGGTCCCGAAGGATTGACTTGTGTTACGTTCGACGGGTCATACCAGGTTTACCTGGACGGCGCGATTTACTTGATGCAGGTAGGTTAATCCGGGGTTTTAGGTGTATACACCAAGCTTCCAAGCTGTGTTCACTACAAGAGTGTTCAACTCGTTGATGAACTTGCATCAGGAGCCCCCAGGTAGCGTGTGAGCATTGCTCGTCGGGGCCTATGTTTGAGTTGTGCTAGGCATCCAAAACTCTCTTTTGCCCCTCATCATCATGTGGAAATTGCAGAAGCAACCAGAGCTGTACTCTTATGATGGTCTTGATGCGGCCGCCGGTTTAAGAGGCCATAGGAAACTTCCTTGCCTGCGGAAGCCCCCATGTGATTCTCTTTTGTAGAAAAGACGGCTGACACCTTGATTTATCAAGGGCGCCGGTTTAAGAGGCCATAGAAAACTCCCTTGCCCACGGAAGCCCCCATGTGATACTCTTATGAAAAAGATGGCTGATACCCTGGTTTACCGGGGCAGCCGGTTTATTATATTAATCATAATATATACATTGTACATAAAGCGGAGCCTATGGCTCAAGTATAGTAAGGTCGAAGAAAAGCGATGTTCCACGGCCGCTTGGTCTCCTCCCCTGCCGTGCATGAGTCCTTATCTTCTCGAACATCGACGAGGTAGTATGATCCGTTGTGCAGGTTCTTGCTGACCACAAAGGGTCCTTCCCAAGGTGGGGATAGCTTGTGCATGTCCGTCTGATCTTGGATGAGCCGAAGTACCAGATCCCCTTCTTGAAACGCCCTGGTTTTAACCCGGCGACTGTGGTACCGGCGCAAGTCTTGTTGGTAAATCGCCGATCGAGCTGTTGTCGTGTCCCGTTCCTCGTCCAGCCGGTCCAGAGCGTCTTGTCTTGCTTGTTCATTATCCGCTTCAACATAAGCCGCCACTCGTGATGAGTCATGACGGATATCACTAGGGAGGATCGCTTCAGCTCCATATACCATGAAGAAAGGCGTGTACCCTGTAGATCTGTTAGGTGTAGTGTTGATGCTCCATAGCACAGAAGGTAACTCCTCCACCCAACAACCCGGTGTTCTCTGCAAAGAAACCATAAGCCGGGGTTTGATGCCTCTCAAGATCTCTTGATTGACTCTCTCAGCTTGGCCATTAGACTGAGGGTAAGCTACTGATGATACATCAAGACGGATGTGCTCCCGTTGACAGAACTCCTCCATAGCCCCCTTGGATAGATTGGTGCCATTATCAGTTATAATGTTGTGTGGAAAGCCAAACCGGAAAATCACCTTTTTGATGAACTGAACCGCCGTAGCTGCATCACACTTACTGACAGGCTCCGCTTCAACCCACTTGGTAAATTTATCCACTGCCACCAGAAGATGGGTTTTCTTGTCTTGGGATCTCTTGAAGGGTCCAACCATATCAAGCCCCCAAGTCGCAAATGGCCAAGTCATTGGGATCATCCTCAGCTCCTGCGCCGGTATATGAGCACGCGGTGAGAATTTCTGGCAAGCATCACATTTCCTGACCAAGTCCTCTGCGTCAGCGTGAGCCGTCAACCAGTAAAACCCATGACGAAAAGCTTTAGCCACCAATGATTTTTGAACCGGCGTGATGACCGCAATCCCCTCCATGAATCTCTCTAAGGATATCACAGCCTTCTTTTGGTGACACACATCGCTGAAAAGCTCCAGAAACGCTGCGATGATGAAGTTCTCCATTGACAATAGTCATGGATTTAGACCGCCGGATTATCTGTCGGGCTTCGACTTCGTCCTCTGGTAACTCGCCATGGTTCATATATGCCAGGTAAGGGAGCGTCCAATCCGGAGTGACATGAAGTGCCGCGACTAATTGTGCTTCCGGATCAGGAATAGCTAAGTCCTCCTCTGAAGGTACCTCCACCGACGGATTATGCAATTCATCCAAGAAGGTATTAGGTGGAACCAGTTTACGCTGGGAACCCAGCCGGCTTAACGCATCAGCTGCTTCATTTTTCCGCCGGTCTATATGATCCACCTGATATCATTTGAAGTATCCAGCAATGGCGTCTACCTCTCGTCGATATGCTGCCATGAGCGGATCCTTGGAAGCCCACTTGCCAGATACTTGCTGTGCCACCAGATCTGAATCGCCAAAACACTTAACTCGGCTCAAGTTCATCTCCTTGGCCATCCGCAGACCATGGAGGAGAGCTTCATACTCAGCAGCATTATTAGTACAAGGGAACATTAAACGGAGGACATAGCAGAACTTATCACCTCGTGGGGAAGTTAACACGACTCTAGCCCCCGAGCCCTCCAACTGCCTTGAACCGTCAAAGTCAATAGTCCAGTATGTATGATCTGGCTTCTCCTCCGGTGCTTGCAACTCTGTCCAATCATTGATGAAATCCACCAGTGCTTGGGATTTTATAGCAGCACGGGGCACATACTTTAATCCGTGCGGGCTAAGCTCAATGGCCCACTTTGCAACCCTACCAGTAGCTTCTCTGTTCTGGATTATATCCCCTAACGGAGCTGAACTGACGACGGTGATTGGGTGGCCCTGAAAATAGTGCTTCAGCTTGCGGTTCGCCATGAACACTCCATACACCAGTTTCTGCCAATGTGGATATCTCTGTTTTGACTCAATGAGCACCTCACTGATGTAGTAAACCGGCCGCTGAACCGGATATTCCTTGCCTGCCTCCTTGCGCTCTACCACAATAGCAACACTTACCGCACGGGCGTTGGCAGCCACGTATAACAGCAACGGCTCGTTTTCAACTGGGGCAGCAAGGACCGGCGGCTCTGCCAATTGCCTCTTTAGATCTTCAAACGTAGCATCAGCAGCATCACTCCAGACAAAATGGTGTGTCTTTTTCATCATCTGATAAAGCGGGATTGCCTTCTCCCCCAAACGGCTGATAAACCGGCTGAGTGCTACAATACGGCCCGCCACGCGTTGGACATCGTTGATGCACGCCGGTTTAGCTAGGGACGTTATCGCCTTGATCTTCTCCGGATTAGCTTCAATTCCTCTGTTCGACACCAAGAACCCCAGGAGCTTGCCTGCCGGAACACCAAAAACGCACTTCTCCAGATTAAGCATCATTTTATAGACTCGGAGATTATCAAAAGTTTCCTTCAGATCCTCTATTAGCGTCTCCTCCTTCCTGGATTTTACCACAATGTCATCGACATATGCATGAACATTCCGCCCAATCTGCCCTTGTAGGCAGTTCTGCACACAACGCTGGTAGGTCGCCTGGGCACTCTTGAGCCCAAATGGCATGGATACATAGCAAAAGGCTCCAAAGGGAGTTATAAATGTTGTCTCTCCTGGTCCTTAATTGCCATCTTGATCTGATGATAACCTGAGTATGCATCCAAAAAACTTAGCCATTCACATCCTGCCGTAGCATCAATGATTTGATAAATACGGGGGAGAGCAAAAGGATCAGTTGGGCAAGCTTTGTTCAGATCTGTGTAATCAACACACATTCTCCAAGTTCCATTTTTCTGAAGTACCAGCACCGGATTAGCCAACCACTCTGGATGAAACACCTCAACTATAAAGCCTGCAGCCAAGAGCCTAGCCACTTCTTCTCCAGTAGCCTTGCGCCTCTCCTCATTGAAGCGGTGCAAATACTACTTGACCGGTTTAAACTTAGGATCAATATTAAGATTGTGCTCAGCGAGTTCCCTCGGTATACCTGGCACGTCAGAAGGCTTCCACGCAAAGATATCCTGGTTCTCACGGATGAACTCGATGAGCACGCTTTCCTATTTGGGATCTAGGTTAGCGCTGATAGTGAACTGCTTGGATGAATCGCCCTGAACAAAGTCCACCTGCTTAGTCTCCTCAGCTGATTTGAACTTCAGTGTCGGATCATGCTCTGTGGTTGGTTTCTTCAGCGGAGACATATCTGCCGGATCAACATTGTCCTTATAAAACTTCAGCTCCTCTGTTGCACAAACTGCTTCAGCATAAGCTGCATCTCCTTCCTCGCACTCCAATGCAATTTTGCGGCTCCCATGAACCGTAATAGTTCCTTTGTGGCCTGGCATCTTGAGCTGTAGATAAACATAACACGGTCTAGCCATGAACTTGGCATAAACCGGTCGCCCAAACAGAGCATGGTATGGACTTCTGATCTTCACCACCTCAAAGGTCACAGTATCTGACCTAGAATCATGCTCATCTCCAAAGGTGACCTCTAGATCGATCTTGCCAACTGGATAAGCCGATTTACCGGGCACTACCCCATGAAACACTGTGTTGGATTGCCGGAGCTTTTTGTCTGTCAGCCCCATACGCCGAAAAGTCTCATAATACAGAATGTTGATGCTGCTTCCTCCATCCATAAGCACCTTGGTGAACTTGTAGCCACCCACCCGCGGTGCCACCACCAGAGCCAACTGACCCGGATTATCAACCCGGGGTGGGTGATCCTCTCTGCTCCATACAATGGGCTGCTCAGACCAACACAAAAAACATGGTATCGCCGGTTCAACAGAATGCACTGCCCGCTTTAGAACCTTCTGACCCCGCTTGCACAAACTCATGGTGAAGACATGATACTGCCCACTACTCAGCTCCTTCGGATTATTCTGATATCCGGATTGCTGCTGCTGTTGGCGCTGTTGATTCCCTTGGTTATTGTATCCGCCCTGACCATGCTGCTGGTTATGCTGATTGTGCCCATTGTGGTTATTATTATTGCCTTGGTATCCTGAACCGGACCCACCACCTTGGTAACCCGGGCCTTGGAAGCCAGGGCCTGATCCGCCGAGGGGCCCGTGATCATACCTGTTCCGGTTCATGAACTCCTGCATGATGAAACAATCCTTCCAGAGATGCGTAGCTGGCTTCTCCGGCGTTCCGTGCTTTGGGCAAGGCACGTTCAACTGGCGCTCTAGATTAATAGGTGGCCTCCCGTTACGTGGGGGCGGTCTTCCCTTGCGGCGTTGCCCATCCTCCTGAGCGTTGGTGTTAGCCACAAAATTTGAGCTGCCTTCCGCTTTACGCTTACCATTGTATCCTTGGTTCACCGGGTTGGCCTGCGGCGGTTTACCATTCTTGCTTGATTTCCCTGACTTGTCTCCATCTGCGTCTGGATACTTGGTATTGTCCGAGTCTCCATACTTTACTAAAGCGCCCATGAGTGTTCCCATGTCATTGCAATCACATTTAAGCCGCCCCAGCTTCTGCCTCAAAGGCTCAAACCGGCAATTGTTCTCCAAGGTTACCACCGCTGTGCTTGGGTCGATGCTATTGGAAGAGTGCAAGATTTCAGACACTCGACGCACCCAACTGCTTGTAGACTCCTGCTCCCCTTGAACGCAGGCGGCTAAGTCAACAACAGACATCGGCTGCTTGCATGTGTCTTTGAAATTTTTGATAAACCGGCTCCGTAGCTCAGCCCATGATCCGATGGAGTTAGGTGGAAAACCCTTCAGCCATGTTCGGGCCGTGCCCTCGAGCATCATTGTGAAATACTTAGCGCATGCCGCCTCGTCCACATCGAGCATCTCCATTGCCATCTCATAACTCTCAACCCATGCCTCCGGAGCAAGATCCGCCGTGTAGTTGGGCACCTTGCGCGGACCTTTAAAATCTTTGGGTAGTTTTACGTTCCGTAAAGCGGGGATGAGACATGGTACGCCCAGGGAACTGGACATGACCCCCGGTTCAACCGTGGTGGTGGGACGAACCGGTGTCGCTTGACGGGCATCGTATTGCGCTGTTAGCTCGACCTCCCGACGATGTCTGGCCTGATCCACCACCTCTTGGGCGTGCACCTCATCTGCTGCCGGATTGTCCTGTCTGTGCTGATGACGCCTCCGTGCTCTGCTTGATACGGCCGGTTCATCCAGATGCCTCGTATAACTCCGGCTCGGACGGGGGGTCGAATGGATCCTTTCCCGGCTATAGGAATAAGCTTGCTGTTGAGTTAGCGTTGTGTCCAACAATTCCTTGGCCCGTCATGCCTCCACTGCTATGGGGGACGTTCCTTCAATAGGAAGGGCAGCCAATCGTGAAGCGACAGCAACTATGTTATCCAACGGATTAGAATAATGACCAGGAGGGGTGGGCACATGTTGGGTTGGCACAACTTGGCGATTTGGCCCTGCAGCCGGTGGCTGAACCGATGCGCCTGTTCCTGGTGCTCCTCCCCGGTTTACCTCCGGCTGGTTACTGGTACCTGCGCCTGGTGTGCTGAAGAGATTCCTTGCCTCATAAACTGGCGGCAGGCGAGATCGTTGTCTTCTCATCATTACCCCTTGTGAAGCGATCTGATCTAACATGAGCCAATAGGCCTGAGCATCTAGCTCCGCCTGCTTTGTAGCCATCCTAGCTTTCTCAGCTGCGAGGTCCAACTTGGCTTGTTCAATCCGGATCTTCACCTGAGCGATCTCCGCGTCATGCTGCTCCTTGTTGGCCTGTTCCACCTCTGCTATTACTAGCGCTGTCAAAGTATCGACCAAGGTAGATAAAGTATCAGATGGCGATGGGGGTAGATCTCCAGCCCTAGCTCCCATTGCCTCTGAAATCAATGCCCCTGTTGTTGAGGTCGGCTGCACGGGTTGTGATCCGGCCATGAAGACGGCAACCCTGTTTGGCGGATCAAGGGGGTCTGGAATACTGTCGCCATCGAAACAACCCTTAGACCAGCCATCCTGCAGCAGATACAAATATTCGGTCTCTCCGGAAGAAGATTCATCGCCGGAATAAACAACAGTCTCGCCGCGAGAGTCCGATCCGTCCTCGGCTTGTACTCCATGCACGGCTCCAACGAAGACATGCTTCACGGCGGGCTGAATCCGTGCAGGTCTCGCACGCTGAGCCGACTCGACGATGTTGGGGAAGGTGTCCGGCTCAGGGCCTAGTTCGCCGATCTTGCCGATGAAGACGTGGATGCCGCCGAAGGGGACCCGATACCCGTATTCGATTGAATCGGCCTCGGGCCCCCATCCTGCATCGTCGATGTAGATCTGGCCGCGACGACTCTTGGTCATCCGGCCCACTACATAGCCCTTGAGTCCTTCAAAGCTGCCCTTCAAGAACTCGAAACCATCGTGCGATAGCCCCACGGTGGGCGCCAACTGTCGTGGATTTAGCACGGCAGATGTCCTAGCAAAAGGACTTAGTCGTGAGGCCATCGCTACGGGTTAGCTCAAAGGGTTTAAAGTGGACGAAAGACACAAGGATTTTATACTAGTTCAGACCCTTCGATGAAGGTAAAAGCCTACGTCTAGTTTGGTGTGGTATTGCTTGGGCTTCGATGACCAGGGAGCGAATCCGCTTGCCTATGTCTCGAGCTGTTGTTGTCTCCCCTGAACCGTCGCTGGGTCGTCCCTTTATATAAGAGGTGACGCCCGGTTCGGTTTACAGAGTCCCGAGGCCGGCTCATAAACGTGTCCACCTCGGTCTCTGCTCTTTCTATCTTACATCCCAAGTTACATAGTATGACGGTTTACAAATCATGGGCCCTAACATATGGGCTCTAAGCCTCTTGGGCTATTACTTTCTACTCCATACTCCGTAGGGCCTCTGATAATATAGTCTTGATAACATAAACTGGACCCTCCTGGCCGGTTTATGCCTGGCAGTAATATCCCTGGCACTTTCTGCCATAGAGGATTTCAAAAGGAGCTTTTGCCGGCCCTTGCTTGGAAGCTGTTGTTGTAGGAGAATTCGGCAAACGGGAGACAATCTTCCCATTTCATACCGAAAGAGATGACACAAGCTCTCAGCATGTCTTCGAGGATCTGGTTCACTCTTTTGACTTGACCACTAGTCTGAGGGTGAAACGCAGTGCTGAAGCGAATTTTTGTGCCCATGGCTAACTGAAAGGAGTCCCAGAACTTGGATGTGAACAAACTTCCACGGTCTGAGGAGATGACTTGAGGAATGCCATGCAAATAAACAATTATGGAGGTGTACAACTCTGCCAGCTGAGCTGCGTTGATGGATTCTTTGACGGGAAGATAATGAGCTACTTTAGTTAGCTTGTCAATCACTACAAAGATAGCATCATTTCCCTTCTTGGACTTAGGAAACCCAGTGACGAAATCCATTTCAATGTGATCGAATTTCCACTCGGGAATATGTAGAGGTTGAAGGAGACCGGCTGGACGTTGATGCTCTGCCTTCACTCTTCTGCAGACATCACATTCATTCACGAATTGGGCAATCTCCCTTTTCATGCGAGTCCACCAATATGATTGCTTGAGTTCTTGGTACATCTTGGAACTTCCGGGATGAATCGAGAGGAGGGAGTCATGTGCTTCGTTCATTATGAGCTTCCTGAGATCACCCTTGGGAACCACAATTCTGTCCTCAAAGAACAAGGTGTCTTTCTCATCAACGTGATATCACTTGTATTTGGGAGTACCGTTAGCAATACCATGTTTCACTTTCTGCACCATAGCATCACTGAGTTGGGCCTCACGGATCTAATCTTCCAAGGTAGGAGCAACTTGAAGGTTTGCGAGAAAGCCTTGCGGAACAACTTGGAGGTTGAGCTTCCTGAATGATTCACAAAGTTTAGGCTGGAATGGTTTGAGAAGGAGACTGTTGCAATATGCCTTTCTGCTCAAGGCATCTGCAATGACATTGGCCTTGCCAGTAGTGTACTCAATGCTTGGATCATACTCTTGAATCATCTCGACCCAACGAGTCTGGCGAAGGTTAAGGTTTGGCTGTGTGAAGATGTACTTCAAGCTCTTATGATCGGTGAAGATGTCCACTTTTCTGCCCAACAGAAGGTGTCTCCATGTGATCAAGGCATGTACAACTGTTGCTAGCTCAAGATCATGTGTGGGATAATTCTTCTCATTTGGTTTCATCTGACGAGAAGTGTATGCCAAAATCTTCTTGTCTTGCATGAGACCTTGTAATGAAGCATCACAAAAGACTTCATAAGGCTTGGACTCATCTGGAGGAGTAAGAACCGGAGCAGAAATGAGCTTCTCTTTGAGTGTTTTGAATGCCACCTCACAATCAGGAGTCCAGGAGTACTTGACATTCTTCTGCAACAGGTTGGAAAGAGGCTTGGCAATCTTGGAGTAGTTCTCAACGAATCTTCTGCAATAGCTAGCGAGACCAAGGAAGCTTCAGAGTTGCTTGACATTCTGCGGAGGTTCCCAGTTGACAATAGTTTCAACTTTCTCGGGGTTCACAGAAATGCCCTCGACAGAGATAATATGGCCAAGATATAAGACTTTATCCATCCAGAATTCACATTTGGAGAACTTCGCGTAGAACTTGTGTTCACGGAGCCTGTCCAGGACCAAACGGAGGTGCTTGGCATGGTCTTCTTCATTCTTGGAGAATAACAAGATATCATCCAGATAGACGAGAACAAATTCATTGGTGTAGGGGTTGAATATGAAGTGCATCATCCTTGAGAAGGTGGGTGGAGCATTTGCAAGGCCGAAAGACATGACCGTGTATTCATAAGAGCCAAAACTCGTTCTGAATGCGGTCTTGGGAATATCTTCCTCACGGATACGAACCTGATGGTAACCCATCCGGAGATCGAGCTTCGAGAACACCTTTGCTCCTCTGAGCTGCTCGAACCATTCATTGATATTGGGGAGCGGATACTTGTTTTTTATTGTCTTCTTGTTCAATGGCCGGTAATCAACGCAAAGGCATTCTGTGCCATCCTTCTTCTTGACAAATAGAACACCACAGCCCCAAGGAGAAGTACTAGGCCTGATTAGACCCATACGTTCTTGCTCATCGAGTTGTTTCTTTAGCTCCTTCAACTCATCAGGGGAAAGCTTGTACGGACGCCGACATGCTGGCTCTGTACCGGGCTCGAGTTCAATGACGAAATCAACTTGATGATGGGGAGGCATGTCTGGAAGCTCTTCGGGGAAAACATCTTCATATTCATTGACCACCAGAATCTGAGAAATGGCATAAATCTCTCCCTTGTCATTGAGAGAGAATAGCCCGATTGTGTTATCTCGAGAGGCGAAGATAATCACGTCTTCGTTAGGATGAGTAAGCTTGACTTCCTTATTTGCACAATCAATGTTTGCATCATGCTTGGATAGCCAATCCATCCCAAGAATAAGATCAATGTCGGAGTTATCGAGGATAACCGAAGAAACCAGAAAACTATAATCACCCATGTGAATAGATATATCTGGAGCCACCATACTAGAACTCAATCTCTTGCCAGGAGATACAACACTCAAAGTTCTTGGTAAAGCTACGGTGCGAACATTATGCTTGGATGCAAATGGATATGACATGAAGGAACATGATGCACCCGAATCGAACAAAACTTTAGCAGGTTTAAGGTTAACTAGAGATTACCAAGTATCACATCTGAAGAATTCTCTGCTTGAGCTGCATTCATCAGATTCACTCTTGCAACCTTGGGATTGTGCTTGACAATAGCAGTGCTGACAGGTGGAGGAGGCGGAAGGCGCCTTGGGTTGGGACACTTGTTGGCATAGTGACCCTTCTGAGAACACTTGTTGCAAGTCACTTCTGAGAGAGGCCGGTGATAAGGACCACTTGATCTTGAAGCTTGAAACCGAGGCTTGGACTGATTGCTTGGGTTGGGTGGGTGGGAGAAACCACGACCACCTGAGTGCTTGTTGTTGTTTGGAGGATGGAACACTGGAGGAGGCGATAGCCAGAACTTCTGCTGCTTGGCAACCACTTGGGAAGAAGAGGAGGAGTGAATAGCATCTCTGATCCTCTTTTTGGAAGCTTCAATCTTGAGCTGAGCTGCCTCTTGCTTGAGAGCCATATTGTAGAATTTGTCAAATTCATCCGGCTCGAACAAGGTGAGAGCTAGTTGGAGTTCATCTTTCAGACGACCTCAGAACTGATATATCTTGCTCTTGGCATCGAGGATGTCTTGCTTGGCATAACGAGCAAGATTCTGGAACTTGACATTGTATTGATAGACGGACATGGTGCCTTGCTTCAGGTTGCGGAATTGCTCACGCATGCCTTCAATGACACTGGTTGGAATGTGGTGAGAGCGGAAATCTTTGCAGAAGTCAGTCCACGCGATCTCGCGTCCACCTCTGGAATCTTTGTACTGTTGCCACCAATCAGCAGCTTGGTCTTTGAGTTGGAAAGTGGCTAACTTGACATAATCCTCAGGTCTCAGGTTACTGCATTCAAAGTGCTTTTTGATGTCTGTGATCCAGTCTTCAGCATCTAGCGGATCCACACAGTAGCTGAACGACTTTGGTTGGTTTGCCAGGAATTGGTTGAGAGTCACAAAGTGAGGTTGATTGAACAGATTGCCTTGGCCTTGGTTCCCATGATTGCCTTGATTTGCTTGGTTGGCTTGAAAGTTCTGCATCATTTGCATAAGCATCTGGGTGTTCTGGTTGGTTGCTTGCATAATTGCTCTCCATGCCTCAGACGGAGGAGGAGGGGAAGGAGGACGTTCAGGAACACGCTCTTCTTCACCCTCTTGGTTAGGCTTGGGAACCTTCTTAGGAGCCATCCTGAATGAGATGACAACTATTAGCCATTGATGGAAAATATATAAGCTGAATCAACGGCTAGAAATTGCAACATAAGTCTTCACAAGAACATTCAAACAAAGTGAACGAATGAATTCCGCAGTTTAATAGTACAACAATCTTCTCGAGAAGCCACTTGGGAGAACAAAAGGTAAATAAAAAACAACAAGGAGCAGATGGAACAAATACATGATAGAAGCTTCGTCCCACATGTTCGTGCTGAATGCTCATGGAACGTGCTACAAAAGGGTGTTGCAATCCCCGGATCAGCATAGCCAAGGACCCTTTAAGATGCAACTCCCAATTGGAACAACGCCCATAAAACCTCTTCACTCGATGTTGAACCCCAAACTTCATACCATGCACTCGTTGGAAGAATGCCTACGAGCTACTAGAAGAACCCACCTATTAATTCCCGAAGGTTTCCGGTTATGCAATTGGGTGTTGGGGATATAGGGGAAGCACCGCGCACTCAACTCTAATCCTACATCCAGCTGTATCCATCCTTCAACACATAACCATTCATCTTCGGAAACTGTTTACCTCGGACCTTTGAAACGCATCCGCTATACAAGCTGTGGCAATACTCCCGAACTATCCCACCAGTACTGGGCGACGTCTGGGTTATCTCACCACTAACCGCATAGAAGAGTTTTCGATGTCGGCTGTCTTAAGTATTCTAGAACCGCTACGATACATTTGTGACGACAACACCTCGGAGCTCAACTCCCCGGGACACTGCCACAACCCCTAAATGACAGGAGGCATCGAGAACAATGTTCTCATCACAAAGATATCGGAACAATCCAAACAATACTCACGTGATCCTAAAAAAAATTTGGTGAATTTTTGAGAGTAGAAGAGATAGAACAACGCCAGGAGTCCTCACCAGAGCGATGAAGGGATGAGGAGTAAAGAGAAATCCTACTCTCCGATATATATATAGGACTCAAAACATTTTCATGTGTGTGTGCCTAGACTCAACCGTCAACAATTCGATCAATCAGGGGGGCTCCTAGGTCGGAGAAGGCCCTGATACCAACTTGTAATGCCCAGTATGAGACTATGTCTCCCACGTTTCGAGGCACGACTTAAAGGCATAATTGCATACTAGAATGATCTCAAGTATGGTATCTTTGCACAACTCATGTAAAAGTAGGGATGAAAGCGTAAAAAGGTAGTTGGCTTACACTCGCCACGTCACACAATGAAATACATTAACATACATCAGCCAAATAACATCATAGTCCGACTACGAACGAAATCCAAAACGAAAGATACCATAAAAACAACACAAGGCCCGGATCATCCTAGTAAGAGCCACTACTGGTCGTCGGGAAAAGACACATAGTAATGTCCACGCTCTTCATCGAACTCCCAATACAGCTCTGAACCACCACCTGTGTAGTTCTCAACGGTACCTGCATCTGGTGTTGTGTTGAATCTGTGAGCCACAGAGGACTCAGCAATCCTGTTCCCGGGTAACAAGACTATCAAAGCCTTAGGTGTGGAAAAGGCTTAAAACAAGGTTGGAGCAGCACTAAGCACTAACTTACGAATTTAGAGCGAGAAGAGAACGAGTGCCAACGATCGCCAAGTTGATCACGAAGTGATCCTAACTACTCACGATCAAACATAACCCCACCGTGTTCTCTTCCTGAACCCCTTCGGAAAGAGACCATCACGGTTACTCACGCAGGTAGTGTATTCATGAACATAGTGTCAAGTTATCTACAACCGGATATTAACAAATTCCCATCTGCCACATAACCGCGAGCACGAATTTCGAAAGATCAAACCCTGCAGGGGTGTCCCAACTTAGCCCATCACAAGCTCACGATCCGCGGAGTCGCAACTCCAAGGTGGGAAGACCCGAGTATTCTCGGAATCATGTGCTCAAGATATTTCGACAAAGGTAAAACTAATCCAGCAAGACCTCCCGGCGTGCCGACACCCTGACAGTAGCCGCGCGTATCTAGTCTCAGGCCACGACCGTATGGGATAAGCTACGGGTGTATACCAGCCCTTGAGTTTCCGCGAGGTGGCCCCACAGGTTGCCCAGTTTGGACCAACACTCATGAGAAGCACTGGCCCGGGTTGTTAATTAATAACTCGGGTTTGCAATGCCCTATGCAAGTTTTAGTTATTAGGCAAATGTAAAACTAATGTTGGGCCTTGCTGGAAAAGCTTTAGCACTGAGCGAGTTATCAAGGGGGCCCATAAACCCCAACCGTGTTAGGGACGCAATATCAAGGAACATAACACCGGTTTAACGGTTCCTAGGGTGGCATGAGTGGAACAAAACACCAAGCAATAGGCTTAGCCTTCCACCCATTACCAATATATAGATGATTTTGTTTAACAGATTATATATTGTGATATCCCTACAATAACTTCATCATGAAGCAAGAATCTTCAATTCTTCACCTGCAACTAACAACGCTATAAGAGGGGCTGAGCGATGCATACTTAGCCAAACAACGGTTTGCTAGGAGGGTGGTTAAAGAGTTTCATGGCAACAATAGGAGGGCTGACAAACAGACATATGCATCGAGGCAATATCTAAAGAGCGAGACATATAGCATAGGCAAAGATAGTAGTGATATCTGGGTATGGTCATCTTGCCTGTTGATTACACGGAGGGATCGTAACCTTGCTCCTCAAACTCAGCCTCGGTAGGAACCTCGTACTCCAAATCGTCACCGGGCTCTAGCCAACATAATAAGCAACACCGGAACAACAATCAATCATCATGCAATGCTCAACCACATGATGCATGAGCATGATCACATGGACATGAATAGATATGATGCATGGCCTAGGGACACAAGAGTGCAATAGCATCATAGCAACAAGATCACCCACATGAAAGAAAAACAAGCAAAAGAACAAACTAACAAGTTTATGTAGGTTATTCAAACAAGCACCCAACAAGTTTAAAGGGGTAGCTTAACATGGCAAGGGTGAAACTAAGATTACAGCAACATGCTAGCATAATTAAATGGGCTGGAAATAACAAACAATAATTTCCAGAAACCCCCATAATTAATTAAATGCATTTGGGACAGATCTGAAAAACTTCTGTTATAAAGTTGTTTAACATGCAAGCCAACGGCACCATAATTTTCTACACATTTTTTCACCCCAAATGCATATAAAGTTTGTTAAATTTGGATTTGTAGTTATTTAGTTATGATTTTTCCAAGTTTAAGCATATTTAAAACAAGAATAATTCAAACATCATTTTAAATGTTTTCAAACATGGCAACAACTAGCATATTCATAATCTACATGAAAAACTAAGCATTTTTCATATACAACTTATTTCCATCAGAGGCATATATCAACAGATATTAAATAAACAAAGAAAATGCAGAAAAAGAAAAAACAAAAACAAAAACAGAAAAGAAAAACATGCGCAGAGGTCAAACTAACCCAGGCCTACTCTAGCCAGAGGCACTGACGGGTGGACCCAGCGACGCTGAGGTGGCGCCAGCGGGTGCGTGTGTGGGTAGGATGGCATGAGTGGCTGACAGGTGGGGGCCACTGTGAGACAACGCGAGGCAAAAAGGGGGGCTAAATTCCCACTGCCCCCGGACGGAGTCGAACTCGCGTCTCCCTGTTAACTGACGAAGAACCAAACCACTAAGCTGAGCGAGTGTTCTTGACAGAATACAGATGCAACGCTTGATGTGTTAACTGAAGAAGCTGGCAACAGGGGAAAACAGAGGCTCGTCGGAGCCGCTCCGGCGACCTAAAGGGACGGCGGAGGGGTGCGGGCTGTTCCTGGGGGAACACCGCATCCACTCGAAGCGCTCGCAAGACCTAGCATGCACTAAAACGCCGGCAACGAGCACATGATAGAACGGCGGCGGCGGACAACCACGAGATGAAGCAACGGCCTAGGCGGAGCGGCGACTGATGTCTACACACGCTTCTATTCTTGTAGACTATGTTGGGCCTCCAAGCGCAGAGGTTTGTAGGACAGCAGCAATTTCCCTCAAGTGGATGACCTAAGGTTTATCGAACTCAGGTAAGTAGAGGTTGAAGATGGTCTCTCTCAAGCAACCCTGCAACTAAGATACAAGAAGTCTCTTGTGTCCCCAACACACCTAATACAACTAGGAGTTGTATAGGTGCACTAGTTCGGCGAAGAGATGGTAAAATATGGATGATAGGAGTGGCAAAGCAAAGTAATATAAATCTGTAATAAAAAGTGCAGCAAGCAAACAAGTGGTAAACGTGAGCACAAATGGTATTGCAATGGTGGAAACAAGGCCTAGGCTTCATACTTTCACTAGTGGCAACTCCCAACAACATCAACATAGTCTAATCACATGATATTTCCCATAAAACATGCAATGGAGACGCACCCAGAGGTCATTCCTTTGTGGTCAAGAGAGGACGAGAATTATGTAGGGCTACAAAAGCACACCTCAAAGTTCGTAGTTCTCAATCTATGGATTTCCCAATGTCACCGCGGCCATCCAAAGAGAGTACCACAATCACCACAACATATCTCAAGGATAGTCAAAGACAAGCACCAAGAGACTCTCAATCTTCAATCAACACACAAAAGAGGAAATCACCCATGAAAATATTCTTCTAATCCATGTCCAATAGACCGCTGTCACCTTGGTCTCGGGGATTATACTAGATAAAGACAAGTGAGTACATCAATCCAATACATAGAGAAAGGGGAAATATCATGGGATCACCCTAGATTAACATAGCCTATGATCACAACGAAGATCACATCATGGGAGAGAGAATTGACCACATAGCTACTGGTAGAAACCTTAGCCCCGAGGAGGAACTACTCCCGCATCATGGAGGGAGGAAGCAACATCGACGGAGATGAATCCGCGGGCACTTCCCTGTCCCTGCAGGATGTCGGCACAAGAATTCTGGTCCCCCAAAACTTGGTGGCGATGGCGGCGGAGATTGGAATTGCTTCTGGAGAAAAGGGTTCTCGCATCAGGGTTTCCGCGACGGGAGAATAAATAGGAGGCCAAGTAGGGCACCAGAGGAGGTGGGAGCCCCCCAGGCGGCCCCCCGGCGCGGCCAGGGATCAGGGCGCCTGGGGCCCCTCTGGCCCCCCTTCTGGCGCATGGAAGCTTCTGGAGCGCTGATTTTTTATATATTTTTCCCGGAATTTTTCTGGCAATTTAAGTAATGGGAAAACCTGAAATACAAAAACAGCAGAAAACAAAAACTGGCACTGGGTGCACTGAGTTAATAGGTTAGTCCAAATATGATCAAAAGTGTATGAAAGTGTATCAAAAGCATAGCAATATCACCCAAAACATGCATGGAGCAAGCAGAAATTATAGATACATTTGGGACGTATCAACATCCCCAAGCTTAATTCCTGCTCGTCCTCGAGTAGGTAAATGATAACAAGCACAATTTCTGTGGTGACATGCTACCAAAGAGTCTCTCACAATCACATGACAAATGCTTATTGAGATAATGAATCTTTAGTAATTAAGTTACCTCATGAGAATATCACAAAGAACTGAAAGTTTACAATATGATACTGAAACACCCAATAGATTTGTAGTGAGCATGGTGTGCAAACATGACAAAGTGATACCTCGCTTGCCCCCTTTAGTGAAGCAAAACATAAATGTAGGAGCACCTCCGAAGTTTAAGTGACGACTAGATACAATGATTTCAGAATAAGCGATATCACAATCATGCAGAAGACAATGGTACTTTGGAACAATGCACATTACACTCAGAATGACAATCATGCTCTCAATAGTTGGTGCTTTGAAGAAAGAAGGTGGAGACTCTCGAACCGTGGATTTTGATGGCAAGGTTGAAAACCCATGGCTGGAAGCAAAGACTAAACAAGTACCAGAGCTCGTGGTTTTAAAAACAGAGATAAAAAACTTTTGGGAGGTGCATAATTCGTCAACGAATGCTAGTAGATAACCCAATTACTTCTTATGCTGGACAAGTTTCGAGGAACGGCTCCCACGTGGGGACGATCACATCCCCTTAATCTCCTTTGTTTATCACTGCCAGAGTTTCCTGATTTCTCATGAACAAAGCGTGAAGGAGGGTTTGTTTGTTGCTATTATCTTTTGTGAGCTGGGCGCACTCATGCCAGTCCCTCCTCGTATTAGGGGTTTGCAGATTAGACATGCAATCCTGGGGTAAAATTTGTCCAACATAAGAAGATCATGAATTACCTACTACTTCCTCATGAGCTAAGACAGAGGCACAAAAGAGAAATGCTTTTGAATAATTTTGAGATGGTACAAGAAAGTCTTCGTTAGGAATGGCAAGTAAATACCATATATAGGAAGGTATGGTGGACTCATATGGCATAACTGGTTTCAAGGATTTTGGATGCACAAGCAGTCAGACCGCTTAGTACAGGTGAAGGCTAGCAAAAGACTGGGAGCGACCAACTAAGAGAGCAATGACGGTCATAATCATGCAGAGCGACAAAGCAACATTGAATCGGGCATGGAAGTTATATCACTACTCAGAAATTAAAGATCATCAAGGCTTGATAGACTTTCTTTACAGTCTTAAATATGCGTGAGCATATGCCAAGTCAATCAAAATAAATTCTTGGAGGAAGATATCACTAAACCATACCACATCATAGGCAAACAAATCATGCTGGTACTTCAATAACACATTAAGAACCCCCAGCTATTTGAGACTAACCATAAGAAAACATGAACTACTAAGCACCATTATGCACATAGCATTTTTATCATAGACATATCAACCAGTGCCACAGAAGCCAACTCTCTTAACAAGATAAGCATGATAACTCAAGAGAGTTCCAGAAGAAACAACCTAAACAAAAGCTTTTAAAAAGATAAGCATGAAAACTAAGAGCTAAGCATGACAACAGCTATGAAAAGATAAAGAACACACACAAGAAGATACGCATGCAAGCCTATGTTGTGTTCTACAGTGGAGTGGAGCGTGTTTCTCTCCCAAACAATGAAGGCTAGGATCCAACTTGTTAAGAACAGCAAGTAAAACTAAATAAACTAAAAATAAAAGAGCAAGACGCTCCAAGCATAGCACATAACGCATGAAGTGATAAAAATATAGTGGAACGAAGGACAAACTGATAATTGTTGATGGAGAAGGGGATGCACGGGGGCATCCCCAAGCTTATATGCTTGAGTCTCCTTGGATATTTCTTGGGGGTGCATGGGGGCATCCCCAAGCTTGAGAGTTTGACACTCCTGAATCTTCTTTTATCATCTTCCCTCACACACTTGAAAACTCCCTTCATACATAACTCATCATAATCTGATTAGAGAGGTTAGTACCCACAATAAAATATTTTTTCTCTACTGGAAAAAACGATATTCTTGAAGGTCTACTGTTTCTCAAGATCGCCAAAAAGTTTTTGCAAAGAAAAAGCAAGCTTAAGGTCTGGAAAACGAAGAAAAGGCAAAACAGGGCAGAATCTGTGAAAAATAGACCAGCAGGTAGTAAATAATTTTTTTGGGGTACTTCTGCAACTCAAATCAAAAAACTCAGAACGGACGCTCGAAAGCCAATTGTATAGAGCATGCTGTCAAAAAAATTCAGATAAAAAATATGATCTGGTGATTTTATTCGAATTTTTCTTTCCAAGGACATAATCTGTTTTCTGGACAGCATGTCACAACTTTTGAACTTTCTTGCAATCAGAGGCTAAAATTGACACAAAGCTGAAAAATAAAGATACAATGATGTTGCTACAGTAGTAACAAACATCAAGACCACTAAAAACTGAAAGAACAAACTGAAAGCAAAGATAACAAGGGTTGTCTCCCTAGAGCTCTTTCTTTATAGCCATAAAGATAGGCTTAAGACTTTAATGATGCTCTCGTAGGAATAAGAGTTGAAGAACAAAAGAGAGCATCAAGAAGCAAATACCAAACACATTTAAGCCTAACATGCTTCCTATGCATAGGAATATTGCAATAGAATAATTCATTGAAGCACAAAGCAATAATCATAGGAAGACAAAACAAGTGCAGCTTCAAAACCTTCAACATAAAGAGAGGGAACTTGATATTATTGAAATATCTATAAGCATATGTTCCCTTCTCATAATAATTTTCAGTGGGATCACGAATAAACTCAACAATATAAGCATCACATAAAGCATTGTTACCATGATCCACATGCAAAAAGGTACTCTTACTCTCCACATAAGCATAATCTTTCTCATTGGTAATAGTGGGAGTAGGACTATCATAAACAACTTGAACACTATAGATTAATTGTGTATTAGGAAGATGGTGTTTAACAAGGGAGTAATTCCCTCCATGATTATGACAAGTTTCATAAGGATAATTTCTCCTTATGTCATACGTACCTTTATAATCACTATAGATTGGAGTTATAACATCATCATAGTAGAGAAGAGCATTATCATTGCTAACAACTATATTTGTAAACATGTTGTCTTTATTCTTACTAGCAAAAGAATTATCAATTATCACATCACTAGTGGGTAAAGGATTTGCAATCCTATCATCCCCAAGCTTAGAGCTTTCCATATCATCACTTTCAGAGTTGGTACCAAAAAGATTTTCAAGATCATAAGTAGCATTATCATCATTTTCCCAATCACAATAAGTAACATGCATATCATAATCAAAATCATCTTCAATAGTACCTACGGACGTATCATCAAGATGATAATTAAGGCAATAAACTTCACCTTCTTCTTTAAACCTACAACCGTTAGGATAAAAGTTGATGGGAGGAATATGCTCAGGCCAGGTGGATACCCATTCTTCTTCCTTCTTGCTCCTCTTCCTCCTCCTCTTCTTTTTCTTCTTCTTCACCTTAGGAGGGAGTGGTTGGAGATGAAGCTTCTCCACATATCCTGGTTTATCATTAGAAACAATAGGGGAAACTTGGGAGAAACTCTCCTTTTTATTAGCATAAATATAAGAGACATTTTTATACTTTGGTAAAGTTCCCTCCTTTCTAATCTTACTTATGTAATCATTTTTATGGCAATTAACAACACAATAGAGATGGCAATTTTGCAAAGTGTTTTTTATTCCTATGGCATTAACATCTAGCCAAGAAGTCTTTTCTGATAACTCTTCACACATCAAAAATAACATAAGCTCATCATAAAGATCAGGGGTGATCATGTTATCACACAACTGGTTAACAGTTATGTTTTGAAAGTGCATGCATTGAAAATTAAAGTGACCCTCTATACAACAAAGTTCACAAGTAAGAGGATAAAGGTCACACAATTCTCTAGCAATTTCATTTAAATCTTTGACCCAAGTGATTGTTCTTTCATGCTTATGTTGCTTACAATACTTCTCTTCTTCAATCATAGGCCTTTCACAAGGTCTATCCACTCCACAAAAATTAACATGCTTATATAAAACTTCATTTTTAGGAATTGGATCATGCATGTTGCAATCATCATGAACAATTTCATTTTCTTTGCAAATCTCTTTAAAAGGTTCATGATGCTTGATCCAATCCTCCTTAGGCATATTAAGATGTGAAGCAAAAGATTTGAGGAAATCAACAAGGAGTTGAGAATCAAGCCTAAACTTAGCACTAAACTTATTAAAACTTGTAGTTTCAACAAAGGACTTAATGCAATCATACTCATAAATTATACCTGACTCTTTACCTTTGTCGATCTCCCAATCTTCAGTGTTGCGTTGAATTCTTTCAAGGAGTTCCCATTTAGCATCAATCTTTTCGTTTGTGAAAGAACCCATAGAGGAAGCATCGAGCAAATCTTTATCCTGTCGAGAGAGCCTCGCATAGAAATTAGTAATAATCATATCTTTGGGGAGCCCATGGTTAGGACATTTTAGCATTAACGTTTTCAGTCTCCCCCAAGCTTGAGCTATGCTCTCTCCGTCATGAGGATAGAAATTATAAACATAATTCCTATTCTCATGGACTTCATGAAGAGGATAAAACTTGGAGTAAAAGAGAGACTGGATCTCTTCCCAATCCAGCAGGTGAGAGTCATCTAGTAGCCTATACCATTCCAATGCTTTTCCTTTCAGTGACAAGGCAAATAATTTCCTCATGACTCCATCTCTTGTCAAACCTGAAATCTTAAACAACTCACAAAGTTCTGTAAGTTTCAACAAATGAATACTAGGATTGACTGTCCCATCATAACAATCATTCCAAATTATTTCAATTATCCCAAGTGGTATTTGGAACGGGATACATTCAGTAGGTGGAGGAGACTTCTCTACCACGGGTGTGGTAAAGCGGCCTTCCCCAAGCAGCGAACTAAGAGTGCGGTTTTCCATAAACATAACTAGTGAAACTAAAAACAAGAAACGAAAAGATTTAATTGCAAGATCTAAAGATACACCTTCAAACACTTACTTCCCCGGCAACGGCGCCAGAAATAGCTTGATGTCTACACACGCTTCTATTCTTGTAGACTATGTTGGGCCTCCAAGCGCAGAGGTTTGTAGGACAGCATCAATTTCCCTCAAGTGGATGACCTAAGGTTTATCGAACTCAGGGAAGTAGAGGTTGAAGATGGTCTCTCTCAAGCAATCCTGCAACTAAGATACAAGAAGTCTCTTGTGTCCCCAACACACCTAATACAACTAGGAGTTGTATAGGTGCACTAGTTCGGCGAAGAGATGGTAAAATATGGATGATAGGAGTGGCAAAGCAAATTAATATAAATCTGTAATAAAAAGTGCAACAAGCAAACAAGTGGTAAACGTGAGCACAAATGGTATTGCAATGGTGGAAAGAAGGCCTAGGCTTCATACTTTCACTAGTGGCAACTCCCAACAACATCAACATAGTCTAATCACATGATATTTCCCATAAAACATGCAATGGAGACGCACCCGGAGGTCATTCCTTTGTGGTCAAGAGAGGACGAGAATTATGTAGGGCTACAAAATCACACCTCAAAGTTCGTAGTTCTCAATCTATGGATTTCCCAATGTCACCGCGGCCATCCAAAGAGAGTACCACAATCACCACAACATATCTCAAGGATAGTCAAAGACAAGCACCAAGAGACTCTCAATCTTCAATCAACACACAAAAGAGGAAATCACCCATGAAAATATTCTTCTAATCCATGTCCAATAGACCGCTGTCACCTTGGTCTCGGGGATTATACTAGATAAAGACAAGTGAGTACATCAATCCAATACATAGAGGAAGGGGAAATATCATGGGATCACCCTAGATTAACATAGCCTATGATCACAACGAAGATCACATCATGGGAGAGAGAATTGACCACATAGCTACTGGTAGAAACCTCAGCCCCGAGGAGGAACTACTCCCACATCATGGAGGGAGGAAGCAACGTCGATGGAGATGAATCCGGGGGCACTTCCCCGTCCCGGCAGGATGCCGGCACAGGAATTCTGGTCCCCCGAAACTTGGTGGTGATGGCGGCGGAGATCGGAATTGCTTCTGGAGAAAAGGGTTCTGGCATCAGGGTTTCCGCGACGGGAGAATAAATAGGAGGCCAAGTAGGGCACGAGAGGAGGTGGGAGCCCCCCAGGCGCCCCCCGGCGCGGCCAGGGATGGGGCCGCGCCATCAGGGCGCCTGGGGCCCCTCTGGCCCCCCTCTGGCCCCCCTTCTGGCGCATGGAAGCTTCTGGAGCGCTGATTTTTTATATATTTTCCCGGAATTTTTCTGGCAATTTAAGTAATGGGAAAACCTGAAATACAAAAACAGCAGAAAACAGAAACTGGCACTAGGGTGCACTGAGTTAATAGGTTAGTCCAAATATGATCAAAAGTGTATGAAAGTGTATCAAAAGCATAGCAATATCACCCAAAACATGCATGGAGCAAGCAGAAATTATAGATACGTTTGGGACGTATCAGCGACTGCTCTGGCAGCATCTACGCGATGAGGCGAAGCAGATGGGCAACAAGAGACGGCCTACGATGGTCGGGATACTCGCCGGCGATGAGCCCCGAAGGCAACAAGCGCGGGTGCACGATGAACTCGAGCCTAGACAACGCTAGGGAGGGGGAAAATGCACGGGAAGGTGGAGACGCTCACCACGAACACGGCGAGGTGTTGGGCTGGCCCGGAGGTGGTCGGAGACGACGACGACGACGCTCGAACAACTACGGCCGCCGGAGTGGAAGAAGACGACGACAACAAGGCGATCGGCTCCGTGTAGAGGATGTAGTCGACGTAGTCGACGACGGGGAAGTAGCTTGGCAAGGTTGGCGAGGCCGAGGTCGATGGGAGGCACACCGGCGACAAGGTCGCGCTCCCAGATGCGTGCGGGGCGGCTTTGGAGCGGCGGATCTGGTGGGTCTTGGCTCTCCAGGCGGCGGGAGGAGGTAGGAGGAACCCTAGGGAGAGGGTTGGACAAGCTGAGGGTTTAAAAGGGTGGCGCTGATCGCGAGGCCTCGACGTCCATGATCACGGCGTGACGGCGAGCTCACGCTCTGTCTCAGCAACGCGTGACGGAGGAAGACGGCGACGCGTGGGGTGAGAGGCTGACGTGTGGGGCCGCGGGGAAACAGTGAACGGCGCGACTGCGCGTGATGCTGGCGCTGGCTGGGCCTCTGCGGGAGAGAAGAGTGGGCCGAGGGGCTGCTGCGGAGAAGGGCTGGGCGTGGAGGAGGAGGAGGAGGCCCAAGCCACTGTTGTTTCTGCTAATTCCTTTCATTTCTACTTTTCCTTCAGACAGAAAAGAAAAGAAAAGTACATGCTCAAAGGAAAAGAGTTAGGAGATAAATAAAATATCCCCATGCTCCTTAATTTATGCCCTATTTAATAAAATTGGTTTGGGCATTTTTGGAGGTAGAAAAATAAAAGGAGTTTGTATATGCTTCAAACTATTGTCATTTTTGAACCCAACCAAATCAATTCCAAAAAGGATGAAATTTGGCAGAGAGGGTGAACACATGGTGCCAGGTTTTTAGGAAAAGAAAGAACATTAAAGGACTAGGCTAGGTGACTTGCAAAATAAATAAAGAAAGGAAGAGAAGGAAGAAGGAAGAGGGAAAAACAAAGGAGGGGGTCTAAGGTTGCAAGGGCAAGGTTAGGCACCACACTCACATACATCACAAGGTGCCTCACACATACACATCAACAAGAAGTAACCTAAGATGACTAAGATGCCATGATGATGAAGCAATGCAAGGATGCAAAATAAAATAAAATGACAATGCAAAGAAAAATAAAATAAACTCAAATGACAAGAACCCCCAAGGATAAGGACAAGGATCAAAATGAGAATTGCTTTATTGCCATTATAGGAAAGTATCACATATGGGGTGTTACACAATTCCTCCACAAAAATCATCTGTGAGTTGCTCATGGGAAGCAAGGTCTTCGATCTATTGGCGCACTTGAAAAATCATGCGGTCGACTCTTCATTCATACAAACCGTCCGCCTTCGCATGCCTTCACACAGTCACACCCAAGGACCACCAGTTGACCTAGCCCGTCCTTGGTGATCATGTTGCGCATGATCACACGTCTGTCATGTAGAATAGCAAATTGGTCTTTGCAACACCCCATATCTTACATATTACGGTATTGCCTCACAAAATGACCTCTCTTTTACCTTGAGGGTCTGATATTGGCTTAAAAAATATGGCTCATGCTATACCCCATTTGTTTGATAATATCCCATGTTGCACTTGCAATTATTGGCTTCAAACTCCATTAATGGTGCCTCTCCAAGGGCTAACCTCAATAACAAAGGTGGTTGATTCATCGTATTAATGTCACTGCAAGAATCGCACAATGCCAATCCAATGTTTTTGTCATCCTTTGTCTCAAGGATAATGGCATGACCATGGGCACGCCCATTGAATTGTCCATGTCAAGCCAAAGAACATAGTTGGAAGCATGAACCAGCAGATGGGCATTTGGTCTAACACATAAAGTGCAAAAAAACATATCATCTCCGAAATGCGGCATTAGTGCTCCCCACAGAATTAGCTGGAGAGGTAGGGAACTATGATGCATGGTCTTGGACCTCTCCACACTGACTCGTGTGTGATTGCGACGTCAACCCTGGCAAGAGGCGGCCGTGCAGGAGGCAACAAGTCTCTGGTAGATAGAAAGGGTTGGTATGGACGTCGATGTCAAATTTGTGCAGCCGGTGACACGGGAGTGATGGGTGAAGGTGTAACGCCCCGGTCACAACCAACAGTTCCCGGTTGTTATCTTTGGTGAGATCTAAACCCATACTAGTCTTTTCTACGCATTTTGTCCTCACTCGTGCACGCAAAGAGAACTTCTCGGTCGATTACTCATCCTCGCATTACCCATGGCAAGCACACTCATCTTAGAAGTTCGTTTCAAGATGAGCATTCCCATCTTAGAAGTTCTTTCAAGACGAGCTCCCGAAAAAGTTGCACCTTATTAATGGGGATAGTCTATCATTCATACTAAAAAAGAATGTCACATACACGTTCACTCAAAGAAACTGACATCATCATAAGCCCAGCAGAAACGCTCGCTCTTGGCACACGTCTATGTGTCCAGTGTAGGCACACCTGCCATGCCATGTGTCACGACAAGACACACACACCATCGCCACATGGATAATGAATGCAAACTTAGTTTATCTTGCATATTTGAGCAATTTTTCATAAATTTAAATTCAAAAAACCGATGCATAAATCATGAAGAACGATAATTATATGCACAGTAGACATGTAATCAGTTAGATAAGATGAAAACTCCATGCATATACTAATAATCCAAAAGCAATCCCTAACATAAGGATAAAAGCACACACATCGTGTTAGATGAAGAGACGTTCACAATGGCGGTGCCATCATCAACAAACGACACGCTGGTGAAAGAGGTTGTCAACGATGGGGAAGTAGTCGATGCAAGGTGAGGCGGGTGAAGGAGGAGCACACATATATATATGCCTTCTTAAGTTCTTAGTGGTGTGTGGAGAAACCCACCTTACATGTTAATCTCCAATATGCTCAACTAGTGCGGTGAGACTAAATTTATTACACCCCTTATCATACATAAATGGGTTCTATAGGCCTCTAGTTTTTCCATAGAAATTTTTGTAAATAATAATAGGCAAACTTCCAATAATTCAAACAATTTCCCTCTAGGCATGCGCCATAGATTTTATTGTATTTCATGTCAGGAATTAGCACACAAATGCACTTATGGTTAACTGAAAACTGCAGCGGAAACAAGTAATCTCAGCACCATATCATGTACTAACTCAAGGATCGTTGCTTAGCACGGAAGGAAACATATGCAACAACATATATGGAGGCAGAAAATGTTACTCAGCAGGCAAGACACTCTTGAGCCTAGTGTCTTGTGGTAGGAGTAAGTTTCTGGACAGCACCAAGCATCAACAAAAGAGACATCAAATTTTTACGTGGAAAACCCCTCAACTTGAGGGGGAAAACCACGGGCTGAAGCCACCCAAATCCTCTTCCACTATTATCAAATGTGGAATACAACAAGTTCTTCTCTAGACAGCACAAGAGGATCTCATACATCAAGATTTCTGAATCTTGGATGAACACAACAAGATTTGGGGCTCAAGAACTAGGGATTGGAACAATCTCACCAAAGATGGTGGAACTGAAGCTTGAAGGAGACAATGTAGTGGATCTGGACCATCACAACCTTGGGGAGGAGCTCTCGTTTCTTCTTCCTTCAATCTTCCTCTTCTTCCCTTGCTCTCTTGGTTTTCTTTCTTCTTCCCTCTTGGAGGATGAACTGATTTTCGTCACACTTGGTGGTGGCTGCTGAATGGAGGGTAAAGCATCCCATCCACTCATGTACAAAGTCCAAAACGACCCTAGATCATAACCCTAATGGGTAGTGGGCTTCTCCACCTTTTTGGGCTGCCTAAAAGGTCTCAAATGGTCATCTCCTCACACCCACATGAGGAGGATATCCCAACATTCCACTCCAGTTGTGGTCGTTTTCTTGGTGTACACGTGCTAAGTAATGACATGACAAAGCAAACAAGAAGAAGACACTAAAAATTTGTAATTAAGAAGAGAAAGCACTTTGATGATTCTGAAAGAACCAAAGTCAAGCACGTGAATCTATGTAAAACACTTTCTTTTTCGAAATAAATTCTTGCATTACTCAGAATCACATACTCTGGACAAGAACAAAGCCAAAGCATAGTCCGACGTTGCAACCTACCAAAATTAGCCAAGGCATGCAAAACACTTAAATGAAGAAAGCTCATCAATGCATGAAAGATTAGTTGCTTAGTTGCTAAATACTACTAGTTAAATAAAAGAATCTTAGTTACAACAAGCTAAGTATATATTAAGGTTTTTTTATTTGAGAGGATATTGAGAATTTTTGCTAAACTCTTTAATGCGCATAGCATTTCATTGCATATCTGCATCTGAGGAGGCCTAGAAGCGGTTGGACTCTCCTGCTCAGTTTTCCAGTTACATGAGATATAAAAATCAATCACCTTGATGCTCTAACGGAAATCCGTGTTAAAAATGTTCTTTCGCAAAAGTGAAAAATAGATGTGTTATTACGCACAAATGCTATCTGCAAATTCTTATGGGAAAAGCTTAAGCACTTCGACATGTCAAAAAAGAGAAAAGTCGAACTCACCTTCAAATGTAACTTTTTTCCCACTGATTCACAAACTGCCAAGCACCTTTGTTCCACTAACGTGAAACATCTACAATCGGAATTTTTTTAGTTTCTATTTGGTTTGAATTTACTGTTCATCAGGGTTGCCCAGAGCCAAAACGGCCATCCCATGCTCTGAGCGCTTTTGCTTTGCTTTGCTTTGAGATGTGTACTGTGTACATACAATTTGCTTATTGCTGCACTTCACACTATAAGGCCTCATTGTTCGCGCCCGTAATTTACAAAGCTAGCCAGTATAACACACAAGAAGTTCCATGCTAACACAGAAATCAGTACTTTTTGCCACATCCATCCCAAGTAGAGCTTTGGAAATAAAAAGCTTCCAGCCCCTCCCAGTCTCACAAAGTGAAAAATACTGGCGGGGGGTTTACCACCTCCATCTTCGACCTCGACACGTTTCCGGTGAGCATGCTCTCGGACATGGCCTCGTCGACCTGGAAAGGCTGCACCTGGGCGATCCTTTCCGGGATCGCCTGGCCACGCTCCACGCGGGCAAGAACTTCATAGTGCGCTCTCAACTTCTTGGGTTTTGTTTTCCACTCAGGCAAGTTAGACCAGTTCACCTCTCCATCAGCAATCCGCTTCTCCACTGTGAACCCCATTTTGACATATGTTTGTGCCGAGGCCCGAGCATTCACCAACTTGAACGTGCCCTTCTCACCCGCCTTCTTACCCAGAAACTTCGCCAGTAGTTCTTCAAGCCCCTGCAGGCTCCCATCTGATGCATTCAATGATAAAAAGGGCCACAATCCGGGGCTAGGTGATTCATCCTCATCGTCTGTGACGGCAGGGATCGCACGCGAGGAGAGCTCCACTTGACCTGGAGCCAACCGTTTGAGCTTGAGCTTGTCATTCGGAGACATGGAAGGGGTTGAGGATAAGGAGGTTGGACCCTCGATCCGGAGGGACATCAGGGGTTTCTGATTAGACCGAGCTGCACCGCGCAGGGCTCGAGCAATGGAAAGCAAGCTAGACAGGCGGCCCTTGTATGTGGTGCGGTTGAGAGGAAGTGGTAGTTCGAGGGGCAAACGGAGGCTCACCGCCCTAGCACCTTTCACTGTTACCACCGCACCATCAGCAAGAACAACTTTCTTCAGGGTTCCAGCTTCCACATCATGCTGTACAGAAACAGATATTAGCACTTCATATGCGATGTGATGAAATGTCATGACTACATGTATAGTAATTAAATAAACACGAATATTTGTCCACTGGCTGCCCCACAATGGTTGGCATGTATGTGAATGCCATGCCGTATCTTTGGTCAGATGAAAATGTGGCTGCACACATACAACAAGAAAGTAAACGAACTTTAATTTTTTCAAGGCTTTGGGATGAACTCCAGAGTGTATGCAGGTAGGTACAAACAAACACATCCTCACAGTTAGTGAGATCTATATAAAATCACCACTGTAAGGAATCCACAATGTGCAACTCTCTAATGTCAACTAGTAATTCACCACTGTCCATTCAGATACGAGCTTTCATCATCGTGATAAAAGTTCGCAACAACAATGATGCAGCTTCTAAACACATAAGAGCACTTCCATTCATTATGCGGACATATTTAGAAGTCAAACAGCCATTTCAGCTGGCACTATCAACATGTGATGACTGAAGATGGTCTCTTATTTCTTGAAGTGACATAAGAAACCTAGGCTAAGTGCTCTACAATATGTAGCCAATGACAGTAGCCAGATTTGATGTTCGAGACAAAAGATATGCTTTTGGTCCTTGGCAGTGTTACCAATTCTGTTGATACTGGAGGGGGAATGCAATGTTAAGCTCGTATATATTCTTCTTTTGTGTGCAGGAGAGACCGTAGTTATAATATTCCCCTCCAAGTTAGATCCCCACATTAATGTATAAGATGAAGAATGATGACAATATCTGTCAGTAGCACGCCTTTCCCCTCTGTCACTAACTCCTAACCTCGTCCAGTCCCCATGTTGATGTCAGAGATTAAACAAAGATAACTAAGGTAAGCATGCCTGAACCTTTGTTTTCATCAACTTCTCCTTCTCTGGGATTTCAGGTACAGGCAGAGGCAAGGAAACCATATCAACAAGCCACAACCCCAGGATAAGCGATACAGAAAAATAAAGAAATCGTCTTATCTTACCGGCAAAGCGAGCCTGACGTCGTCGCCGTCCTGGATCCAGAGCTCCATGGGCCCGGCGAGCTGGAAGGGCGGCAGTGTGGGGTCGAAGCTCCCGCGTCCGATCTCGGCGAGCGCCGTGTCGTCGGCGTCGGCCTGGGACCGGAAGATGGGCAGGTCGACGAAGTCCCACCGGTTGACGTCCTCGAGCAGCCGCACCGGCACGACCTTCCTCCCTACCTCCATGTCGAACTCGTACGCCACCGCGTGCCCCACCAGCGCGTCCCTCACGTCGAACCCGGACACCTTGAGCTCCTCCGACTGGAACCCCAGCCCCTTCACGATCGCCTCCCTCAGGTCCTGCAGCGCGGATCCGGCAACCGCGTCGGCACGTCAGCTCCGATGGATCAAGCCGTGGCACGAGAGATTAAGGGAGAGAGGGAGTGGGGGGACTCACGGAGATGGCCTTGGGGACGGGGGGCTTGGGCGCCGCGCCGAGGCCGCGCGACGAGCCGATCGCGAGGAACAGCGCCAGGGGCAGCGCGAGGAACCGCCATCGGGCTCGAGCGGCGGCCATCGCTGCTCCTCGTCTCCCCTATCAATTCGACCGGATTGCTTGCCGCTCCTTCGGCGAGGAAGAGGGGGAGAAAAGAAACGGAACTCTCTGGAGAAAGGAGACGGAGCTCGGGCGGTATGTTATAGTTGCGGGCCCGCGTAGGGCTGCGTCTACGTGGAATTTTCGAGAGGGCGGGCCCGTACTGGATTGGCCGGTTAATGACGTGGAGGTACGTGTCGAGGGCCAATCACAGGAGTGCATGAGAGGATTGCGTGGATGAGCGGTTGGAGTTGGAAGCGGCGCCCAGTGGGTACGTACCCTACTCTCATGGAGTAGGAGGGTGTTTGTTTACATATTTTTTTTTGTGTATTAGGGACTAAAAAAGCCGATCTAAACCAAACATGAAGAACTTTTAGGGACTAAAAGTGATATTTGAGACTAAAAAAAGACCCTGAGCGAGTTTTTTGGGACTTTTTCCAACAATTGCCCCTGCCCCGCACCACACTTTATATCAATTAGTTCATTACTAGGGGTAACATGGTCTTTTAGCATGTCATTTAATAACCTACGGTCCATGTTTTGTCCGTGAAACCAAACATGTAAGGACTACGGACTTTTTAATTGGGACTAAAGAAAGTCCTAAGACTTTTTAACCGAACAGGGCCTAAACACTCTTATATTTTTGTACGGAGGCAATACATTTTTTTCCATGGACTAACGCTTCGACGAAACCCACAAATTTCATTCTGCGGACGGGATGCGTGAAGACGACATCCGATCGTAGCCTCGTACATTTCAACATCTTTTCAAGAAACCAAATGAAAATCATGCAAACCGAACGAATTTCATTCAAGTTCAAATAAAATTTACATAGACGGACACAAACGATATTTCATCTGTTTTTTAACTAAAAAAACACCAAACCCTATATTAGTCGTCCACCTCGTAAGTGTGGCCGCCATGTTCTACCGCACCGTCGACGGCGTCTGTGTCGTCGTCGTCGTCCCTCCAACGGCATAAGGATGTCGGAGGGTCCTAGGCAGTCATGTCTGGCGGGTGCCTAACACTCGCAGAGGAGCCGCTCCGCCTTCTATTGCGTGGTGCGAAGGGCCGCCCTGGCCACTTTCGACGACACTGGCGACGGCCTTGCCTACCGACGTAGGTGAAGCAGTCGCTCGCCGACCATTCCTCGCCGATCGTGGCGAGCTCACCGTCAAGGCGGCGGCGGCGACTAGATGCCATCTCCGCGGTGGTGACGGAGCGACCGAGCGCCTACGCGGCGGCGAGGTCCGAGTCGTTGTGAACCCACTCTGGCGCCACACCCATCTTGGTGCACTCGGAGCGGCGACTGGCATTGCGCCCGTCGTACATACCATGGCCCAAGAGCCGGAGGCACCGCCGTAACCACCGCCTCCGAGATAGTGGAGGATGCGGCCACACGCCTTGGCGATCGCGGGCAACAACTCCTCCTTCCTAGGGCGGCGTTGGCTTCGTGGTGGTGAAAGGGCCCGTTGATCCGTGCGTAGCGGCTGTGTGGCTCCTTTGCGCGACGGAGACGCTGGGTGGATGCGACTCCTGTTTTAGGCGGCTGCTGATACGTCCATTCATCATGTTTTCATATCAATATGTATTGCATTTTGGACTGTTATTTCACTTTATGATCCAATTCTTATGTCTTTTCTCTCTTATTTTGAAAGTATCACATGAGGAGAAAGATTGCCGGCAGCTGGAATTCTGGACCAGAAAGGGCTATATTGGAGATACCTTTTCTACACAACTCCAAATGACCCGAAAATCGACAGAGATTTATTTTGGAATATATAAAAAAATATTGGCGAAAGAATCAACGGATGGGGGGCCACCAGGCAGCCAGAAGTCTGGGGGCGCCCCCTAGGGCGCACCTCCCGACCTTGTGGGGTCTCTGACAGGCCTCTGAAGCCCATCTTCTGCTATATGATGCCATTTGACCTAGAAAAAAAATTAGAAGGAAGGTTTCGGGACGAAGCGCTGCCGTCTCAAGGTGATACCTGGGCAGGAGCACTTGTGCTCTTCGACGGAACAATCCCACCGGGGAAACTCCCTTCCGAGAGGGGGAAATCGAAGCCATCGTCATCACCAACAATCCTCTCATCGTGGGAGGACCAATCTTCATCAACATCTTCACCAGCACCATCTCATCTCAAACCCTAGTTCATCTATTATATTCAATCTTTGTCCCAAATCCTCGGACTGGTACCCGTGGGTTGCTAGTAGTGTTGATTACATATTGTAGTTGATACTAGTTAGTTTATTTGATGGAAGATTATATGTTCATATCCTTAATGATATTCAATACCCCTTGATCATGAATATGATTTGGGAGTAGTTACTTTTGTTCTTGAGAACACGAAAGAAATCTTGTCATAAGTAATCGTGTTAATCTGGTATTCGTTCGATATTTTGATGATATGTTTGTTGCCGTTTCCCTTAGTGGTGTCGTGTGAACATCGACGACATGACACTTCACCATAATTGGGCCATTATTTGCTATTAGTGGAGACATCGTCAACAACTATCAAGTACAATCGCATAAACTTTCATCTCCTTGTCTTTACATTATTTGCCATTTGCCTCTCGTTTTCATCTCCCTCGCTTCTCAAAAATGTTTTCACAATAATATTTTCTGTTTACCTTTTCTTTTGCTTGTTTGTTTGTTTGCTTGCTTGCTTTGCCTTGATGACTCAGAAATAGAAAAGAAACAAGAAAATTAAAGATGGATCCTCATCCTCTTCCTAATCTTTTTAGAAGATCCAATTATGATGAATCAATTGCTAGTGATTTGAGTGCGCTAGATTATCTTTACGAAGTTTTGTTTGAAATTTGTGAATCTGAAAATTGTGCTGAAGTGTTAAAAGAAGGAATTTATAGAATAATTCACGATAACTCCTTGAATGAAAAGCATGATTGCAATGATGTTATTATAAATCATATTAATTTCAGTTGTGTTAATAATATGCAAAACCCCATGCTTGGGGATGCTAATGTTGTTATATCCACTACTTATTGCAATGATCAAGATTGGGGTGATAATGCTTTTATTATCTTAAAATTTTATTTAAGCCTCATGATGGTTATGCTACTGATAATAATGTTTCCAATAATATTGAAAGTGGGTTTGGAAGAGTGTCAACTTTAGGTAATAATGACCCCACTACTGTTGCGAATTATAAATCTTGTGATTTTTTGTATAAAAGTGGGTTTGGAGAGGTCACAACTTTAGTTGATGTTAATCCCACTATCTTGGAAGATTATAAGACTTCTATGCATGTGGATCATCAAAAGAAAATTTTATATGATAGTTATATTGATGAATTTGAATATGACCCCACATGTAATTATTATGAGAGAAGGAAATATGGTTGTAGAAATTCTCATGTTAATAAATTAGTATGCATGTGCTATTGTTTTCATTTTGAGATTGCTATTGTTTCCTTCTTCTTCTATGCATGTGCTAGATATTTCTTGTCTTGATAATTTGTTTGCTTATAAAATGCCCATGCATAGGAAGTATGTTAGAGTTAAAAATGATTTTCACATGCTTTATGATGCTCTCTTCGTTTTCTATTCTTCTCTTACATGTCAGCATCATTAAAATCATTAATGCCTAGCTAAAAGGCTTTAAAGAAAAACACTTGTTGGGAGGCAACCCAATATTTTTTTTTCTGCTTTTTAATAACCACACAATTATGCCTCTGTTTTGGATGTGTTTTTATTAGTGTTGATGCCAAGTAAAACCTTTGAGATGATTTGGATGATAATTGATTTGATTCTGTGCAAAAATAGAAACTTTTACGCCCAGTGCAGAAAATTCTAAAAATCACTCGAGCGTGAAAAAAAATCTAATTTTTCTACAAATGATTGATATAAAAATTGCCCACATTGTTCGAATGTTTCAGAATTTCCAGAGTTAGAGAAGTATGGTCATTGTTTGAATCATTACAAACTGTTCTATTTTTGATAGATTCTGTTTTCATTGCGTTGTTTGCTTGTTTTGACGAATATATGGGTTGTATCGGGGATATAAGCCACGGTGACGTTAGAATACAATAGGTATAATGTAATAATAAAATATGAATGGGCTTGAAAAAATATTTAAAGTAGTGATTTGCTTTGTTATACTAACCTATCTCATGAGATTTTGTTGAGTTTTGTGTGAAGTTTTCAAGTTTTGGGTGAGATCACGGTGGATGAAGGTGATGGGGAACAAAGCATGAAAATCAAAAAAATCCTACGAACACCCAAGATATATCTAGGAGAAGCATAACAACGAAAGGGGAGACTATGTCTACGTACCCTCGTAGACCGAAAGTGAAAGTGTATATAACGCGGTTGTGTAGTCGTAATCTTCACGATCCGATCACGATCCAACTGATCTAGTGCCGAACGGATGACACCCCCAAGTTTAGCACACGAGTGGCTCGATGATGTATCCTCCTCCTTGATCTAGCAAGAGAAGACGGAAAATTAGATGGGATCACAACCAGCACGACGACGTGGTGGTGATGGTGGTGGTGGAGCAACGGCAGCGCTTCGCTAAGCAAAAAACCATGGACGAGAACTATGCCGGGAGGGAGTGACGGGGCAGGAACCAAGGCTAATGTGTTGGGGTCCCTTGCTACGCCCCTTACCCTATATTTATATGTGTGGGAGGGCCGAGAGTCCATCCCTACACCTAATAGGAGTTGGCGCCAAGGGAGAAATGACTTGGACTACAAGTCCAACCATATTGCTACTAGGACTCTCCTTTCCCCCTTCCCTAGCCGCGTGGATCTTTGAGGGCTTGGTGCTTGCTACATCTTGAGCTTGCGTTGATTTTACCCTTGAAGAGGAAAGGGTGATGCAGCAAAGTAGAGATAAGTATTTTCCTTAGTTGAGAACCAAGGTATCAATCCTGTAGGAGGCACAGGCAAGTCCCCAATATAAGCACCTGCACAAACTAACAAACACTTGCACACAACGCGAAAACGGGTTGTCAAACGCTTCACGGTCACTTGTAAGAGTGATATACGATAGAGATAGATCTAAAATAAAATTAAAAGGCAAAATAAAGTGAACACAAAATAATTGCAGAAAGCTATTTTTGGGTTTTTGGTTTTAAAGATCTGTAAATATATGATGGAAAATAGACCCGGGAGCCATAGGTTTCACTAGAGGCTTCTCTCTTGAAGAAAGCATACGGTGGGTAAACAATTTACTATTGAGCAATTGATACGTCCAAAACGTATCTATAATTTCTGCTTGCTCCATGCCTCTTTTGGGTGATATTGCTATGATATTTATACACTTCCATACACTTTTGATCATATTTGGACTAACCTATTAACTCAGTGCACCCCAGTGCCAGTTTCTGTTTTCTGCTGTTTTTGTATTTCAGGTTTTCCCATCACGTAAACTGCCAGAAAAATCCCGAAAAAATTATATAAAAAATCAGCGTTCCAGAAGCTTCTCGGCAGCCAAAGTAGGGCCGAAGGGGGGCCACCAGGGCTCCAGGCGCCCTGGTGGCGCGGCCCCCCTCCTGGCCGCGCCGGGGGG
>LR738711.1:745554163-745834397 GCA_902687465.1 Secale cereale | reverse complement strand
GGGGGGGGCGCCTGGGCCCCCCAGGCCTCCGCTGATGCCCCCCTTTGGCATATATTTAACACGCGTCCCGAAACCCTCGAGACGGGAACCCTTTTTCACGATCTCATCTCTGTTCCGCCGCCGCCGCGCTTCCAAGATCGAGAGCGCCAGGGGAACTCTTCCCGGCACCCTGCCGGAGGGGAGGATCACCACCGGGAGCCTCTCCACCACCATGGACGCCTCCCGGATGAGTTGTGAGTAGTCTCCCTTGGACCATGGGTGCATGACCAGTAGCTATGTGATGTTCTCCTCCCCTTCTTGTGCTTCACTAATTAGTCCTCGTGAGCTGCCCTACATGATCGAGGCACATATGTAATCCTTATGCTGTTGCTATGATGAGTTTGCTGGGATCCGATGGATTGTGAGATTATGTTCAGATTGTGTTTGAGTAATATATTTGATTTACCTCTTTTATATTTATGTTCGTAAGTAATTCCTGCATGTTCTCCATTGCTATTTATTGCTTTGGCCAAGTAGTAGGTAATGACTCCAAGAGGGAACGTTATGCTCGATTGTGGGTTCATGCCCCTCGATGACTAGCTTGAGTGACAAAAACATGAGTCTAGGGGATGTGCTGTTGCCACAAGGGGGAAAACAACGGTGCTTGTGCCCGTGGGTGCAAGGATTGTTTACTTTACGCAAAGTTCTTTTAATGCAGTTGTCTGTTGCTTTGAGTTTACACTATGGGTGGGACTCGCAACTTAATACCAGCGAGATGTTCTGGATAGATATCTCAAGGTGGATGATTAGTAGTAGATGCAGATGGATTTCAGTCTACTTGCCTTGGCGTACCGCCCATGCTTTGAACCTCTACCTTTCTTGCAACATAGTTAGCATTGGTTTGCGCACATAATTCTGTCAATTGCCCAGCTGTAATTCGTTTACCTCACATAGCTGTTTTATCGTCTTTTGGGAGAGAGACATCACTAGTGAACATCATGGGACCCCGGTCCATATTACCATCATTGATCACATCCGCTATTTACTTTCTGTTTTTACTTACTATTTGCAGCAATACCTATCACTATTATCACTTGCGTTTGATCCTTTGTGAACGACAAGGCCGGAGGGATTGACAACCTCTTTGTACTCGTTGGGAGCAAAGTTATTTGTATCTGTGTGCAGGTCCACGTTGATTGCTAATATCTGGCGCCGTTAGCAGTTGACACCTTCTTGTTGAAACTAGGAGTCTCAGGGGAAATCGATCCTTGGTATCTTTGCCAAGGGAAAACTACCGCTACACTGCATCTCAAACCTTCCACTTGGGGTAACCAACGAGAGGCGAGAAGCCATCAAGCAAAGTTTTCTGGCGGCGTTGTCGGGGACTCCACTCTTCAAGATAGGGGAGTTGCATGCTATCTTTTACCTTTGCTTTTTAGTCTTGTTAGTTTACCTTTTAGTTTTGCTTTAGTATCTTTTATCAAAAATCACAAAAATAGTTATTTCATTCTTTAGTTGTCATTATGTCGGGTCCTTTTGTCTTTGGCGAGGCAAAAGTTCTCACATTTAAACAAAGAGGTGGGGAAAGTCTAAAAGATGCTTGGTATAGAATTAATGATTCTCAAAAAAGAGCCACCAAGAAGCAATCTACTACTATCCTGCTTAGAAATTTGTATGTTGGAATTACTTCTTGGAATAGGTTTATTCTAGATACCGCTATCAATGGAAATTTCCTAGAGGCCCCAGTTTGGGAGTCTCTTAGTATTATTGAAAATCTTGTTGGGAATCCCCCTGTTGTTAGCATTCAAGAGGACATCACCCTAGCTCACCTTATGAAAAAACTTGAAAAGATAGAGCTAGAGATGCCAAACATTAATAAGATAAATGAGTTGGATCGTAAGATCCAAGGGAATTTGAATAGGCTTGATAGCTCCATGCATAAAATTTTCAAAACTTTGGAGACCATCAAATCCCATGACTTGGACTCTTCTAGGATAGACAAGATTGAGGAAATCTTTGATACTCTAGGAACTACTTTCTCCTCAATCAAAACCAAAAAGGTAGAAACTCCGGCAAAGAAGGAACCTAAGTTCGGTCACGTTCCAAAGGCTCCCCATTCTAAAAGTAATCCATCTATTGCCAAAGGGGTTGAAACTGTAAAGAGTTTGGAAGAAACACCTCTCTTTGATAAATTTATAAATGAATCTTCCCTTGACTTTTATCCTTTTGGTCTTCTCCCTAGAAGTATCTCTATGAGGCCTTTATTTGAAAGTCCTCTTAAGACTAGTTGTACTATTGAAGAGCTTTTTGATGATCTTGATGATGGTTCAATTGATACAACTTGATCTCTATGCATTATGCCTAGCTTAAAGGCATAAAAGAAAGCGCTTTTGGGAGGCAGCCCACATGAATAAATTTTATTTTTCTTTTGTTGTGTCTTGATGTTGTTACTACAGTAGCATCATCATTGTATCTTTACTTTTCAACTTTGTGCCAAGTATAGCCTCTGATTGCAAGAAAGTTCAAAAGTTGTGACGTGCTGTCCAGGAAACAGATTCTGTCCTTGGATTGAAAAATTCGTATAAAATCACCAGATCATCTTTTTGGTCTGAATTTTTTCGACAGCGTGCTCTATACAATTGTCTTTCGGGCGTCTGTTCTGAGTTTTTTGATTAGAGTTGCAGAAGTGCCCCGAAAAAATCATTTACTACCTGCTGTTCTGTTTTTCACAGATTCTGTCCTATTTTGCCTTTCCTTCATTTTGCAAATCTTGAGCTTGCTTTTTCTTTGCAAAAACCTTTTGGAAATCTTGAGAAACAGTATAACTTCAAGAATATCCTTATTTCCAGCAAGGAACAATTATTTTATTAAGGGTACTAACCTCGCTAATCAGATTATGATGAGTTATGTATGAAGGGAGTTTTCAAGTGTGCGAGGGAAGATGATAAAAAGATTCAGGAGTGTTAAACGCTCAAGCTTGGGGATGCCCCCATGCACCCCCAAGAAATATTCAAGGAGACTCAAGCGTATAAGATTGGGGATGCCCCCGTGCATCCCCTTCTCCATCAACATTATCAGTTCGTCTTTCGTTCCACTATATTTTTATCACTTCATGTGTTATGTGCTATGCTTGGAGCGTCTTGCTTTTAGTTTCCTTTTTAGTTTTCTTTAGCTTTTCATAACGAGTCGGAACTCAGCTTTCTCTATGTGGGAGAGAAACACGCTCCACTTCTACCTAGAACATAACATAGAATTTTCATGTTTATCTTTGCTGTGTATGTTCTTGGTCTTTTAATAGCTACTATCATGCTTAGCTCTTAGTTTTCATGCTTATCTCCTTAAAAGAGCTTTTTGTTTAGTTGGTTGCTTGAACTCTCTTTAGTTGTCATGCTTATCTTATTAAGAGAGTTTGCTTCTGTTGCATTGGTCGATATGTCTATGATAAAAATGCTACATTGATAATGGTGCTTAGTAGTTCATGTTTTCTTATGGTTAGTCTCAAATAGCTGGGGGGTTTCCAATGTGTTATTGGAGTACCAACATGATTTGTTTGCCTATGAGGTGGTATGGTTTAGTAATATCTTCCTTCAAGAATTTATTTTGATTGACTTGGCGTATGCTCACGCATATTTAAGACTGTAAAGAAAGTCTGTCAAGCCTTGATGATCTTTTGTTTCTGAGTAGCGATATAACTTCCATGCCTGATTCAATGTTGCTTTGTCGCTCTGCATGATTATGACCGTCATTGCTCTCTTAGTTGGTCGCTCCCAGTCTTTTGCTAACCTTCGCCTGTACTAAGCGGACTGACAGCTTGTGCATCCAAATTCTTTTAAACCAGTTATGCCATATGAGTCCACCATACCTTCCTATACATGGTATTTACCTGCCATTCCTAACGAAGACTTTCATGTACCATCTCGAAATTATTCAAAAAAAAGCATTCCTCTTTTGTGCCTCTGTTTTAGTTCATGAGGAAGTAGTAGTTAATTCATGATCTTTTTAAGTTGGACAAGCTTCACCCCGGGATTGCATGTCTAATGTGCAAACCCATAATACGAGAAGGAACTGGCAAAGAGTGCGCCCGGCTCAAAATTAATATAACAAACAAACCCTCCTTCATGCTTTGTTCATGAGAAATCAGAAAACTTTGGCAGTGATAAACAAAGGAGATTAAGAGGACGTGATCGTCCTCATTCAGGAGCCGTTCCTCGAAACTTGTCCATCTCAAGAAGTGATTGAGTTGTCTGCTAGCATTCGTTGACGGAACATGCATATTAAAAAATATATTATTACCTCTGTTTTTAAACCAAGAGCTCTGGTACATGCTTTGTCTTTGTTTCCGACCACGGGTTTTCAACCTTGCCAACAAAAGCCACGGTTCGAGAGTCTCCACCTTCTTTTAAAGCACCAACTACTGAGAGCATGATTGTCATTCTGAGTGTAATGTGCATTGTCCCAAAGTAGCATTGTCTTTTGCAAGATTATGATATCGTTTATTCTGAAATTATTGTATCTAGTCATCACTTAAACCTTGGAGGTGCCCCTGCATTTATGTTTTGCTTCACTAAAGGGGGCAAGCAAGATATCACTTTATCATATTTGCACACCATGCTCATTACAAATCTATTTGATGTTTCAATATCATATTGTAAAACTTTCAGTTCTTTGTGATTTTCTCATGAGGCAACTTAATTACTACAGATTCATTGTCTCAGTAAGCTTTTGTCATATGACTATGAAAAGTCTTATATGGTTAATAGCATGTCACCACAAAAATTATTCTTGTTATCATTTACCTACTCGAGGACGAGCAGGAATTAAGCTTGGGGATGTTGATACGTCCAAAACGTATCTATAATTTCTGCTTGCTCCATGCCTCTTTTGGGTGATATTGCTATGATATTTATACACTTCCATACACTTTTGATCATATTTGGACTAACCTATTAAGTCAGTGCACCCCAGTGCCAGTTTCTGTTTTCTGCTGTTTTTGTATTTCAGGTTTTCCCATCACGTAAACTGCCAGAAAAATCCCGGAAAAATTATATAAAAAATCAGCGTTCCAGAAGCTTCCCGGCAGCCAAAGTAGGGCCGGAGGGGGGCCACCAGGGCTCCAGGCGCCCTGGTGGCGTGGCCCCCCTCCTGGCCGCGCCGGGGGGCGCCTGGGCCCCCTAGGCCTCCGCTGATGCTCCCCTTTGGCATATATTTAACACGCGTCCTGAAACCCTCGAGACGGGAACCCTTTTTCGCGATCTCATCTCTGTTCCGCTGCCGCCGCGCTTCCAAGATCGGGAGCGCCAGGAGAACTCTTCCCGGCACCCTGCCGGAGGGGAGGATCACCACCGGGAGCCTCTCCACCACCATGGACGCCTCCCGGATGAGTTGTGAGTAGTCTCCCTTGGACCATGGGTCCATGACTAGTAGCTATGTGATGTTCTCCTCCCCTTCTTGTGCTTCACTAATTAGTCCTCGTGAGCTGCCCTACATGATCGAGGCACATATGTAATCCTTATGCTGTTGCTATGATGAGTTTGCTGGGATCCGATGGATTGTGAGATTATGTTCAGATTGTGTTTGAGTAATATATTTGATTTACCTCTTTTATATTTATGTTCGTAAGTAATTCCTGCATGTTCTCCGTTGCTATTTATTGCTTTGGCCAAGTAGTAGGTAGTGACTCCAAGAGGGAACGTTATGCTCGATTGTGGGTTCATGCCCCTCGATGACTAGCTTGAGTGACAGAAACATGAGTCTAGGGGATGTGCTGTTGCCACAAGGGGGAAAACAACGGTGCTTGTGCCCGCGGGTGCAAGGATTGTTTACTTTACGCAAAGTTCTTTTAATGCAGTTGTTTGTTGCTTTGAGTTTACACTATGGGTGGGACTCGCAACTTAATACCAGCGAGATGTTCGTGATAGATATCTCAAGGTGGATGATTAGTAGTAGATGCAGATGGATTTCGGTCTACTTGCCTTGGCGTACCGCCCATGATTTGAACCTCTACCTTTCTTGCAACATAGTTAGCATTGGTTTGCACACATAATTCTGTCAATTGCCCAGCTGTAATTCGTTTACCTCACATAGCTGTTTTATCGTCTTTTGGGAGAGAGACATCACTAGTGAACATCATGGGACCCCGGTCCATATTACCATCATTGATCACATCCGCTATTTACTTTCTGTTTTTACTCACTATTTGCAGCAATACCTATCACTATTATCACTTGCGTTTGATCCTTTGTAAACGACAAGGCCGGAGGGATTGACAACCTCTCTGTACTTGTTGGGAGCAAAGTTATTTGTATCTGTGTGCAGGTCCACGTTGATTGCTAATATTTGGCGCCGTTAGCAGTTGACACCTTCTTGTTGAAACTAGGAGTCTCAGGGGAAATCGATCCTTGGTATCTTTGCCAAGGGAAAACTACCGCTACACTGCATCTCAAACCTTCCACTTGGGGTAACCAACGAGGGGCGAGAAGCCATCAACAATTGATAGAAAAGCGCAAAGTTACGACGACATCTAAGGCAATGATCATGAATATATGCATCACGTCCGTGACAAGTAGACCGACTCCTGCCTGCATCTACTACTATTACTCCACTCATCGACCGCTATCCAGCATGCATCTAGAGTATTAAATTTACAAAAATAGAGTAACTGTTGGGGAATGTAGTATTTTTAAATTTTCCTACGATCATGCAAGATCTATCTACCAGATGCATAGCAACGAGAGGGGAGAGTGTTTCTACGTACCCTCGTAGACCGAAAGCAGAAGCGTCAAGTGACGCGGTTGATGTAGTCCAACTTCTTCGCGATTCAACTGATCAAGCACCGAACGTACGACACCTCCGCGTTCAGCACACGTTCAGCTTGATGACGTCCCACGAGCTCTTGATCCAGTTGAGCTTCACGGGAGAGTTTCGTCAGCACGAAGGCGTGGTGACGGATATGATGAAGTTACCGGCGCAGGGCTTCGCCTAAGCACTGCAACGGTATGACCGAGGTGTGTTTCTTTGGAGGGGGGCACCGCACATGGCTGGAGAGATCAACTTGTGTGTTCTAGGGTGCCCCCTGCCCCCGTATATAAAGGAGCAAGGGAGGAGGCCGCCCGGCCCTCCTATGGCACGCCAAGAGGTGCAATCCTACTAGGAATAGGATTGCAATCCTATTCCTAGTAGGAATCACCAAGAGAGAGAGAGAGGGGGAAGGAAAGAGAGGGAGAGAAAGAGAGGGAAAGAGGGGCCGCGCCCCCTCCCCTAGTCCAATTCGGACTACTCTTTGGGAGGGGACGCGCCACCTCCTGGCTGCTGCCCTCTTTCTTCCCTAAAGCCCACTAGGGCCCAACTTTACCCCGGGGGGTTCCGGTAACCCCCTCGGCACTCCGGTTAATTCCGAAACTTTCCAGAACACTTCCGGTGTCCGAATATAGTCATCAATACATCAATCTTTACGTCTCGGACATTTCGAGACTCCTCGTCATGTCCGTGATCTTATCCAGGACTCCGAACTACCTTCGGTACATGAAAACTCATAAACTCATAATACCGATCGTCATCAAACGTTAAGCGTGCGGACCCTACGGGTTCGAGAACTATGTAGACACGACCGAGACTCATCTCCGGTCAATAACCAATAGTGGAACTTGGATGCTCATATTGGATTCTACATATTCTACGAAGATCTTTATCGGTCAAATCGCATAACAACATACGTTGTTCCCTTTGTCATCAGTATGTTACTTGCCCGAGATTCGATCGTCGGTATCTCAATACCTAGTTCAATCTCGTTACCGGCAAGTCTATTTACTCGTTCCGTAATACATCATCTCATGACTAACTCATTAGTCATTTGCTTGCAAGTCTTATTATGATGTGTATTACCGAGAGGGCCCAGAGATACCTCTCCGACACTCGGAGTAACAAATCCTATTCTTGATCTATGCCAACGCCACGGACACTTTCGGAGACACCTATAGAGCATCTTTATGATCACCCAGTTACGTTGTGACGTTTGATAGCACACAAGGTGTTCCTCCGGTATTCGGGAGTTGCATAATCTCATAGTCATAGGAACATGTATAAGTCATGAAGAAAGCAATAGCAGTAAAACTAAACGATCATAGTGCTAAGCTAACGGATGGGTCTTGTCCATCACATCATTCTCCTAATGATGTGATCCCGTTGATCAAATGACAACTCATGTCTATGGCTAGGAAACATAACCATCTTTGATCAATGAGCTAGTCTAGTAGAGGCATACTAGGGACATACTGTTTTGTCTATGTATTCACACATGTACTAAGTTTCCGGTTAATAAAATTCTAGCATGAATAAAAGACATTTATCATGATATAAGGAAATACAAATAACATCTTTATTATTGCCTCTAGGGCATATTTCCTTCAGTCTCCCACTTGAACTAGAGTCAATAATCTATATTACAAAGTAATGACCTTAACACCCATGGAGTCTTGGTGCTGATCATGTTTTGCCCGTGGAAGAGGCTTAGTCAACGGGTCTGCAACATTCAGATCCGTATGTATCTTGCAAATCTCTATGTCTCCCTCTTTGACTAGATCGCAGATGGAATTGAAGCGTCTTTTGATGTGCTTTGTTCTCTTGTGAAACCTGGATTCCTTCGCCAAGGCTATTGCTCCAGTGTTGTCACAATAGATTTTCATTGGACCCGATGCAGTAGGTATTACACCTAGATTGGATATGAACTCCTTATTTGCTGCTTCTGAAGCAGCTATGTATTCCGTTTCACATGTAGATCTTGCCACGACGCTCTGCTTGGAACTGCACCAACTGACAGCTCTACCGTTTAATAATAATACATATCCGGTTTGTGACTTAGAGTCATCCAGATCAGTGTCAAAGCTAGAATCGACGTAACCATTTACGACGAGCTCTTTGTCACCTCCATACACGAGAAACATATCCTTTGTCCTTTTCAGGTACTTCAGGATGTTCTTGACCGCTGTCCAGTGATCCACTCCTGGATTACTTTGGTACGTCCCTGCTAGACTTATAGCAAGGCACACATCAGGTCTGGTACACAACATTGCATACATGATAGATCCTATGGCTGAGGCATAGGGAATGACTTTCATTTTCTCTCTATCTTCTGCAGTGGTCAGGCATTGAGTCTTACTCAACTTCACACCTTGTAACACAAGCAAGAACCCTTTCTTTGACTGATCCATTTTGAACTTCTTCAAAACTTTATCAAGGTATGTGCTTTGTGAAAGTCCAATTAAGCGTCTTGATCTATCTCTATAGATCTTGATGCCTAATATGTAAGCAACTTCACCGAGGTCCTTCATTGAAAAACTCTTATTCAAGTATCCTTTTATGCTATCCAGAAATTCTATATCATTTCCAATCAACAATATGCCATCCACATATAATATTAGAAATGCTACAGAGCTCCCACTCACTTTCTTGTAAATACATGCTTCTCCAAAAGTCTGTATAAAACCACATGCTTGATCACCTCATCAAAGCGTATATTCCAACTCCGAGATGCTTGCACCAGTCCATAGATGGATCGCTGGAGCTTGCACACTTTGTTAGCACCTTTTGGATCGAGAAAACCCTCTGGTTGTATCATATACAACTCTTCTTTGAGATATCCATTCAGGAATGCATTTTTGACATCCATTTGCTAGATTTCATAATCATAGAATGCGGCAATTGCTAACATGATTCGGACAGACTTAAGCATCGCTACGGGTGAGAAAGTCTCATCGTAGTCAATTCCTTGAACTTGTCGAAACCCTTTCGCAACAAGTCGTGCTTTGTAAACAGTAACATTACCGTCTGCGTCGGTCTTCCTCTTGAAGATCCATTTATTTTCGATGGCTTGCCGATCATCGGGCAAGTCAACCAAAGTCCACACTTTGTTCTCATACATGGACCCCATCTCAGATTTCATGGCCTCAAGCCATTTCGCGGAATCTAGGCTCATCATCGCTTCCTCATAGTTCGTAGGTTCATCATGGTCCAGTAACATGACTTCCAGAACTAGGTTGCCGCACCACTCTGGTGCGGAACGAACTCTGGTTGATCTATGAAGTTCAGCAGAAACTTGATCTGAAGTTTCATGATCATCATCATGAGCTTCCTCACTAATTGGTGTAGGAATCACTGGAACTAGTTTCTGTGATGTACTACTTTCCATTTCGGGATAAGGTGCAATTACCTCATCAAGTTCTACTTTCCTCCCACTCACTTCTTTCGAGAGAAACTCTTTCTCTAGAAAGGATCCATTCTTAGCGACGAATATCTTGCCTTCGGATCTTTGATAGAAGGTGTACCCAACAGTCTCTTTTGGGTATCCTATGAAGACACATTTCTCCGACTTGGGTTCGAGCTTATCAGGTTGAAGCTTTTTCACATAAGCATCGCAACCCCAAACTTTAAGAAACGACAACTTTGGTTTCTTGCCAAACCACAGTTCATAAGGCGTCGTCTCAACGGATTTAGATGGTGCCCTATTTAACGTGAATGCAGCTATCTCTAAAGCATAACCCCAAAATGATAGTGGTAAATCGGTAAGAGACATCATAGACCGCACCATATCCAATAAAGTACGGTTACGACGTTCGGACACACCATTACGTTGTGGTGTTCCGGGTGGCGTGAGTTGTGAAACTATTCCACATTGTTTCAAATGAAGACCAAACTCGTAACTCAAATATTCACCTCCACGATCAGATCGTAGAAACTTTATTTTCTTGTTACGATGATTCTCTTCTTCACTCTGAAACTCGTTGAACTTTTCAAATGTTTCAGACTTGTGTTTCATCAAGTAGATATACCCATATCTGCTCAAATCATCAGTGAAGGTCAGAAAATAACGATACCCGCCGCGAGCTTCAACACTCATCGGTCCACATACATCTGTATGTATGATTTCCAATAAATCTGTTGCTCGCTCCATTGTTCCGGAGAACGGAGTTTTAGTCATCTTTCCCATGAGGCATGGTTCGCAAGCACCAAGTGATTCATAATCAAGTGATTCCAAAATTCCATCACTATGGAGTTTCTTCATGCGCTTTACACCAATATGACCTAAACGGCAGTGCCACAAATAAGTTGCACTATCATTATTAACCTTGCATCTTTTGGCTTCAATATTATGAATATGTGTGTCACTACAATCGAGATCCAACAAGAATAGACCACTCTTCAAGGGTGCATGACCATAAAAGATATTATTCATAAAAATAGAACAACCATTATTCTCTGATTTAAATGAATAACCGTCTCGCAACAAACAAGATCCAGATACAATGTTCATGCTTAACGTTGGCACCAAATAACAATTATTTAGGTCTATAACTAATCCCGAAGGTAGATGTAGAGGTAGCGTGCCGATGGCGATCACATCGACTTTGGAACCATTTCCCACGCGCATTGTCACCTCGTCCTTAGCCAATCTTCGTTTAATCCGTAGTCCCTATTTCGAGTTACAGATATTAGCAACCGAACCGGTATCAAATACCCATGTACTACTACGAGTATTAGTAAGGTACACATCAATAACATGTATATCACATATACCTTTGTTCACCTTGCCATCCTTCTTATCCGCCAAATACTTGGGGCAGTTCCGCTTCCGGTGTCCAGTCCATTTGTAGTAGAAGCACTCAGTTTCAGGCTTGGCTCCAGAGTTGGGTTTCTTTGCGGGAGTAGCAACTGTCTTGCTATTCTTCTTGAAGTTCCCCTTCTTTCCCTTGCCCTTTTTCTTGAAACTAGTGGTCTTGTTAACCATCAACACTTGATGCTCCTTTTTGATTTCTACCTCCGCAGCTTTGAGCATAGCGAAGAGCTCGGGAATTGTCTTCTGCATCCCTTGCATATTATAGTTCATCACGAAGCCTTTATAGCTTGGTGGCAGTGATTGAAGAACTCTATGAATAACGTTATCCTCGTCAACTTTGCAACCAAGTTGAGTCATATGATTGTAGTACCCACACATTCTGAGCAAGTGTTCACTGATAGAACTATTCTCCTCCATCTTGCAGCTATAGAACTTGTTGGAAATCTCATATTTCTCAATCCGGGCATTTGCTTGAAATATTAACTTCAACTCCTGGAACATCTCATATGGTCCATGACGTTCAAAACGTCGTTGAAGTCCCGGTTCTAAGCCGTAAAGCATGGCACACTGAACTATCGTGTAGTCATCAGACCGTGTCTGCCAGACATTCAAAGCGTCTACATTAGCGGGAGGGCGCTTGTCACCTAGCGGTGCTTCAAGGACATAATTCTTCTGTGCAGCAATGAGGATAATCCTCAAGTTACAGACCCAGTCTGTGTAATTGCTACCATCATCTTTCAACTTAGCTTTCTCTAGGAATGCATTAAAATTCAAAGGAACGGTAGCACGGGCCATTGATCTACAACAACATAGATATGCAAAAACTGTCACGACTAAGTTCATGATAAATTAAAGTTCAATTAATCATATTACTTAAAGAACTCCCACTTAGATAGACATCCCTCCGGTCATCTAAATGATCACATGATCCAAATCAACTAAACCATGTCCGATCATCACGTGAGATGGAGTGGTTTCAATGGTGAACATCTTATGTTGATCATATCTACTATATGATTCACGCTCGACCTTTCGGTCTCCAGTGTTCCGAGGCCATATCTGCATATGCTAGGCTCGTCAAGTTTAACCCGAGTATTTTGCGTGTGCAAAACTGGCTTACACCCGTTGTATTTGAACGTAGAGCTTATCACACCCGATCATCACGTGGTGTCTCGGCACAACGAACTTTCGCAACGGTGCATACTCAGGGAGAACACTTATACCTTGAAATTTTGTAAGGGATCATCTTATAATGATACCGCCGTACTAAGAAAAATAAGAAGCATAATAAGATAAACATCACATGCAATCAAAATATGTGACATGATATGGCCATCATCATCTTGTGCTTTTGATCTCCATCTCCAAGGCACCGTCATGATCACCATCGTCACCGGCGCGACACCTTGATCTCCGTCGTAGCATCGTTGTCGTCTCGTCAACTATTGCTTCCACGACTATCGCTACCGCTTAGTGATAAAGTAAAGCAATTACATGGCGACTGTATTTCATACAATAAAGCGACAACCATATGGCTCCTGCCAGTTGCCGATAACTTTACAAAACACGATCATCTCATACAATAACATATAACTCATCATGTCTTGACCATATCACATCACAACATGCCCTGCAAAAACAAGTTAGACATCCTCTACTTTATTGTTGCAAGTTTTACGTGGCTGCTATGGGCTTAGCAAGAACCGTTCTTGCCTACTCATACAAAAACCACAACGATTTTTCGTCAAGTATGTGTTGTTTTAAGCTTCACAACGACCGGGCGTAGCCACACTTGATTCAACTAAAGTGAGAGAGACAGACACCCGCCAGTCACCTTTAAGCAACGAGTGCTCATAACGATGAAACCAGTCTCGCGTAAGCGTACGCGTAATGTCGGTCCGGGCCGCTTCATCTCACAATACCGCCGAAGCAAAGTATGACATGCTGGTAAGCAGTATGACTAGTATCGTCCACAACTCACTTGTGTTCTACTCATGCATATCATCTACGCATAGACCTGGCTCATGATGCCACTATTGGGGAACGTAGTATTTTTAAATTTTCCTACGATCATGCAAGATCTATCTACCAGATGGATAGCAACGAGAGGGGAGAGTGTGTCTACGTACCCTTGTAGACCGAAAGCGGAAGCGTCAAGTGACGCGGTTGATGTAGTCGAACTTCTTCGCGATTCAACCGATCAAGCACCGAACGTACGACACCTCCACGTTCAGCACATGTTCAGCTTGATGACGTCCCATGAGCTCTTGATCCAGTTGAGCTTCATGGGAGAGTTTCGTCAGCACGACGGCGTGGTGACGGATATGATGAAGTTACCAGCGCAGGGCTTCGCCTAAGCACTGCAACGGTATGACCGAGGTGTGTTTCTCTGGAGGGGGGCACCGCACATGGCTGGAGAGATCAACTTGTGTGTTCTAGGGTGCCCCCCTGCCCCCGTATATAAAGGAGCAAGGGGGGAGGCCGGCCGGCCCTCCTATGGCGCGCCAAGAGGTGCAATCCTACTAGGAATAGGATTGCAATCCTATTCCTAGTAGGAATCGTTAAGAAAGAGAGAGAGAGAGGGCGAAGGAAAGAGAGGGAGAGAAGGAGAGGGAAAGAGGGGCCGCGCCCCCCTCCCCTAGTCCAATTCGGACTACTCCTTGGGAGGGGATGCGCCACCTCCTTGCTGCTGCCCTCTTTCTTCCCTAAAGCCCACTAGGGCCCAACTTTACCCCGGGGGGTTCCGGTAACCCCCTCGGCACTCCGGTTAATTCCGAAACTTTCCAGAACACTTCCGGTGTCCGAATATAGTCATCAATATATCAATCTTTACGTCTCGGACATTTCGAGACTCCTCGTCATGTCCGTGATCTTATCCAGGACTCCGAACTACCTTCGGTACATGAAAACTCATAAACTCATAATACCGATCGTCATCAAATGCTAAGCGTGCGGACCCTACGGGTTCGAGAACTATGTAGACACGACCGAGACTCATCTCCGGTCAATAACCAATAGTGGAACTTGGATGCTCATATTGGATTCTACATATTCTACGAAGATCTTTATCGGTCAAACCGCATAACAACATACGTTGTTCCCTTTGTCATCAGTATGTTACTTGCCCGAGATTCGATCGTCGGTATCTCAATACCTAGTTCAATCTCGTTACCGGCAAGTCTCTTTACTAGTTCCATAATACATCATCTCATGACTAACTCATTAGTCATTTGCTTGCAAGTCTTATTATGATGTGTATTACCGAGAGGGCCCAGAGATACCTCTCCGACACTCGGAGTGACAAATCCTATTCTTGATCTATGCCAACACCACGGACACTTTCGGAGACACCTGTAGAGCATCTTTATGATCACCCAGTTACGTTGTGACGTTTGATAGCACACAAGGTGTTCCTACGGTATTCAGGAGTTGCATAATCTCATAGTCATAGGAACATGTATAAGTCATGAAGAAAGCAATAACAGTAAAACTAAACGATCATAGTGCTAAGCTAACGGATGGGTCTTGTCCATCACATCATTCTCCTAATGATGTGATCCCGTTGATCAAATGACAACCCATGTCTATGGCTAGGAAACATAACCATCTTTGATCAATGAGCTAGTCTAGTAGAGGCATACTAGGGACATACTGTTTTGTCTATGTATTCACACATGTACTAAGTTTCCGGTTAATACAATTCTAGCATGAATAAAAGACATTTATTATGATATAAGGAAATACAAATAACATCTTTATTATTGCCTCTAGGGCATATTTCCTTCAGTAACGTCTTAAGCAAAGATGACATGATGTCGAGGGATAAGCTCAAGCAATATGATATAAACCCCATCCTTTTACCCTTAATGGAAACAATACAATGCATGGCTCGCTATGCCTTCTGTTACTGCGTGAGGACACTACAAGATTGAACCCATCACAAAGCACCTCCCCCATTGCAATAAAAACCAATCTAGTTGGAAAAACCAAATCGATATATCGGAGAAAAATACAAAGCTATTTTAATCATGCATAAAAGAGTTGAGAGAAGACTCAAATAATATTGATAAATGATCTGATCATAAATCCACAATTCATCGGATCTCAACAAACACACCGCAAAATAAGATTACATTGAATATATCTCCAAGAACATCGAGGAGAACATTGTATTGAAGATCAAAGAGAGATAACAAGCCATCTAGCTACTAGCTATGGACAAGTAGGTCTGTGGTAAACTACTCACGCATCATCGGAGGGGCAACAAGGCTGATGTAGATGCCCTCCGTGATCGAATCCCCCTCCGGTGGAGTATCGGAAAACGCCCCAAGATAGGATCTCACCGGAACAAAAACTTGGAGTGGTGGAAAAGTATTTTTGGCGACTGCTCTAGGTTTCTGGAATATTTTGGTATTTATAGAGCTCAGAGGCGGTGCAGGGGACTCCATAGGGCCCACAAGCCCAGGCGGCGTGCCCTCCCCACCTAGGGCGCGCCCCTATGGCTTGTCATCTCCTCGTGGGTCTTCTGGCCCCCTCTCCAAGTTTCGTAGGTGTCTTATGGTCCAAGAAAAATCATCGTATAGTTTTATTCCGTTTGGACCCCATTTGATATTCCTTTTCTGCAAAAGCCAAAAACAAGTAAAAAACTGAAACTGGCACTAGGCACTAGGTTAATAAGTTAGTCCAAAAAAATACTAATTATCATATTAATGCATATAAAACATCTAATGTTGATAATATAATAGCATGGAAGAAAAAAAAAATATAGATACGTTGGAGACGTATCAAGCATATCCAAGTTTAATTCCTGCTCGTCCTCGAGTAGGTAAATGATAAAAGTTTTTTATGTGGAATGCTACCTAACATATTTATCAACGTATTTCTTCTTATCTTGGCATGAATGTTCTGATCCATATGATTCAAAACAAAAGTTTAATATTGACATAAAAATAATAATACTTCAATCATACTAGAAAGCAAAATCATGAAACTTCAAAAATAACATGGCTAAAGAAATTCATCCCTACAAAATCATATAGTCTTGTTATGCTCCGTCTTCTCAACATAAAGTATAAATCATGTACTACCCCGGTGTGAGCAAATCAATTGGTTCATACTTTTTAACGCGCTTCAGCTTTTTCAACTATTCACGCAATACATGAGCGTGAGCCATGGACATAGAACTATAGGTGGAATAGAAGGTGGTAGTAGACAAAAGAAGGGAGAAAGTCTCACATCAACTAGGCAAATTAATGAACTATGGATATGTCCATTAATTGATATCAATGTGAGTGAGTAGGGATAGCCATGTAACGGATGCACTAGAGCTATAAGTGTATGAAAGTTCAAAAGAAAACTAAGTGGATGTGCATCCAACTTGCATGCTCATGAAGACCTAGGGAAATTTGAGGAAGCCCATTATTGGAATATACAAGCCATGTTCTATAACGAAAATTCCCACTAGTAATATATGAAAGTGTCAAAATCGGAGACTCTCTATCATGAAGAACATGGTGCTACTTTGAAGCACAAGTGTGAAAAAGGATAGTAACATTGTCCCTTCTCTCTTTTCCTCTCATTTTTTGGGTTCCTTGGCCTTTTTTATTTTTTTATTTGGGCTATTTGGTCTTTTTTTTTATTTGGGCTATTTGGCCTCTTTTTATTTTTAACTTTTAACCTCACATGGGACAATGTTCTATAATGATGATCATCACACTTTTATTTACTTACAACTCAAAATTACAACTCAAGGTAAAAACTCATAATGAAGGAACAATGGGGTTACATGGCAATATATCTCAGAATGGCTATGAAAATGCCATAATACGTAGGTTTGTGGCCGTTTTGAGGAAGAGTATAAGGTGGGTTTACTGCACTAGCAAAAGTTGCGCGGTACTAGAGTGGCTAGCAAAGGTGGAAGGGTGAGAGTGCGTATAATCCATGGACTCAACATTAGTCAAAAAGAACTCACATACTTATTGCAAAAAGTTTATTAGCCCTCGAAGCAAAGTAATATTACACTTGCTTCTAGGGGAGAGGTTGGTAGGAGTTAACCATCGCGTGCTCCCTACTTTCACACATAGGAGGACAATCAAGAATAAATTGCGCTCCAAGTTCGCATAATTAGAAGACCATACGTGCATGCTATGGGAATCACAAACCTTAACACAACTATTCTTGTAATTCCACAATTCACTACTAGCATGACTCTAATATTACCATCTTCATATCTCGAAACAATTGTAAGGAATCAAACTTCTCATATATTCAATGCTCTTTATGAAAGTTTTTATTATATCCCCCTTGGATGCCTATCATATTAGGACTAAATTCATAACCCAAGCAAATTACCATGTTGTTATTAGACGTTCAAAATAATATAAGTGAAGCATGAGAGTTCATCAATTGCTTCAAAATAACATCACCGACGTGCTAAAAAATATATAAGTGAAGCACTAGAGCCAACACCTAGCTCAAAAGATATAAGTGAAGCACATAGAGTATTCCAATAAATTCACGATTAATGCATGACCTCTCAAAAGGTGCGTGCAGCAAATATGATTTTGGCAAACTAAAAAGAAAGGACTCAAATCATACAAGACGCTCCAAGCAAAACACATATCATGTGGTGAATAAAAATATAGCCTCAAGTAAATTTACCGATGGATTGAAGACAAAAGGGGATGGCTTCCAGGGCATCCCCAAGATTAGATGCTTGGTTGTCCTTGAATATTACCTTGGGGTGCCTTGGGCATCCCCAAGCTTAGGTTCTTGCCACTCCTTATTCCGTAGTCCATCAAATTTTTACTCAAAACTTGAAAACTTCACAACATAAAACTCAACAGAAAACTCATGAGATATGTTAGTATAATAAACCAAATAAAAACTTTAGGTACTATTGCGAACTCATTCTAATTTTATATTGGTGTTATATCCACTGTATTCCAACTACTCCATGGTTCATACCCCCGATACTACCCATAGATTCATCAAAATAAGCAAACAACACAATGAAAACACAATATGTCAAAATTAGAACAATCTATAGAAATATGAAAACTTCGTATACTTCTACAACTCTAAAAATTCTGAAAAAATAGTAATACATGGGCAATTTGTATATAAATCTTGCGTATTTTTTTAGAAAATTATCATGCTCCAGTAAATTATAGATTTTTTTGTACTGGACACAAAAGTTTCTGTTTTTCAGCAAAATCAAATCATCAATCTTCCAAACCATCCCAAATGTCTTACTTGGCACAAACACTAAATTAAAACATGAAAACACATCTAACCAGAGCCTAGAAGATGAATTTGTTGGAAAACAGAAGAAAAAAGATTAAGAATAAAATAAAATTGGGTTGCCTCCCAAGAAGCTCTATTGTTTAATGCCCTTAGCTAGGCATAATGCAACGATCTATGTATTGTCATCTTTGGTTTGGCCATATTAGTGGGGTTGTTTTCAGTTTCAGGAGGTTCTTTACGCTTCCCACCTTTCTTAGGGAATGAGGCAATCTTTATATCTAAAGCATCTAGTTGCTTGTTGCAAAGAGTAATTAGCATGTTCATTCGATGGAGATTTCCACTAATATTTTTGAGAGGTTCACTAGATTTGCGTAAATCAACCAAATTTTTATGTACTTCACTCAATGTCGGGGGAAACTGTCCGCCACGAACACCTATGGGACCGAAGCCCCTTGTCTGTGCGGTACGAGGGCGGAGGGAGCACGAAGAGCAGATCGTAGCGAGCACGCGGGCAGTTTTACCCAGGTTCGGGCCGCGGTAGACGCGTAAAACCCTACTCCTGCTTAGTTGTGTATTGAGTTGGAGAGCTCGGGAGCTTGAAGAAGCAGCTACACCGAGCGTATGAGTGATCTAGGTTCCTAACCCCCTCCACGTTGTGCATGGGCCTCCTTTTATAGAGCAAGGGGTCACCGACAGGTGTCAACGTAGGAGAAAGGGGTAAAAACGTAAAAGAGGTGGTAGTTGTAACAGTGCGGGAATAGTGGAGCTACAGTGCGCGAACAGTGGTCGCCACCTACTTTGACAGTGGGGGACAAGGGCATTTAATGCCCGTCGCCGTCGACCCAAAAGCTCCCGCCTTCGCTTCTCCGTTTGCCACGGCGATGGCTTCACCACCGTGGAGTGCCACCGTGTCCCCCAGGCTGCACAGCCATCCGCCACGCGTCCCTGGGATGGTCCCAGGGCGACGCGTGGGCCGATGAGCTGGAGCGCGGGCACACAGCGCAACTCTCCCGGCAAGCACCTTGCCGGGGTCTTGATCTTGCCGGGCCCGGGAGCTTACCGGGCTCTGAAGCTTGTCGCTCCCCGGGCCCTCGCCGGGTCTTCTACGATGTAATCTTCTAGTCTTCCTGGCAAGCTCCTCTTGCCAGGGCCTTGCGTGAGTGAGGTAACCTTGAGCCTAGAACGGCCTTCCCGGCAAGCTCCGCTTGCCGGGGTCTCGATCTTCTGTCTTGTATACTTTGTTTTTGAATGGTTTGATATGGAGCAGGAAAGTCTCCGGCGAGCACGTGGTAAACCCTGCCGCGGGAAGCTGCAACCGCCCGTGCACAAGTTGGGGTACTGAGGTACCCCTACCTTAGTACACCGACAGGAGCCCCCGGGCCTGGGCCACACACGGTGCCGAGCGCTGTTGGGCCAGGCCCAAAACAGTGCACGGGCACACGCGGCCCACGGCGCGCCGAATCCACTTCCGTATCCGCCGCATCCCCCTGTAACGGCACGCGTCGATTGCGGCGTCGTGGGATGGGACGTGCCCACGTTCCTTCAATGGAAAGAGCGAAACGCCCCCCACTCCCCCATAAAAGCAGAGGAAGCAGGAGCGGTTCCCCTCCTTACGCTTTCATTGCATCTTCTTCATCCTCCAGAGATCCCCTTTGCGCTCCGCTCCCATACCTCCGCCGCCGCCGTCTGCATCTCCGGTGCCGCCGGGCTCTTCGTCCCCCTTCCTCCGCCGCCTCCGCCATGGCCCCGAAGACCGAGAAGGCGAAGGCGGAGAAGGCCAAGAAGGAAAAGTCGGAGCAAGCGGCGAAGCTTACCGCGTATCGGAAGCGGAACCTCGTCTTCCCGCCGAAGCTCAGCGCGCGGGAGCTCTGGAACAAGTATTGCTTGTTCTGGTCCAAGGGAACCAAGGCGCACCCCCGCACTCGAGCTTATCCGGCCGCCGCCAAGGACAACTACCCCGGCGGGTACTTTTTCTCAGCCTTCTTCCACTGCGGTCTTTGCCCTCCTTTCTCTGATTTCTTCTGTGACATAATGCACACCTACGGCCTCCATCTTCTTGACTTCACCCCCAACGCCATCCTCACAATGGCGGTTTTCGCACACATGTGCGAAAACTATATAGGGATACACCCAAACGTAGCTCTGTTTAGGCACTTCTTCACCCCTAGAGCAGAGGCCGGCGCCCCCCTCTCCGGAGGAATTTCTTGGGTTTTCCGTCTGAACAAGAAGGAGTCCTACTTGCCGGGGGAGCTCCGCGGCAAGTGGGAGGAATGGCGTGCGGAATGGTGCTGGATTGTCGAGGACCAGCCGCAATCCTTCACCGCGCCGTGCACAACGCCCATCGTGCGCGGCAGGGACTGGAGCGAGCTGGATTCGGACGACGCCAAGCTCAACGTCGCCCTCATCAGGATTCTGCGTCTCCGGACCGCTAGGCTGTCTGTCGCAGAAGTAGGCACAGACTTCCTCCGCCGCCGCATCGCCCCTCTCCAAGACAGGAAAAGACCGGCCTGGGAGTACGGCAACTCGGCGGATATCATGAGGTTGCGGCCCGGGCTCAACTACAACTTCACGTCGCTGGAGCTGAAGGGGATGGTCCGGGAGCTGTTTAAGCACGACCCGGCCCACCCGGAATGGTTCAGGGGGCCCCGGGGAGTGGTGCCCCTTTGCAACAGCACAGCTTGTGATCCTCTCCGCGCCATGATGCCCGCGTGTGATTCGCACGGCGTGGACCGCACGTGGATTCCCCCCAAGTCAATAGACACCCTCAGCTTCTTCGACAACCTTGTGGAGGTGGCGAAGAACAAGAACGAGACCCGGGAGCTGACGCGGGACACCACCAACCAGGAGATTGCGTATATCGCTTCTCGGGTTGAAGAGGCCGCTGTAGCCGCAGCGGCGGGGGAGTTCGGCTACACGCCCGACGAGGCAGATGCTGCGGAGGCGTCCTGCCAAGCCGAAGAGGCGGAGATCCGCAGGCTACTGCAGCTGCCTCCCGACGCGCTCGCCGGAGTCCCATCCTTGAGGCACTTCGGGATCATCGGAATCCAGACGGAGGCCGCGGCGAGAAGTCACGCCGCCGAAGGGAACAGGGGCGCCGCAGGGAGCGGAGGCGCCGGAGGGAAGGAGGCCGCGGCGCAGGACGCTGGGTCCAGCAAGCCAGCCGGGGAGGAGGAGGAGGAGGACGCCGAGGCCGCCGAGGACTCCGGCGGGTCCACGGAGCTCTATGCCGACGACCTCTCCTCGTCGGAGACCTCCCCGCCCGGGGCAAGCCCTAGGCGGTCTCCACTTAAGCGCATCCGCAAGACGGCGACGGGGGAGAGAGCGCAGGCCCCCCGGCAACAACCAGCTCGCCGGGCAGCGCGAGCTCCCCGGGGAAGTCAAGCTGCGCCGGGGGCGACCGGCGTACCAGCCACAGCGGAGGCGGCCCGCGCGCAGGCCACGGCAGAGGCGCCTCGCAGGCCGGCGCCGAGCAGACAAGAGTCTTCGCAGAGCGGAGCGACGGCTCCGCCCGCCCCTCGGGCCCCGGCTACCACGGGGGCTGGGTCTTCGCAGCCCCCAGCCCCGGGGACCGCCAAGCGCCCGAGGGAGTCTTCGCCTCCCGCTCCTCGCGCAGACGCGCCCCAGGTGGAGTTCGACTTCTCCGCCTTGAGCGACGACGACGAGGAGGAACAGGAGTAAGAACTCGATATCCTTCATCTTCCCAAATTTTGTCTTGGTTATTGTTGATGCTGATCTTGTTTCTTTGCTTTGATTTCAGGACCTTGGCCCAGCGTGCGGCGAAGAAAGCCAAGGTACCCGTGGTCGAGGTCGCGGATGACTCGCCCACCACGGCAACTGGGGACGTGCCGGAGCCAAGCTTGCCGGACGCGAGCGCTGCTCCGAGGAGCAGCCTCCAGCGCAGCCCCCAGCGCAGCCCCCAGCGTAAGTCTGGGTTCTGTATTTTCGCTCGCCGGGCGCGCTTGGAGACTTTGTCTTGTTTCAGTATCTTGATATTTTTGTCTTGACTTGTGCAGAGATGGAGCCACAGCTGCAGGAGCGTCCGGAGGTCGGCCCCGAGGAGCCGCAGGCCCCGCCGTCCCCGCCAAGGCTGAACTCTCCGGCAAGGGAGAGTGCTCCGCCAAGGGCGGGTACTCCGCCAAGGGCGAGCAGCCCGGCGAGGGCGGCCACTCCGCCAAGGCAGAGCTCCCCGGCGAGGGAGCCCGCCGCTGACGACGTCCGCCAAGGTAGGTCTTGTAATTTTGTCTTCTTGGCATTGTCTCTTTTTGGGTATTTGCTTGAATTTCCTTTGCTTCTTCTTCTTCTTCTAGATCCTCCTCCCCCCGAGCAGATGGAGACGGAGGTCATCAACCTCGAGGAGGAGGGCGCGCAGGGCGGCGGCGGCGACGCCCCTGTCGCCGCGGACACGGCGGGAGTCGCCGAGCCGACCGCGCAGGAGACCGCTCCGGCTGCAGATGCAGCGGCCGGGGAGGGGGACGGCGACCGCACCGCCGGCCCGGAGGCGGCGGGAGCATCAAGTGCTGCGCCGGCCGCCGACCCCTCCGCCGGAACGGAGCAGGCCGGCTATTATCTTGAAGCCCCCAACGGCGTCTTCATCCAGGTGCCGTGGGGTTCTTCGTCGCGAGCTCCCGCGGAGGGCGAGGCATTTGATGGGGAGGTCCTCGCCTCCGCGGGCTTGAAGATTGTCGAGGCGCCCGGCGGGAGTGAAGGGCCCGAGGAGGAGAAGCTGCTTCACCAGCTCCCGGCCCTTTACCGGGCCAGGCAGGCGAAGCTTGCCTGTCGGGAGGCCCTCGCCGCCAAGGCCGCCGCGGAGATGGAGAAGCGCGCGGCGGAGCTCAGCGCCGCCAACCAGGCGGCCCTCCGCGAGGTGGCGGAGGAGCGCGAGCGACTCGCCGGAGAATACCAAGAGTGGGTGCTGGAGAAGGCCGAGGCCGAAGAGCAGCAGCGGCTCGCCGGGGTGGAGCTGTCCCGGCGAGAAGGAGAACTCGCCCAGCGGAAGGTCAACCTCGACGCCCACGAGGAAGAACTTGCCGCTCGGGAGCAGGCCCTTGGCGGGGAGCTGAAGGAGGCGAGAGCTGCCGCGGCTACCGCGGAGACCGCCAAGGAGGAGCTCGCCGCCAAGGTCGCGCGGCTGGAGGAGTCGCTGAAGGCGAGCGTGGAGAAGGTCGCCGCGCTCAATATAGAGCGCGAGAAGGACGCCCACACTAACTCGGAACTCCAGGTGCGTCTTTCTGAGAGGGGCGACGAGTTGAAGGCCGCCAAGGACTCCATCGAGGACCTGGAGCTGAAGGTCTCTACACTGAAGGATTCGTTTGACGCCGCCCGGGATCGGGAGACCAAATTGAAGGAGGAGCTCCGCAAGGAGCGAGCCTTGGTGGACAGCGTCAACAAGGCGTCCGAGAACTTCCGCCGTACCATTGAGGTATGGACCGAGGACTTGGTATCTTCTGCGTCCAACATCGACCAGGAGCTGCTGGCGCTGAAAGTCGAGCATCTCATCTACTCCCCGGATCCGAACCTCCCTCACAGCGCCAAGCTCAGCCTCTTCTTCAGAGGGATCGCGCCGGCTCTTGCAGGTCTTCGGAAGAAGATCCCCGCACAGCTGGCCGAGGAGTCGCGCCTGCTCTGCACGGGGACCTTGGAGCGCGTGCTGACGAAGATTGTATACCGCAATCCCGGCATAAACCTCACCAACGTTCTTCGCAGCCTGCCGGCCGACGCAAATATGGAGGTGCTGACGGAGCAGGTCGCCCACATCATCGCCAAGGTGAACAAGATCTCCAGGATTGAGGGCGACCGCGTAGATTAGGCCTCCATTATCTTTATCTCTTTTTGTTGCTGCATAGGGTGTTATGAACTCATTAGTCCATTGCGACAAGTTATCCTTTGTAAGATATTTATCTCATTTTGATCAATCAGTGCAATGTTATCTTCCTTGTCTTGGTCATTTACTTTGTATGCTTTTCACCCTATGCTCCCGAGGAGCTTGCCGGCAAGGGGCCTTTGCCGCGAGCGCTGAGTGCTGGACTCTGAGCAGCCTGCTGGCCAAGGTCTCACCGGCAAGCAACCTTGCCGCAGCTAGTCGCAACGCACTTAGCTTGCTGAGCGAACTCGAAAACGAAGCAAGGGCGCGACACTTGTCGCAGCTCACTTAAATCGTTGAGCGTACTCGAAAACAAGGCAAGGGTGCGGCTAGCTACGGGTAGGTTCCTCCGCGCACAGGTTTTCCATACAAAGTGTGATTGTTCAAGGAAGACAACTAAAATTTTAAAAATTTGAACTGGCCAAATTCTAATAACTTAGCTTTCATATATTGCTTGCTTCCCGGTAAGGCTTTTCTTTCTTGAACAGCACTTGATTCCTCCTCCATCTCCTTCCCCCCGGCAAACTTGTGCGCGAGGAACGTTACTTCTGCTTAAGAGGCAAAGGAAAAGAAGAGGGAAACAAGACATGGCCTTTCGGCGTGCTAATGCTTACCGGATGTGTATGTTGCACAAGATGCCAAATAACACATGCAAATAGCAAAGAAAAGCATGCAAAAGGCAAATAGCGCAGAACACAAAATCTTTACTGATGCACGGGGTCTGCGCCCGGCTTTGTACAAAGGGTTACATGCAACAGCGGCAAAGCTTGTACAAAAGGTGGTTGCCGGAGCGGATCACGGCAACCGCGCCTTATGGGTGAAACTTGCGAAGATGCTCTATGTTCCAGGAGTTGCTCACCGGTAAGCCTTCTTCGGTCTCGAGGCGGACAGCGCCGGGCCTCGTGACTTGTCTCACCCGATAAGGGCCTTCCCACTTCGGCGTCAACTTGTTGGAATTCTTGGCGGACTGAACACGCCGAAGAACAAGGTCGCCTTCCTCGAGACTCCTGGCCTTAACCTTGCGGCTATGGTAGCGACGCAAGGCTTGCTGGTATCGAGCAGCTCGTACATCAGCCTGGAGACGTCCCTCCTCGAGGAGCAACGCATCATCTTGCCGCAGTTGCTCTTGCTCGAGCTCATCATAAGCGAGCACTCGAGGAGATCCGTATACGAGTTCCGTGGGGAGAACTGCCTCTGCTCCATAGACTAGAGCAAAGGGTGTCTGTCCGATGGCTCGACTTGGTGTCGTTCTGATTGACCAAAGAGCCGCCGGTAGCTCCTCTATCCAATTTCTTCCGCACTTGCGCAGCCTGTCAAAGGTCCTTGTCTTGAGTCCGCGCAGCACTTCAGCATTGGCCCTCTTCGCTTGACCGTTGCTCCTCGGGTGAGCAACAGAAGCGAAACAGACCTTGGCGCCAAGGTCTTGGACGTACTGCATGAAGGTGCGACTAGTGAATTGTGTACCGTTGTCGGTGATGATCCTGTTAGGGATCCCGAAACGGCAAACAATCGACCTGAAGAACCTGACTGCTGACTGTGCTGTCACCTTTCTCACTGGTTCCACTTCTGGCCACTTTGTGAACTTGTCGATTGCAACGTACAAGTACTCAAAGCCCCCGACAGCACGAGGGAAAGGGCCGAGGATATCGAGCCCCCAGACCGAGAAGGGCCAGGACAAAGGGATTGTTTGGAGAGCTTGAGCTGGCTGATGAATCTGCTTTGCATGGAACTGGCACGCTTCACACTTGGTTACTAGCGCAGTTGCATCTTGGAGGGCTTCTTGCCAAAAGAACCCTTGCCGGAAAGCTTTCCCGGCAAGCGCCCTTGCGCCAATGTGGTGGCCGCATATGCCTTCGTGTATTTCTGCCAACAGCTTCTGTCCATCTTCCCTGGAGATGCACTTCAGTCTGACACCATTAAGCCTTCTTCTGTACAGCTCGTTATCCACGAACTGGTACATACTTGACTGCCTGGTTATCTTCTCTATTTCTTCTGGGTCGTCGGGAAGTTCTCCAGTTTGCAGAAAACGAACGATTTGCTGCGCCCATGCCGGAGCTTGGGGCTCAACGGCAAAGACTAAAGGCATGAGGGCCGCTGCGGGAACCTCAGCTTCTACGGCAAGAACCTCTGGCTCTGCCGGAGCTGAAGGTCCCCCGGCAAGCTCGCCGGGGCGAGGCTTGTCGGGAACGCTTGCTTCAACTGCACAGACCCGAGGATCTGCAGGAGCAAACCATTCCTCAGCGTTCTGATTGCTGATCTTGGGGACCTTGGCGGCGGTTTCAGGGAGATCCGCCGGCAAGTAGTCGCCGGAGATCAGCTTTCTCTTCTTGGACTGCCCAATTGATGGTGTAACGGATGGCTGAGTCAGCTTGAGCAAGAAGGTCCCTGGTTCCACAGGTAACTTCATCGAAGCGCACTTTGAAAGGCCATCTGCTATTTCATTCTGAGCTCTCGGGACGTGCTCCATTTGTAGACCTTCAAAGTGATCTTCAAGCTTCCTCACTTCATCTACATAAGCTTCCATCAAAGGGCTTTGATAGCTCTTGTTAACTTGCCGAACCACCAACTGAGAATCTCCCCGTACAATCAGCTTTCTGATCCCAAGTTCGGTCGCAATCCTGAGGCCGGCAAGCAAGCCTTCATATTCAGCAGTGTTGTTTGTCGCTTGCTCCCTGGGAAAGTGCATCTGAATAACATATTTGAGGTGCTCTCCGGTGGGCGCGATGAGTACCACGCCAGCACCGGCGCCTTGCAGCGAGAAGGCACCGTCGAAATACATTACCCATTCACTTGTCGCTTCTTGTACGGGTGCACTTGTTTCTTGGACTTCTTCATCGGGCGTTGGGGTCCACTCAGCTATGAATTCTGCCAAAGCTCGGCTCTGTATGGTTGAAGTACTTTCAAACTTGAGTCCAAAGCTCGACAGCTCCAGTGCCCACTCAACGATCCTGCCTGTTGCTTCTGGGTTGTGCAATATCCTCTTCAGCGGAAAGCGAGTGACCACTGTTATCTCATGTGCTTGGAAGTAATGGCGCAGCTTTCTCGAGGCCATGAGGAGGCCGAAAAGCAACTTTTGCACACCAGAGTACCTTGATCTAGCCCCCTGGAGAAGGGAACTCACAAAATACACTGGGCGCTGTACCACTTTCTTCCGCACTTCATCCTGTTCCTGCACAGAGTTGTCCTTGTCGGGGCCAGAGCTTGCCGGAGCAGCCCCCTGCTTGTCGCTGGACTCGCTTGCCGGTGGTGTAGCCTCCTCGTCGGACTCCCTCTCCACTACTAACGCAGCACTAACCACCTGGTTGGTTGCCGCTAGGTATAGCAGCAACTTTTCCTGTGGTCTAGGTGCGACAAGTATTGGAGTGGAGGATAGGTACCGTTTCAAATCCTGCAGCGCTGCCTCCGCTTCCGGAGTCCATTTCATGGGACCTGCCTTCTTCAAGATTTTGAAAAAAGGTAGGGCGCGTTCTGCAGACTTCGAAATGAACCTACTGAGGGCAGCCACACAACCTGCAAGCCTTCTGACATCCTTGACGCGCTTCGGGGCCTCAATCTGCTCAATGGCTTTAATCTTGTCGGGGTTGGCTTCAATCCCCCTCTGTGACACAAAGAATCCGAGAAGCTTGCCGGAGGGAACTCCAAAGACGCACTTCTCGGGGTTCAACTTGAGCTGTATCCTGCGCAGGTTCTGAAATGTCTCTTCCAAATCTTGGATCAGGGTTTCCTTGCTCTTACTCTTCACCACGATGTCATCCATGTAAGCCTCTACATTTCTGTGGATCTGTGGCTCGAAAGCAGTGTACACTACCCTCGCAAATGTTGATCCTGCATTCTTCAGTCCAAATGGCATGCGTATGAAGCAATAAGTGCCACATGGAGTGATAAATGCAGTCTTCTCTTCATCCTCTTTGGCCATAAAGATCTGATGGTAGCCTGAATATGCATCAAGAAAACAGTGTAGCTCACATCCGGCAGTGGAGTCAACGATCTGGTCAATGCGCGGCAAAGAGAATGGATCCTTGGGACATGCTTTATTCACATCGGTGAAGTCTATACACAGTCTCCACTTCCCATTGGCCTTGCGCACGACGACTGGATTTGCCAACCACGTCGGATGGATCACACCTCTAACTAGGCCTGCTGCCTCTAATTTCTTGATTTCTTCATTGATAAATTCTTGGCGCTCCACGGCTTGCTTCCTCACTTTCTGCTTGATGGGCCGCGCATGAGGACAAACAGCAAGCTTGTGCTCAATTACCTTCCTGGGAACACCGGGGATGTCAGATGGTTGCCAGGCAAACACATCGACATTCGCCCGCAGGAAGGCAACGAGCGCGCTTTCCTATTTGCTGTCAAGCGTGGCACTGATGGTGAAGGTACCACCAGTGCCTTCCTCCTTGGCGGACACCTTCTTGGTTGCCGGAGGAGCGGCCATCCCTTTCTTACACTTGCCGGTGGAGCTCGATGGAACGTCCTCGACGGCAGCGCAGCACTCCGAAGAGGTGCGGTTGCCGGAGTGGGCCCCAGAGCACTTGCCGGACTTGGTCTTCGTCTTCTTCTCCCCGGGAGCTTCAGCGGCAAGTGTGTCCTTTTCTGCCGCAGCTGCTGCATCCCGGTAGATCTTGTCGGCGCAGACAAGCGCATCCTTCTTGTCGCCGTGGACAGTGATGACGCTTATCGGCCCCGGCATCTTGAGTACGTTGTAAGCGTGGTGGGAAGCTGCCATGAACTTGGCGAGGGCAGGACGGCCGAGTATTCCATTGTATGGCAATGGAATATCGGCGACGTCGAAAGTGATGCGCTCAGTCCTGAAGTTGAGCTCCCCGCCAAAGGTCAATGGCAGAGTGATCTTTGCCTTGGGCTTGGTCCTTCCCGGGTTGATTCCTTGGAAAGAACCGGTTTCTTCGAGCTCGCCATCTGGAATTTGGAGTTTCTTGATCACAGCAGAGGAGATCAAGTTCAACCCGGCCCCGCCGTCAACCAACATTTTGGTGACCTTGAGGTTGCGGATGGTGGGAGAAACCAGCATCGGCAAGCACCCGACCGCAGTGGTGCGGTCAGGGTGATCCTCAAGATCAAAAATGATGGGCGTGCTGGACCATTTGAGGAGCCTGCGCGACTCCACGGGCGGCTCTGCTGCATTCACCTCACGCACCCACTGCTTTAGCTGGCGGTGGGAGGTGTGCAGAGAGGCGCCACCGTCGACGCACAGGACCTCCGTGGCCTTCTGGAACTCCTGCTCGCTGTTATCCTCATCCTCCATGTCTTCGTCGTCGTCCTCTTCATCCTTGTCGCGGCCCCGGGGAGGTCGATCACCTTGCCGCTGCTTGGCCTTGCCGCGGCGTCCTCCCCGGCCAGCGAACGGCCGCTTCTTGCTTGGCTCTCCCCCGCCACCTTGGGCCTTCTCCTTGTCGCGCCTCTCGTACTCAGCTTTCTGCTGCTCGACGAGGTATTCGACGCGCTTGCAGTTGGAGAGGTCGTGGCCTTTGGTGCGGTGGATCTTGCAGTATTGCTTGTCGGAGCCGTCCTGCTTGTCGGCCGCCGCTACAGGGGCAGGCTCCTTGCCGGAGCCGCCAGCCTGTGTTTGCTTGGCGGGAGCCTCCTTGCCGGACTTCTCGACGGCAAGCACTTCCTTCTTGCCTTTCCTTCTGTTATTCCGCCGCCGGCTTTTCTTTGCCGGGGCGGCGTCGTCGCTGTCGCTTCCTCCTGCGCCAGCATCCTCCCCGGGGAGTCTCCTCCCCTCTTCTGCGCGTGCGCACTTATCAGCCAGAGCATAGAGCTCGCTGACATCCCGAATCTTGGTCATCGCCATTTCTTCACGCATGCGGCGGTTACGTACGTTCTGGTGGAACGCACTGATAACCGCGGCAGGGTGGACATCAGGGATGTTGTGCTGTACACGGCTGAAGCGTTGGATGTACTTGCGCAGGGACTCTCCTTCCTTCTAGGCCAAAATGTGGAGATCGCTCTCCTGGCCGTGGGGTTTGTGGCCGCCGGTGAAGGCGCCAACAAACTGATGGCAAAGGTCTGCCCAAGAAGAAATGGAGCCTTCCGGCAAGTGCATAAGCCACGAACGGACGTTCGGCTTAAGCACGAGCGGGAAGTAGTTTGCCAAGATCTTCTCGTCGCGCCCCCCGGCAGCCTGCACCGCGATGGTGTAAACGCTGAGGAATTCTGAGGGGTGCATCTTGCCGTCGCACTTCTCCGGTACGTCGGGCTTAAAATTCTTCATGCTGGGCCACTGGACGCGCCGCAGCTCGCGAGTGAACGCAGGGCAGCCTGCCGAGTACGGCAAGTCGCCTGGTTCACCGGGCGCGCGCGCGTCGACAGCGTTCCCAGCTCTCTGGTCTGATTGTCGCCGAGCTTCTCGGCGGCGCTCGATCGTTGTTCGAGCGTCTTCTTGTCGCCGGTCGTTGAGGACCTGGCGCTGGTCCCGATGGGCCCGCGGATCCGACGATGCCGTGGAGCCGTCGTCGGCGTTGTTCCGGCGGGGCGGCGTCTTCTGCTTCCGCGGCGGGGAGTGCACGCTCGTCGCACCCCCGGCGGTCTTGTCGCCGTCGGCCTTCGTCTTCTCAGCTTGCCGCGGCCGCGAGGCCGCCGGCTGTTGTGGAGAATCGTTGTTGGCGAAGGCTATCAGGCTCTGGATGGTGGCCCTCCAGTCTTCGGCCTTGTCTGCCGCTGGAGGGAAGTCGAGGAGCAGTTGCGCCCTTGCGAGCGCTTCTGCTGGAGTGGAGGGGAACGGGGGCGAGCGGTGCGAGGAGCGGGATATGCTCGGACTCCTAACAACGTTAGAAGGAGCAGGGTCCCGTGCCGGCGCCTTCGCTTTGCTTGTGCCCGGACGGTGGTCCGGGGCGTCCCGCGAGCCTCCGGTTTGTCCTTGCCCCAGCAAGCGGATGCCACCTCCTGTGACATGGCGCTGCTGGGTTGTCGTGTGCTGAGACGGACGCGGCACGTCCACGGAGACCGAGGCTCGGTCGTCCGTCTTGTCCTTGGATTTGGTGGCGCCGCGAGTGTCCTCGCCGGCGACCACCCTTCCGACGGCGTCTCCCCCGCCCACCGTTGGCTCTGGTGGCGGCGGATGAGACGCAGACGGGCCTCCGACCTCCGAAGCCTTCTTCTTCGGGGCCATGGTGCTGTTGCTGACGAAGTTGCTGACGAAACTGGAGAGGTTGATGAAGAATGCGCCCGCGCGAACGCCGGATCAGGTTCGCACAGCCTCGACGCCCCCTACCTGGCGCGCCAAAGATGTCGGGGGAAACTGTCCGCCACGAACACCTATGGGACCGGAGCCCCTTGTCTGTGCGGTACGAGGGCGGAGGGAGCACGAAGAGCAGATCGTAGCGAGCACGCGGGCAGTTTTACCCAGGTTCGGGCCGCGGTAGACGCGTAAAACCCTACTCCTGCTTAGTTGTGTATTGAGTTGGAGAGCTCGGGAGCTTGAAGAAGCAGCTACACCGAGCGTATGAGTGATCTAGGTTCCGAACCCCCTCCACGTTGTGCATGGGCCTCCTTTTATAGAGCAAGGGGTCACCGACAGGTGTCAACGTAGGAGAAAGGGGTAAAAACGTAAAAGAGGTGGTAGTTGTAACAGTGCGGGAATAGTGGAGCTATAGTGCGCGAACAGTGGTCGCCACCTACTTTGACAGTGGGGGACAAGGGCATTTAATGCCCGTCGCCGTCGACCCCAAAAGCTCCCGCCTTCGCTTCTCCGTTTGCCACGGCGATGGCTTCACCACCGTGGAGTGCCACCGTGTCCCCCAGGCTGCACAGCCATCCGCCACGCGTCCCTGGGATGGTCCCAGGGCGACGCGTGGGCCGATGAGCTGGAGCGCGGGCACACAGCGCAACTCTCCCGGCAAGCACCTTGCCGGGGTCTTGATCTTGCCGGGCCCGGGAGCTTACCGGGCTCTGAAGCTTGTCGCTCCCCGGGCCCTCGCCGGGTCTTCTACGATGTAATCTTCTAGTCTTCCTGGCAAGCTCCTCTTGCCAGGGCCTTGCGTGAGTGAGGTAACCTTGAGCCTAGAACGGCCTTCCCGGCAAGCTCCGCTTGCCGGGGTCTCGATCTTCTGTCTTGTATACTTTGTTTTTGAATGGTTTGATATGGAGCAGGAAAGTCTCCGGCGAGCACGTGGTAAACCCTGCCGCGGGAAGCTGCAACCGCCCGTGCACAAGTTGGGGTACTGAGGTACCCCTACCTTAGTACACCGACACTCAACTTTTCCAAAACGAATATTCCCTCAACGACATAATTAAATGACTTTTGTGGGGGCGATATTCCTACCATTCCCTCTACTATCTCATAAGAGGCATTAGCATTGATCTCAATAAAGTTTCCTTTAGCGGCAAAATCCAAAAGTCCCCATATGGGTCGTGTTAATCCAATGTCAAAATTATGAAGCAAAATCTTAATACCCCCTCTATAGTGCAAACGCGAAAAGACACTACCATTCTATACCAAGCGTCCTTTAAATTTTCTCCTTGTTTTTGTTTGAAGTAAAGAACTTCAAAATCTAGAGACAAAGGAGGGGAAGTAACGGTGTTGTTAGCGAGTGGGTAAACAAAAAGAAAAGGCAAATATTCTTATGTTTGTCTGAAAACGTTTTAGAAGTGAGGGGGGGGGGGTGAAAACGAGAGGCAAATGGCAAATAATGTAAGTGCAAGAGATGAGAGTTTATGACAAGTACTTTATAGGCTTGATGTAGAACCTCCCCGGCAACGGCGCCAGAAATTCTTACCGCTACTTCTTGAGCTTGCGTTGATTTTTCCCTTGAAGAGGAAAGGGTGATGCAGCAAAGTAGAGATAAGTATTTTCCCCAGCTGAGAACTAAGGTATCAATCCAGTAGGAGGCACAAGCAAGTCCCCAATATATGCACCTGCACAAACTAACAAACATTGCACAGAACGCGAAAAAGGGGTTGTCAATCCCTTCACGGTCACTTGCAAGAGTGAGATCTGATAGAGATAGATTAAAATAAAAGTAAAATGCAAAATAAAGTGAACTCAAAATAATTACAACAGGGTATTTTTGGGTTTCGGGTTTTATACATATGAAAATATATGATGGAAAATAGACCCAATGGCCATAGGTTTCACTAGAGGCTTCTCTCTTGAAGAAAGCATACAGTTGGTAAACAAATTACTGTTGAGCAATTGATAGAAAAGCGCAAAGTTATGACGACATTTAAGGAAATGATCATGAATATAGGCATCACGTTCGTGACAAGTAGACCGACTCTGCCTGCATCTACTACTATTACTCCACTCATCGACCCCTATCCGGCATGCATCTAGAGTATTAAGTTCATAAAAATAGAGTAACGCCTTAAGCAAGATGACATGATGTAGAGGGATAAACTCAAGCAATATGATATAAACCCCATATTTTTACCCTTAATGGCAACAATACAATATGTGCCTCGCTACCCCTTCTGTCATTGGGTGAGGACACCGCAAGATTGAACCCATCACAAAGCACCTCTCCCCTTGCAAGAAAAACCAATCTAGTTGGCCAAACCAAATCGATAGATCGGAGAGAAATACAAAGCTTTCTTAATCATGCATAAAAGAGTTCAGAGAAGACTAAAATAATATTGATAGATGATTCGATCATAAATACACAATTCATCGGATCACAACAAACACACCACAAAAGAAGATTACATCGAATAGATCGCCAAGAACATCGAAGAGAATATTGTACTGAAGATCAAATAGAGAGAAAAGGCCATTCTAGCTACTAGCTATGGACCCGTAAGTCTGTGGTAAACTACTCACACATCATCGGAGGGGTAGCAAGGTCGATGTAGATGCCCCCGTGATCAAATCCCCCTCCGGCGGAGTACCGAAAAAGGCCCCAAGATGGGATATATTGGGAACAGAAACTTGCGGCGGTGGAAAAGTATTTTTAACGACTCCTCTAGGGTTTCTGGAATATTTGGGTATTTATAGAGCTCAGAGGTAGTGCAGGGGACTCCTGAGGGGCCCACAAACCCAGGGAGTGCACCCTCCCCCCTAGGGCGTGCCCCTATGGCTTGTCGTCTCCTCGTGGGTCTTCTGGTCCCCTCTACAAGTCTCGTAGGTGTTTCCTGGTCCAAGGAAAATTATCGTAAAGTTTTATTCCGTTTGGACTCCGTTTGATATTCATTTTTTGCGAAAGCCAAAAACAAGGAAAAAACATAAACTGGCACTAGGCATCGAGTTAATAAGTTATAGTCCCAAAAATAATATAAAATATCATATTAATGCATATAAAACATCCAACCTTGATAATATAATAGCATGGAATAATAAAAAAATTATAGATACGTTGGAGACGTATCAGTGCTCCTGGCCCAGCAAGGCCCAGCACCTCACCTCAGCCCATGCCATCCCTTGGGACGTGGTGGAACCATTGCTGGACTTCCGGACTCCTCTGAAAACCTTCAGAACCTTCTCGAAGCTTCCCGATACAATACGGAAAAAGCTGCACCTTTTTTAAAAATCCCGAAAACGACTTTCCATATATAAATCTTTACCTCTCGACCATTGGAAGCGTCCTCATGATGTCCGGGATCTCATCCGGGACTCCGAACAACATTCGGTCACCAACATGCATATCCCAATATTATTCTAGCGTCATCGAACGCTAAACGTGCCATCCTACGGGTTCAGGAATCAGCTAGTCATGACCGAGACACCTCTCTGGTCAATAACCAATAGCGGGACCTAGATGCCTATATTGGTTCCTACATATTCCATGAAGATCTTTTAATGCTTGAACCACAATGTCAAGGATTTGGTTAATCCCGTATGAAATTCTCTTTGTCTAGCGATATGTTACTTGCTTGAGATTTGATCATTGGTATCTCCATACCTAGTTCAGTATTGTTACTGTCAAGTATCTTTACTCATTCTGTACTACAAGATCTTGTGACTAACTCATTAGCCACATTGCATGAAAGCTCTTCATGGTGTTGAATTACCAAGAGATCCCAGAGATATCTCTTTGTCATACGGAGTGACAAATCCCAATCTCGATCCGTGCCAACTCAACAAACACCTCAGAGATACCCGTGGAGCACCTTTATGATCACTCAGTTATGAAGCGACATTTGAATACACACTAAGTATTCCTTCGGTGTCAGTAAGTTGCATGATCTCAAGGTCATAAGTCTAGATACTTGACATGAAGAAAGCTATAGCACTAAACTAATACGGTCAAATGCTAAGCTTACATTTTGGTCTTCTCTAGCACATCATTCTCCTAATGATGTGATCCCGTTATCAAATGACAACTCATGTATATGGTTAGTGTCGTGGTTTTGTAACGGTAGATGTCCTCGTGAAAAGACTTAGTCGTGAGGCCATCACCACACTGCAGTAGCCAGAACGGGGTTAGTTGGAATCGAAAGACAAGGGTTTACCTAGGTTCGCCCCTCTCGATCAAGGTAAAAGCTTACGTCCTGCTTTGGGTGTATTGATGATGATTATGATCTTGATTACAAGGGTGCAATTTGACTAACCTAGTACTCGAGAGCTTGTCACTTGGTCTTTCCGCCTCGGGGGCTCCCCTTTATATACAAGTGGATGCCCCAGGCTTACAATATAGTTCGGGTGGGACTATAACCTGTGACCTAGTATATTTCTTACTTGTCTTGCTTCCTAAATAAGGAAACTCTAGGCGGCGACTTATGCTTCTGGGCTATGAGCCGTCGTCTTCAAGTACTGGGCCCTGAGTCGGCCCACTCCATGAGCCGCCCTGTAAGCCTTATAATCCTTAACACCACAACCCATCTCGAGTCTTGGTCGTAAGTCGCCACTTGGATGACCCGGCCCAATAGGCGTGTTATATCCCCAACATTAGCCCCCATATTGATTTGAATTTCATTCATGTCAATCTTCAACCTGATAAATTTGACAGGTTTTCTTCCTTTCTTTGAAACTACATCATGGTCGGGTTAATGGTGTTGGCTTATGTTAATTCATACTTGTTATTTTTCTCACATTGTTGAATCATGAAGTCATCTTCCGAATTTCCAAGAGCTCTTGTATGACGTCATAAAGAATCTTTGTGCATATCCATTATCATGAAAACCGAGGTGTCCCTTACTCGAAAAAGTTACCGTGCCTCCTCAAATCTTACGTCTGCCATTTTTTCCTTCCTTTTCCTCTTATAAATACTCACGAGGGGTGCCCTTTTCACTCTTTACCTCGCCCCCATCACTTATTCTTCCTTGCGTCTGAGCTCTTCGCGCATCTAGAACAACGCCACCCTGGTCTGACCTTCGCCGACCACCTCATCAGGGATTGCAACACTGCCTAGCCATTGCCGAAGCTCGCCGAAGCACCTTCGCCGTCTTCTGTCGCATCCAGGTGCACAAATCCTTTACCTCCAGATCTACATTATCCTCCTGCAGCTCATTAAAATTTGACGGTGTTCATCCATCTTCTATCGCCATTGCTTGTTTAGATCTAGTTTTCCCATAGGCCATTCACCAAACCATGGTGGCACTAGTTACAACACCACTTTTGCATCTGGGAACCTTAGGTCTTCCTTATAATTCACGAGCAGGTTAGTGATTACTTCCAGTGCTCGCCTTATGTTTAGCGAATACTTTTCTTTTTTGAACTATTTGTAGATCCATGATCGTAGGTGCTCCCGATAGAAATTTGTTTGTTTAAAACTTAGCTGAAAACAGATCCTTCAATTTAGAAATAAGACGCCTTCATAATCTGTCGGCTTATCTGTCATCAATAACTATGATCTCTCATTTATCCATAACCATTTTATTAAACTGCCTCTTTACCACATAGATCATTGGGCGGGTTGTCGAATGTAAATGACCCTTCGTTTATATTTCTGTAGTCCTTAGTATTGCTTAGGCGACTCATCATGGCGAAAAACACAACTTGCAATTGGGTGAGTTCCCAGGTTTTTGACCTCGCACTCACTGATTTTGTGGAACAAGGTTTTTTGCCGGCTAAAAATGTGATTGGCTGGCGAGCCCCTCAAGGAGAGAATGTCCCACAACCCGGTGAAGGAGAAGTCATTGTGTTTACAGACCATCTCCTTAGGGGCTTATCTCCACCCGTTTTAGAAAATTTCCGAGACGTCCTTGGTATTTACAACCTTCATCCTCAAGACCTTGCCCCAAACTCCATATCCAATCTGTGCCAATTTCAAGTCCTCTATGAACTCTATCTGCAAATGGAAGCTACTGCCCCTCTCTTCAGGGAATTTTTGTACATCAACCTGTTGGGGAACATAGTATTTTAAAATTTTCCTACGATCACGCAAGATCTATCTACCAGATGCATAGCAACGAGAGGGGAGAGTGTGTCTACGTACCCTCGTAGACCGGGAGCGGAAGCGTCAAGTGACGCAGTTGATGTTGTCGAACTTCTTCGCGATCCAACCGATCAAGCACCGAACGTACGGCACCTCCGCGTTCAGCACACGTTCAGCTTGATGACGTCCCACGAGCTCTTGATCCAGTTGAGCTTCACGAGAGAGTTTCGTCAGCACGACGGCGTGGTGACGGGTATGATGTGTTCACCGGCGCAGGGCTTCGCCTAAGCTCCGCGACGGTATGACCGAGGTGTGATTCTGTGGAGGGGGGCACCGCACACGGCTAAAACAATTCAACTTGTGTGTCTTTGGGTGCCCCCTGCCCCCGTATATAAAGGAGCAAGGGAGGAGGGCCGGCCAACCTCCTATGGTGCGGCTAGGGAAGGAATCCTACTAGGAATAGGATTGCAATCCTATTCCTAGTAGGAATCACCAAAGAAGGAAGAGATGGAGTAGGAAAAGGAAGAGGTGGCGCCTCCCACCAATCCTAGTCCAACTAGGAACTAGGTGGGGCGCCGGCCAGCCCTATGGGCTGCCTCTCTCCTTTCCACAAGGCCCACTCTGGACCATCCCCCTTCGTAGGAGGTTCCGGTAACCCCCTTCGGCAATCCCGATAAATCCGAAACTTTTCCGGTATACTTCCGGTGTCCGAATATAGCCGTCCAATATATCAATCTTTATGTCTTGGACATTCCGAGACTCCTCGTCATGTCCGTGATCTCATCCGGGACTCCGAACTACCTTTGGTAGATCAATACTCATAAACTCATAATACCGATCGTCATCAAACGTTAAGCGTGCGGACCCTACGGGTTCGAGAACTATGTAGACATGACCGAGACTCATCTCCGGTCAATAACCTATAGCGGAACCTGGATGTTCATATTGGCTCCTACATATTCTACGAAGATCTTTTATCGGTCAGAACCGCATAACTACATACGTTGTTCCTTTTGTCAAACGGTATGTTACTTGCCCGAGATTCGATCGTCGGTATCTCTATACCTAGTTCAATCTCGTTACCGGCAAGTCTCTTTACTCGTTCCGTAACACATCATCTTGTGACTAACTCATTAGTCTTTTGCTTGCAAGGCTTATTGTGATGTGTGTTACCGAGAGGGCCCAGAGATACCTCTCCGACACTCGGAGTGACAAATCCTAATCTTGATCTATGCCAACACCACGAATAGTTTCGGAGACACCTGTAGAGCATCTTTATGATCACCCAGTTACGTTGTGACGTTTGATAGCACACAAGGTGTTCCTACGGTATTCGGGAGTTGCATAATCTCATAGTCATAGGAACATGTATAAGTCATGAAGAAAGCAATAGCAGTTAAACTAAACGATCATAGTGCTATGCTAACGGATGGGTCTTGTCCATCACATCATTCTCCTAATGATGTGATCCCGTTGATCAATTGACAACTCATGTCTATGGCTAGGAAACATAACCATCTTTGATCAATGAGCTAGTCTAGTAGAGGCATACTAGGGACATACTGTTTTGTCTATGTATTCACACATGTACTAAGTTTCCGGTTAATACAATTCTAGCATGAATAAAAGACATTTATCATGATATAAGGAAATACAAATAACATCTTTATTATTGCCTCTAGGGCATATTTCCTTCAGTCTCCCACTTGAACTAGAGTCAATAATCTAGCTCACATCGCCATGTGATTTAATACCGATAGTTCACATCGTTATGTGAATAACACCCATAGTTCACATCACCATGTGACCAAAACCCAAAGGGTTTACTAGAGTCAATAATCTAGTTCACATCGCTATGTGATTAATACCCAAGAGTAATGAGGTGTGATCATGTTTTGCTTGTGAGAGAAGTTTAGTCAATGGGTCTGTCATATACAGATCCCTATGTATTTCGCAAATTTCTATGTCTACAATGCTCTGCATGGAGCTACTCTAGCTAATTGCTCCCACTTTCAATACGCATCCAGATTGATACTTAGAGTCATCTGGATTTAGTGTCAAAGCTTGCATCGGCGTAACCCTTTACGGCGAACTCTTTATCACCTCCATAATCGAGAAATATTTCCTTAGTCATCCAATTACTAAGGATAATTTTGACCGCTGTACAGTGATCTACTCCTGGATCACTATTGTACCTCCCTGTCAAACTCTTGGCAAGGTACACAACGTGTTTTGTACACAGCATGGCATACTTTATAGAACCTATGGCTGAGGCATAGGGAATGACTTTCATTCTCTGTATATTTTTCTGCCGTGGTCTGGCTTTGAGTCTTACTCAACTTCACACCTTACAAGTCAGGCAAGAACTTCTTCTTTGACTGATCCATTTTGAACTACTTCAAAATCTTATCAAGGTATGTACTCATCGAAAGTCTAATCAAGCGTCTTGATCTATCTATATAGATCTTGATGCTCAATATGTAAGCAGCTTCACCGAGGTTTTTCTTTGAAAAACTTCTTTCAAACACTCCTTTATGCTTTCCAGAAAATTCTACATCATTTCCGATCGACAATATGTCATTCACATATACTTATCAGAAAGGTTGTAGGGCTCCCACTCACTTCTTGTAAATACAGGCTTCTCCAAAAGTCTGTATAAAACCATATGCTTTGATCACCTCATCAAAGCGTACATTCCAACTCCGAGATGCTTGCACCAGTCCATAGATGGATCGCTGGAGCTTGCATAATTTGTTAGCACCTTTTGGATCGACAAAACCTTCTGGTTGTATCATATACAACTCTTCTTTGAGATATCCATTCAGGAATGTAGTTTTGACATCCATTTGCCAGATTTCATAATCATAAAATGCGGCAATTGCTAACATGATTCGGACAGACTTAAGCATCGCTACAGGTGAGAAAGTCTCATCGTAGTCAACTCCTTGAACTTGTCGAAAACCTATCACAACAAGTCGAGCTTTGCAAACAGTAATATTACCGTCTGCGTCGGTCTTCCTCCTGAAGATCCATTTATTTTCGATGGCTTGCCGATCATCGGGCAAGTCAACCAAAGTCCACACTTTGTTCTCATACATGGATCCCATCTCAGATTTCATGGCTTCAAGCCATTTTGTGGAATCTGGGCTCATCATCGCTTCCTCATTGTTCGTAGGTTCATCATGGTCTAGTAACATGATTTCCAGAACTGGGTTGCCGTACCACTCTGGTGCGGAACGTACTCTGGTTGATCTACGACGTTCAGCGGAAAACTTGATCCGAAGTTTCATGATCATTATCATTAACTTCCTCACTAATTGGTGTAGGAATCACTGGAAGAATTTCCTGTGATGTACTACTTTCCAATCCGGGAGAAGGCACAGTTACCTCATCAAGTTCTACTTTCCTCCCACTCACTTCTTTCAAGAGAAAACTCCTTCTCTAGAAAGGATCCATTTTTAGCAACGAATATCTTGCCTTCGGATCTATGATAGAAGGTGTACCCAACAGTCTTTTGGGCATCCTATGAAGATTTACTTCTCCGGTTTGGGTTCGAGCTTATCATGTTGAAACTTTTTCACATAAGCATCGCAGTCCCAAACTTTAAGAAACAACAACTTTGGTTTCTTGCCAAACCACAGTTCTTAAGGCGTTGTCTCAACGGATTCAAATGAGGCCCTTATTTAACGTGAATGCAGCTGTCTCTAATGCATGACCCAAAGCGATAGTGGTAAATCGGTAAGAGACATCATAGATCGCACCATATCTAATAAAGTACGGTTACGACGTTCGGACACACCATTACGCTGTGGTGTTCCAGGTGGCGTGAGTTGTGAAACTATTCCACATTGTTTCAAATGAAGACCAAACTCGTAACTCAAATATTCTCCTCCACGATCAGATCGTAGGAACTTTATTTTCTTGTTACGATGATTCTCTACTTCACTCTGAAATTCTTTGAACTTTTCAAATGTTTCAAACTTGTGCTTCATTAAGTAGATATACCCATATCTGCTCAAATCATCAGTGAAGGTCAGAAAATAACGATACCTGCCGCGAGCATCAACACTCATTGGTCCACATACATCAGTATGTATGATTTCCAACAAATCTGTTGCTCGCTCCATAGTTCCGGAGAACGGAGTTTTAGTCATCTTGCCCATGAGGCATGGTTCGCAAGCACCAAGTGATTCATAATCAAGTGATTCCAAAAGTCCATCATTATGGAGTTTCTTCATGCGTTTTACACCAATATGACTTAAACGGCAGTGCCACAAATAAGTTGCACTATCATTATTAACCTTGCATCTTTTGGCTTCAATATTATGAATATGTGTATCACACGATCGAGATCCAACAAACTATTTTCATGGGGTGTATGACCATAGAAGGTTTTATTCATGTAAATAGAACAACAATTATTCTCTAACTTACATGAATAACCGTATTGCAATAAACATGATCAAATCACATTCATGCTCAACACAAACACCAAATAACAGTTATTTAGGTTCAACACTAATCCCGAAAGTATAGGGAGTGTGCGATGATGATCATATCAATCTTGGAACTGCTTCCAATACACATCATCACTTCATCCTTTAACTAGTTTATGTTCATTATGCAACTCCCACTTCGAGTTATTACTCTTTAGCAACTGAACCAATATCAAATACCGAGGGGTTGCTATGAACACTAGTAAAATACACATCAATAATCTGTATATCAAATATACCTTTGTTCACTTTGCCATCCTTCTTATCCGCCAAGTATCTAGGGCAGTTCCACTTCCAGTGACCATTTCCTTTGCAGTAGAAGCACTTGTTTCAGGCTTGAGTTTAGTTTTGGGTTTCTTCACGGGAGTGACAACTTGCTTGTCATTCTTCTGGAAGTTCCCCTTCTATCCCTTTGCCCTTTACTTGAAACAAGTGGTCTTGTTAACCATCAACACTTGATGCTTTTTCATGATTTCTACCTTCGACGATTTCAGCATCGTGAAGAGCTCGGGAATTACTTTCGTCATCCCTTGCATATTATAGTTTATCACGAAGTTCTACTAACTTGGTGATAGTGTCTATATAACTTTGTCAATTACTATCTTATTTGGAATATTAACTCCCACTTGATTAAAGTAATTGTAGTACCCAGACAATCTGAGCACATGCTCACTGGTTGAGCTATTCTCCTCCATCTTGTAGGCAAAGTACTATCAGAGGTCTTATACCTCTCGACATGGGCATGAGTATGAAATACTAATTTCAACTCTTGGAACATCTTATATGCTCCGTGGCGTTCAAAAAGTTTTTGAAGTCCCGGTTATAAGCCGTAAAGCATGGTGCACTAAACTATCAAGTAGTCATCATACTGAGCTTTTGTCAAAACGTTCATAACGTCTACATCTGCTCCTGCAATAGGTCTGTCACCTAGCGGTGCATCAAGGACATATTTCTCTGTGCAGCAATGAGGATAATCCTCAGATCACGGAACAATTCCGCATCATTGCTACTAACATCTTTCAACTTGGTTTTCTCTAGGAACATATGAAAAATAAACGGGGAGCAACATCGCGAGCTATTGATCTACAACATAGATATGCTAATACTACCAGGACTAACTTCATGATAAATTAAAGTTCAATTTAATCATATTACTTAAGAACTCCCACTTAGATAGACATCCCTCCGGTCATCTAAATGATCACGTGATCCAAATCAACTAAACCATGTCCGATCATCACGTGAGATGGAGTAGTTTCAATGGTGAACATCTTATGTTGATCATATCTACTATATGATTCACGCTCGACCTTTCGGTCTCCGGTGTTCCGAGGCCATATCTGTATATGCTAGGCTCGTCAAGTTTAACCCGAGTATTCTGCGTGTGCAAAACTGGCTTACACCCGTTGTATTTGAACGTAGAGCTTATCACACCCGATCATCACGTGGTGTCTCGGCACGACGAACTTTCGCAACGGTGCATACTCAGGGAGAACACTTATACCTTGAAATTTAGTAAGGGATCATCTTATAATGCTACCGTCGTTCTAAGCAAAATAAGAAGCATAATAAGATAAACATCACATGCAATCAAAATATGTGACATGATATGGCCATCATCATCTTGTGCTTTTGATCTCCATCTCCAAAGCACCGTCATGATTACCCTCGCAAAACATGATCATCTCCTACAAAAACCATATAACTCATCATGTCTTGACCATATCACATCACAACATGCCCTGCAAAAACAAGTTAGACGTCCTCTACTTTGTTTGTTGCAAGTTTTACGTGGCTGCTATGGGCTTAGCAAGAACCGTTCTTACCTACGCATACAAAACCACAACGATGTTTCGTCAAGTATGTGCTGTTTTAACCTTCACAAGGACCGGGCGTAGCCATACTTGATTCAGCTAAAGTGAAAGAGACAGACACCCGCCAGTCACCTTTAAGCAACGAGTGCTCGTAACGGTGAAACCAGTCTCGCGTAAGCGTACGCGTAATGTCGGTCCGGGCCGCTTCATCTCACAATACCGCCGAAGCAAAGTATGACATGCTGGTAAGCAGTATGACTAGTATCGTCCACAATCTCATTGTGTTCTACTCGTGCATATCATCTACGCATAGACCTGGCTCTGATACCACTGTTGGGGAACATAGTATTTTAAAATTTTCCTACGATCACGCAAGATCTATCTACCAGATGCATAGCAACGAGAGGGGAGAGTGTGTCTACGTACCCTCGTAGACCGGGAGCGGAAGCGTCAAGTGACGCAGTTGATGTTGTTGAACTTCTTCGCGATCCAACCGATCAAGCACCGAACGTACGGCACCTCCGCGTTCAGCACACGTTCAGCTTGATGACGTCCCACGAGCTCTTGATCCAGTTGAGCTTCACGGGAGAGTTTCGTCAGCACGACGGCGTGGTGACGGGTATGATGTGTTCACCGGCGCAGGGCTTCGCCTAAGCTCCGCGACGGTATGACCGAGGTGTGATTCTGTGGAGGGGGGCACCGCACACGGCTAAAACAATTCAACTTGTGTGTCTTTGGGTGCCCCCCTGCCCCCGTATATAAAGGAGCAAGGGAGGAGGGCCGGCCAACCTCCTATGGTGCGGCTAGGGAAGGAATCCTACTAGGAATAGGATTGCAATCCTATTCCTAGTAGGAATCACCAAAGAAGGAAGAGATGGAGTAGGAAAAGGAAGAGGTGGCGCCTCCCACCAATCCTAGTCCAACTAGGAACTAGGTGGGGCGCCGGCCAGCCCTATGGGCTGCCTCTCTCCTTTCCACAAGGCCCACTCTGGACCATCCCCCTTCGTAGGAGGTTCCGGTAACCCCCTTCGGCAATCCCGATAAATCCGAAACTTTTCCGGTATACTTCCGGTGTCCGAATATAGCCGTCCAATATATCAATCTTTATGTCTCGGACATTCCGAGACTCCTCGTCATGTCCGTGATCTCATCCGGGACTCCGAACTACCTTCGGTACATCAATACTCATAAACTCATAATACCGATCGTCATCAAACGTTAAGCGTGCGGACCCTACGGGTTCGAGAACTATGTAGACATGACCGAGACTCATCTCCGGTCAATAACCTATAGCGGAACCTGGATGTTCATATTGGCTCCTACATATTCTACGAAGATCTTTTATCGGTCAGAACCGCATAACTACATACGTTGTTCCTTTTGTCAAACGGTATGTTACTTGCCCGAGATTCGATCGTCTGTATCTCTATACCTAGTTCAATCTCGTTACCGGCAAGTCTCTTTACTCGTTCCGTAACACATCATCTCGTGACTAACTCATTAGTCTTTTGCTTGCAAGGCTTATTGTGATGTGTGTTACCGAGAGGGCCCAGAGATACCTCTCCGACACTCGGAGTGACAAATCCTAATCTTGATCTATGCCAACACCACGAATACTTTCGGAGACACCTGTAGAGCATCTTTATGATCACCCAGTTACGTTGTGACGTTTGATAGCACACAAGGTGTTCCTACGGTATTCGGGAGTTGCATAATCTCATAGTCATAGGAACATGTATAAGTCATGAAGAAAGCAATAGCAGTTAAACTAAACGATCATAGTGCTATGCTAACGGATGGGTCTTGTCCATCACATCATTCTCCTAATGATGTGATCTCGTTGATCAAATGACAACACATGTCTATGGCTAGGAAACATAACCATCTTTGATCAATGAGCTAGTCTAGTAGAGGCATACTAGGGACATACTGTTTTGTCTATGTATTCACACATGTACTAAGTTTCCGGTTAATACAATTCTAGCATGAATAAAAGACATTTATCATGATATGAGGAAATACAAATAACATCTTTATTATTGCCTCTAGGGCATATTTCCTTCACAACCGTCAAACTGAATGTGCGGATGGCCCCAACGTAGAACTTGGCGGGGTCTCGATTTAGAGGCGGAAAAGCGTTCCTTTCCCTCAAGCTACTCTGCCGAGTCACCCCGAAGGATGGATCAAAACCTGGTTCTATTGTAAGAAACACAGTTCCTACTGATGAGAACCCATTGCCGGGTTACAGATTTGGTCGCCTTGACGCTACTATTGAACTCCCTGAATGGTCTCCTCTAGAAAAGCGTGCTCAAGTCGCCCACGTATATCCAGATTGTGGACCTTGTTAGGCAATGGTCTAACTGGGGTTGATTTAACCCAGTGTTGGATCACCTTGAGGATCCTACCATTAAGTCACCGGAATGACTTGATGTGCAATTATTCTGACGACTTGATGATGCACAACGCTAAAGTCATGATGACTTATCAGCTGATTACATAAACAAGACTGTGAAGAAACTGCTAGAGGAATCACAAGAAGCCTGCAATGAGACGGGGCTGACTCTATTCTATACCCTTAACCGAGATCCTCCAGAAGTATACATAGAATTATTTGTCGGGCTCAACAATCTTTACTTAATCTGAACTTCACTTGTTAAACTTGTCAAAATTGTGCAGGCCAACTCTCTGTTCTGGAACAGGAAGAAGAAGAAAACACAAGCACACAAGTATGCTCGTGCTCTGGCTGTTCGGATAAATGAGCCGGTAAACAATGATGATACGCCTGAGGAAAATGAGTCGGAGGTAGACCTTGACTCCCTTGGCCTTCTTTTTATGCAACTTGTTGATGCTCATTCTTCCGAGGGTGACGCTAAAACAAGCCGGGCTGATGACATTGAGGTAATTTCCATCTCCTCCGGCTTAGAACCCTTGTCTTCAAAGAAAACAAGACGGGTCATTCGGAAAGCAAGATTTTCTAATCTCAATGCTCATTTGGATCCAAACTTTCTTTTGAAGAAAACCCAACATGAATCCAGGCGCCAAACTCGAAGCGGCTATAGGGAACTTGTAACTAGCTTATTGAATGCGACAGTCGCCCGTAAGCAATGAAATGAGGTGCCTCAAAGCCCCACTTCATCCTCTTCCACGAGCTGGCCTTATTAGGCAACCTCTTAACCCATCTGGTTCAAATTACCAGGAGTCTCCACTACCGTCTGGACCGTCAAAGTGGATTGTTAGTACAAGGAAACATAATCCTTAGAACATAAGAAAAATTGTCACATCGAGGGGAAGATAAGATAACCCCAGCCTCCGAGCCTTCCAATTGTCTGGACCCGTCAAAGTGGATTCTCCAATAGGTGTTATCAGGCCTCTCTTCTGGGATCCGGAGTTCAGTCCAATCGTTGATGATATCCACTAATGCTTGGCACTTGATGGCTGTTTGGGTCACATATTTCAAATGATGTGGCCCAAACTCAATTGCCCGCTTAGCAACCTGACCTACGGCTTCCCTGTTATGCATGATATCTCCCAACGGGGCTGAACTAACCACAATGATAGGATGCTCCTGAAAGTAATGCTTTAGCTTGCGAATCACCATGAACACCCCAAAAACCAGTTTCTACCAATGTGGATATCGTTTTTTGGACTCAGTTAAAGCTTCGCTAATGTAATAGACTGGCCTTTGCATTGGATACTCCTTCCTAGCCTCCTTGGACTCCATGACAACTGCTACACTTACCGCTTTGTTATTGGTGGCAATATACATGATCATATGCTCTTTGTCAATAGGAGCAGCCAAGATAGGCGGCTCAGCCAACTGCTTCTTAAGAGCTTCAAAAGCGTCATTGGGAGCATCGCTCCAGACGAAGTTATCTGTTTTCTTGAACATCTAGTACAAAGGGATGGCCTTCTCACCTAGGCGGCTCATGAACCAGCTTAAAGTGGCAATACGACACGCCATCCTCTGCACGTCATTGATGTTAGCTGGCTTACCCAAAGAGGTTACTGCCTTGATTTTTTCTGGATTCGCGTCTATGCCTCGCTCATACACTAGAAAACCAAACAATTTGCCTGCTGGTACTCCAAATACAAACTTGTTCGGGTTGAGCATCATCTTGTACCGCCGAAGGTTGTCAAAGGTCTCCTTGAGATCATCGAGCAAGGTCTCATTCTTTTTAGATTTGGCGACAATATCGTCAACATAAGTATGAACATTGCGTCCAATCTGATTGTGAAAACAGCTCTGAATGCAGCGCTAATAAGTCGCCCCAGCACTCTTAAGCTCGAAAGGCATCGAGTCATAGCAGAAAGCCCCGAAAGGTGTGATGGAGGCCGTCTTCTCCTGGTCCTCAACATCCCTTTTAATCTGATGATAGCCAGAGTAAGCATCCAGGAAACATAAACCCTGACACCCAGCGGTGGAATCAATGATCTGATCAATGCATGGGAGGGAAAACGGGTCTTTGGGACAAGCCTTATTAAGATCTGTGTAATCAACTGTAATGCCCCGGATGTAATACTTTCCCTTTTGGGTATATAATATATCTCTGGCTTCATCTATTTCCATTCCGGGTTCTTTGTCTTTCGGGTTTTCGTCGTTTTGTTGTGTGAGTGTGTGGCATTCATTCATATCATGTAGACATGTGCATCGCATTGCATTTGTGTTGTCGGTTGCATCCGGTTCCACGCGTTCCTTCCCGTTGTCCGTTTCGCGTTCCGGAGCTCCCTCACATGTCCGTGGCGTCCCGTAGACCTACTTTGTTGTTTGGCCGTGTAACGTTACCGGAGTGGCGCGAGACTTGTCGTGTGTTGTTGTTTTGTTGTGTGTAACCCGCCTGTCAAATCTCGTCGCGTTTGGACTCCGTTTGCTATCCCAACAGTTATTCGTGTGGGTCCAAAGTGCCTCGCTTTGTGGCCCAGAAACACCCCCTGCAGCAGCCCACTACTCTCTCCTAGGCCCATCTAAACTACCCCCGTGATCGGATCCGTCGGATCGCGATCGGAAGGCTCCTAACACACCTAAATCCCCCCTAACCCTAAAAATCTGCTATATAATAGACCCCTAGTCTATTTTGGCATATCCCCTAGCTTCTTCTCCACTCCTTCCCTATTTTTTTTTCAGATCCAACCACCCCCTCCTCTCCACTGGGCAGCTCCCCTCCCGCAGATCTCGTGGATCGAGGAGATCCTTCGATCGACCAGCACCCAGCCGCCGGTTCCTTCGATTTTCCTCGAGCGCCGACCAGGCGGGCGCCAGGTCAACGCCCCGACCGGGCTGCTGCTCCGTTCCTTCGATCCTCCGAACCCCGAGGACCACTTCGCCGAAGTGCTGGGCCTTCCCCCCGACCGCATCGTCCGCAGCTCCCTCGCCCCGACCGGCCCACTCCCTCCTTCCCGCATCGCGCCACCCCGCATCGCCCTCGCCAGCCAGCCAGGCCGAGCTCCGCGCTGGGCCGCGCCTCTCTCCGTTCCGCCACCGGGCGCTCGCCTCGCCTCACCCAGATCGGGCCGCGCCAGGCCCGACCGCACCGCCTCCACCAGGCCGAGGCCGCCGCCCTTCCTCGCCCGGGCCGGATCGGGCCAGATCCGCCTGGGCCACTGCCTCCGTCAGTTCGTCTTCGGGCCGGATCCGCCGGGCGGCGTTGTTTTTTTCCCTGTGACCTGAGGTTGTTTTCCCCCTCCTTTTTCTACTAAGTCCCAGTAATTTTATTCTGTGATGCATTATTGGAACTGCTGTAACTTTTAGTGTGTTGATCCGTTTCGCGCAAATAGCATGTCCAGACGTTCATGGTGATTAGCACTACGTTTTATCTTTTTGTGTCATGCATGTTAGAAATCTTCTAGATGCTTGTTTTCCCGTTGCAAGAGTGCATCCCGATATAATTGCTGCCATGTGATGTTTTTATGTCATCTTTGCCATGTGATATCTTTTAGCTCGTTTGTCCGAATGATGCAAATGACATGTCCACGTGTTCGTCTTGCCTTGCTCTACATGTTGTATGTGTTAGGTTGCATGATAGATTTATTCTTGCCATGTTTATCATCATTGCAAAGTGCCATATGGCTGTGATGTTGTTTCACTTGTTATGAAATGCCATCTTGTTGAGCTCGTTGCTATCGTTGTGTTAATCTCCTTGATGCATGCTTGTATGTTTCGGAATCACCATCATGTGTACTTTGATGTGGTGCTTACCACTTGCCATGTTTAGTTTCGAGGTGACTTAAACTTGCTCTTTTAAATGCCATGATGAAACTGCTGTTTTAGGACTTAGTGGTTTTTCACCAAGTCTGAAATCTGTAACGTTCCGATGCCATGTTTGCTTGCTGCTCTAGGACAAACCATGTTAGTTTTGGAGTGGATCTTGATTGTTCCTTGTAGTATATATTGTTGGCTTTCCATTCATGTTCTCACATGCTTATTTAAGTGGCTGTAACATGTTTAACTTTTGCTCCAAAGTTTCAATAAAATTCTGCTGCCAGAATTTTATTGTCAAGTTCAATATGTCCAAGCTTATTGCTATTGATCCGTGGCTCCTTTGGGGGTGCACCTTTGGACTTATTTGCTGTAGGATATGTATAGTTTATGTTAATGCTCTTTGCCATGATGTTTGAGTGCTGTTGCTTAATTATTTTGTGCTCCGAAGTTGCTATGTTGCTGTAATTTTCAGCTTTCGCTCATTTCTTGTTTCGGGCATAACTTTTAGCCCGTAGCTTCGATTTTAGCGAGTCTTATATGAAACTTGATTGATTTTCTGTGTAGATTCATAATATCATATTGTTATCATGTTTTGAGGTGTTTTGCTTGAGTGCTATTTTCCGTGCTCCGTGTGCATCCTTAGTGCATCCATCATGCATCCATCATTTTTTCGAGTGCGCATTGCATCTTGTTGATTTGTGCCTTGTGTGATTGTATTGTTTAGAGCCGGAAGCTGAGATCGAGTACGAGTACGAGCACGAGGCTACCAACGAGGTTGAGCACGAGGACCCTTCTTACGATCCGAACGACTTCTCTTCAGGCAAGATGACCGAACCCCGATAACATTACTATCTTTGCCTATTGCTAGTAGTTCTGCTCTATAGTTTTGCCTCGATGCCCATGTTCTTCCTGTCAGCCTCCTACTTGTAACCATTGCCATGTTTAACCACCCTACCTATGCAAACCGTTGCTTGGCTAAGTACGCTTCGCTCAGCCCTTCTTATAGCATTGCTAGTTGCAGGTGAAGATCGAAGATGCTTGCTTCATGTTGAAGTTTGGTTGGGTTATATCACTCTATATAAATGCTAAAATGAAATCATCTATATATTGGCAAGGGTGGAAGGCTAAGCCTTTTGCTTGGTGATTTGTTCCACTCATGCCGTTAGGAACCGTATAAACCGGTGTTATGTTCCTTGATTATGCGTTCCTAACACGGTTGGGGTGTATGGGACCCCCTCGATAAACCGCTAAGTGCTATGTCTTTTCCAGCAAGTCCCAACATTGGTACTATTTGCCTAATAACAAACTAAACTTGCATAGGGAGTAATTAAACCTCCTTTTCTTAATTCCACAACCCCGGGCCAGTGCTCCACATGAGTGTTGGTCCGAAACGAGCAGACTGCGGGGCCACCTCAATGAAACTTGAGGTCTGGTAAAAACCTGTAGGATGACTCATCCGGTCGTGTCCTGAGACTTAGATACGCGTGGCTACTATCAGGGTGTCGACACGCCGGGAGGATTTGCTGGATTAGCCTTACATTAGTTCGGATTATCTTGAGCACGGGATTCCGAGAATACTCGGGTCTTCCCACTTTGGAGTTGCGACTCCGCGGATCGTGGGCTTGTAATGGGTCAAGTTGGAACACCCCTGGAGGGTTATGAACTTTCAAAAGCCGTGCCCGCGGTTATGTGGCAGATGGGAGTTTGTTAATATCCGGTTGTAGATAACTTGACACACTGTTTCTAATACACTATCAGCGTGTGTTCCGTGACCGTCAATTTCCGAATGGGGATTCGGGAGTTGAACACGGAGGGGTTATGTTTGTGGAGCTTGTAGTTAGGATCACTTCGTGATCACTTCTCGTTCGAGGCTTTCTCTTCTCGCTCTCTCTCACGTAAGCTAGTTGCTAGTTGCTGCTGCAGACACTTATTCTTTTCTTCAGCCTTATCCTCTCCCAATGCTTAAATAGTCTTGTTACCCGAGAACGGGATTGCTGAGTCCTCTGTGGCTCACAGTTACTTCACCACACCAGATGCAGGTCCAACTGTGAGCTATCCAGGTGATGGCACCGAGCTAGACTGGGATTACGACGAGGAGCGTAGTCGATACTATGTTCGTTATCCGGATGTTCAGTAGTGGAGACTTCTACTAGGATTCGATCCGACCTGTGGTTTATTTATTTAAGTTTGGTATCTTGACATTTGGATTTTGCCCTTAGAGGGTTGTGATGTTCTTAATGTTTGATGTTTGAGACGTGTATTGTATTTGTGTGACGTTGCGAGTGTAAGCCAACTATTTTATGTTTACAATTCCCCTCTTTTACATGAGATGTGCAAAGATTACCAAACTTGAGATCATTCTAGGATGGACTTATGCCTTTAAGTCGTGCCTCGACACGTAGGAGGTATAGTTCCATCCTGGGCATTATAAGTTGGTATTCAGAGCCTTCTCCGACCTAGGAGCCCCCATTGTTTGATCGAATCGTTGACAGTCGAGTCTAGGCACACACTAAAAATATTTTGAGTCCTATATTATATCGGAGAGTAGGATTTCTTTGCTTCTCATCCCCTTTCTCTCTGGTGAGGACTCCTGACGACTACTCTTGTCTCTTCTATCTTCAAAAATTGCACCAAATTTTTTTAGGAATCTCGCGAGTATTCTGGGATTGTTTTGATGTTCTTGTGACGAGAGTATTGTTCTCGATGCCTCCTGTCATTAGGGGTTGTGGCAGTGTCCCGGGGAGTTGAGCTTCGGGGTATTGTCGTCACAAGCATATCGCGGCAGTACTAAATACTTAAGACGGCCGACATAAAAAATCTCTCCTATACGGCCAGTGGCAAGATAACCCCGACATCACCCAGTACTGGGGAGGTAGTTCGGGAGTATTGCCATAGCTTGTTATAGTGGATGCTTTTCGAAGGTCCGAGGTAGACAGTTTCCGAGAAAGACTGGTTATGTGTTGAAGGATGGATACACCTGGATGTAGGTTTAGAGTTGATTGCGCGGTGCTTCCCGTGTATCCCCAACACCTGATTGCATAACTGGAATCTTTCGGAAATTTATAGGTGGGTTTATCCAGTAGATCGTAGGCATTCTTCCAACGAATGCAGGTTAGCGAGTTCGGGGTTCTACATTGAGTGAAGTGGTTTATGACCGATGTTACTATCAGGAGTTGCATCTTAAAGGGTCCTTGGCTATGCTGATCCGGGGATTGCAAAACCTTTTCGTAACGCGCTCATATGCTTTCAGCACAAAGATGTTAGAACGAAGCTCCTATCTTGTGTTCCCGTCTGTACCTTGCTGTTTTTCTTATTTTTACCTTTTGTCCCCTATGTGGCTTCTCGTGAAGATTGATGTTATCATTTAACTGAGAATTTCATTCGTTCCTCTTGTTCGAATGATTTCATTCGTTCCTCTTGTTCGAATGATTTCATTCGTTCCTATTGTTCAAATGATTATTGTGAAGACTTGTTGCAATTCATTCCATTGATTCAGCTTATACCTTCTGTCAATCAATTGCTGATTCGTGGTCATCTCTTTCAGGATGGCTCCGAAAAGGGTTTCCAACGCTAACCCAGAGGGTGAAGAGGTCCCAGAACGTCCTCCTTCCCCTCCTCCTCCGTCTGAGGCTTGGAGAGCGATTATGCAGACTACAGCTCAGAACACCCAGATGTTGATGCAGATGATGCAATAGATGCAAGCTAATCAAGCTAATCAGGGTGTTCCAGGGAATCAAGGCAACTTCTTCAACCAGCAGCACCATGCTACTCTCAACCAGTTCTTGGCCAATAATCCAAAAGCTTTCAGTTACTGTGTCGACCCTCTTGATGCTGAAGATTGGTTAACCGACATTAAGAAGCATTTTGAGTGCAGTAACGTGAAGGAAGAGGATTATGTGAAGTTTGCAGCCTTCCAACTCAAAGACCAAGCAGCTGACTGGTGGCAGCAGTACAAAGACTCCAGGCCAGGTCAAGTGATCTCCTGGGTGAATTTCTGCAAGGACTTTCGCTCGCACCACATTCCTACAAGTGTCATCGAGGGTATGCGTGAGCAATTCCGCAACCTAAAGCAGGGCTCTATGACAGTCTATCAGTATAATGTTAAGTTCCAAAACCTCGCCCGCTATGCTAAGCAAGACATTCCTGATGCTAAGAGCAAAATCTACCAGTTCCGTGGAGGTCTCAAAGATGAACTTCAACTTGCTCTCACTCTGTTCGAGCCCGATGAATTCGACAAATTCTATAACATGGCTTTGAAACAAGAGGCAGCTCAGCTTAAGATGGAGGCTTCTAAAAAGAGGATTCGAGATGCCGTTCACTCTTCCTCATCATCTCAGTTGGCTCCGAAACAACAGAAATTCTGGCTTCCTCCTCCTCCAGTGATTCGAGCTCCTTACAACAACTCCAACTACAAGAACTCTACTGGACGTGGTTTCTCCCACCCACCCAACCCGAGCAACCAGTCAAAGAAGCAGTTTCAGTCTCAAGGCTCCAAGTCCAGTGGTTCTCATTTCCGTCCTCTCTCAGAAGTGACTTGCAAAAAATGCACTCAGAAAGGTCACTATGCAAACAGATGTCCGAACCCGAAGCGTCTTCCACCTCCTCCACCTATGAGTTCAGCTATTGTCAAGCATAACCCCAAGCAAGCAAGGGTCAATCTGATGAATGCAGCACAAGCGGAGAATTCTTGTGATGTCATTTTGGGTAACCTTCCAGTGAACTCCATCCCTGCTAAAGTTTTGTTTGATTCGGGTGCTTCATGTTCTTTCATGTCTCAACCATTCGCATCCAAGCATAATGTTGACATCCAAAGTCTGCCTCAGAGGTTGCAAGTAATTTCTCCGGGCAAGTGCATGACTTCCAACATATTTGCTCAGAATGTTTCTATTCGCATGGGTGATTATCGATTTCTGGCTAATCCGGTGGTTCTTGGTAATTCTGACATTGACCTCATCCTCGGAATGGATTGGCTTTCTCAGCATGATGCTCACATTGATTGTGCTCAAAAGGAAGTCAAGATGACTCATCCTGATGAAGATGTGATTATCTTTGCCTCTAGGGATAACACTATCAGGCTTTTCTCTCTCAATGATAAGGGCGAAATTAATGCCATATCTCAAATTCCGGTGGTGAACGAATATCAAGACGTCTTTCCTGAAGAACTTCCAGGCATGCCTCCACACCATCAGGTGGAATTCGTTATTGAACTCGAGCCGGGTACTGAGCCAGCATGCCGGCGTCCGCACAAGCTCTCTCCGGATGAATTGAAGGAATTGAAGAAGCAGCTTGATAAACAGGAGAGTATGGGTCTCATCAGGCCGAGTACGTCTCCTTGGGGCTGTGGTGTCTTATTTGTCAAGAAGAAAGATGGCACGGAGCGTCTCTGTGTTGATTACCGGCCATTGAACAAGGAGACAATAAAGAACAAATATCCGCTCCCCAACATCAATGAACTCTTCGAGCAACTCAAAGGAGCTAAAGTGTTCTCTAAGCTCGACCTCCGAATGGGCTATCATCAAATTCGCATTCGCGAGGAAGACATTCCCAAGACGGCCTTCAGAACGAGCTACAGTTCATACGAGTATACCGTCATGTCTTTTGGTCTCACCAATGCTCCTCCTACCTTTTCGAGGATGATGCACTACATCTTCAACCCCTATACTGGCAAGTTTGTGCTTGTGTATCTCGATGATATTCTGGTGTTTTCCAAGAATGAAGAAGATCACGAAAAGCACTTACGTCTGGTTCTTGATCGACTCCGAGAGCATAAGTTCTATGCCAAGTTCTCCAAGTGCGAGTTTTGGCTCGATAAGGTTTTGTACCTGGGCCATATCATCTCAGCTAACGGTATTGCGGTTAATCCCGAGAAAGTTGAAGCAATTGTCAACTGGGAAGCTCCTCAGAACGTCAAGCAGCTCTCCAATTTTCTGGGTCTTGCCAGCTATTGCAGAAGGTTCGTTGAGAACTTCTCCAAGATTTCCAAGCCTCTTTCCAACTTGCTTCAGAAGAATGTCAAATACTGTTGGTCTCCAGAGTGTGAAGTGGCATTCAAAACTCTCAAAGAAAAACTCGTCTCTGCTCCAGTTCTGACTCCTCCAGATGAATCCAAGCCCTATGAAGTATTCTGTGATGCTTCTCTTCAAGGTCTTGGTGGTGTGCTTATGCAAGATAAGAGAATTGTGGCTTACACTTCTCGTCAGCTCAAGCCAAGTGAGAAGAACTATCCCACACATGATCTCGAGCTAGCAGCTGTGGTACATGCTTTGATTACGTGGAGACATCTGTTGTTGGGCAGAAAAGTCGACATCTTCACTGATCACAAGAGCTTGAAGTACATCTTCACACAGCCGCATCTGAACCTCCGCCAGACTCGTTGGGTTGAAATGATCCAAGAGTATGATCCCAGCATTGAATACACTCCTGGCAAGGCGAATGTGATTGCAGATGCTTTGAGCAGAAAGGCATATTGCAACAGCCTTCTTATCAAGCCGTGCCAGCCTGAGCTTTGTGAAGCATTCAGAAAACTCAACCTCCAAGTTGTTCCGCAGGGTTTTCTTGCAAATCTTCAAATTGCTCCTACCTTGGAAGATCAAGTTCGTGAGGCCCAACTCAGTGATACCATGGTGAAGAAGGTGAAACATGCTATTGCTAAGGGCATTCCGAAATACAAGTGCTTTCGTGTTGATGAGAGAGATACCTTGTTCTTTGAGGACAGACTCGTTGTTCCCAAAGGTGATCTCAGGAAGCTCATAATGGAAGAAGCACATGATTCTCTCCTTTCCATTCATCCTGGCAGTTCCAAGATGTACCAAGATCTGAAGCAATCTTACTGGTGGACACGCATGAAAAAGGAAATTGCCCAATTCGTGAATGAATGTGATGTTTGCAGAAGAGTGAAAGCAGAACATCAACGTCCAACCGGTCTTCTCCAACCTCTTCCTATTCCCGAGTGGAAGCTCGACCACATTGAAATGGACTTCGTCACTGGTTTTCCTAAATCCAAGCGAGGAAATGATTCTATCTCCGTGGTGATTGACAAGCTTACCAAAGTCGCTCACTTCCTGCCAGTCAAAGAATCCATCAATGCAGCTCAATTGGCAGAGCTGTACACTTCCATAATTGTGTCCTTACATGGAATTCCTCAAGTTATATCCTCAGACCGTGGAAGTTTGTTCACTTCAAAGTTCTGGGACTCCTTTCAGTCCGCCATGGGCACTAAGATCAGGTTCAGCACTGCTTTTCACCCTCAGACTAGTGGTCAAGTCGAGCGAGTGAATCAGATTCTAGAAGACATGCTCAGAGCCTGTGTCATATCTTTTGGCATGAAATGGGAATACTGCCTTCCATTTGCCGAGTTCTCTTACAACAACAGCTTTCAAGCAAGTGCCGGCAAAGCTCCGTTTGAAATCCTCTATGGCAGAAAGTGCCGTACCCCTCTCAACTGGTCTGAAACAGGCGAACGTCAACTTCTTGGCAATGACTTGATCTCAGAAGCCGAAGAAATGTGCAAAGTCATACGTGAGAATCTCAAGGCCGCTCAGTCGCATCAGAAGAGCTACTATGACGGCAAGCATCGTGATTTGGCTTTCAACATGGATGATCATGTTTATCTCCGTGTGTCTCCGATGAAAGGCACCCAAAGATTCGGTATCAAAGGAAAGCTTGCTCCTAGATACGTCGGGACTTTCAAGATTCTTGACAAAAGAGGCGATCTAGCCTATCAACTTGAGCTCCCTTCAAACTTCGCCAATGTTCATGATGTCTTCCATGTGTCTCAACTTCGCAAATGCTTCAAAGCACCTGAGCGCATGATTCCGTTTGAAGAGATTGATCTTCAACAAGACCTGTCCTACCGAGAGCATCCCATTGCTATTCTCGAAGAAACCGAACGCAAGACCCGCAACAAGTCCATCAAATTCTTGAAAGTCAAATGGTCACATCACACCGACCGAGAAGCTACCTGGGAACGAGAAGATCATCTTCGTTCCGAGTACCCTTCCTTTTTCCAGTCCTAGATCTCGGGATGAGATCTTTTTGTAGTAGAGGAGAATTTGTAATGCCCCGGATGTAATACTTTCCCTTTTGGGTATATAATATATCTCCGGCTTCATCTATTTCCATTCCGGGTTCTTTGTCTTTCGGGTTTTCGTCGTTTTGTTGTGTGAGTGTGTGGCATTCATTCATATCATGTAGACATGTGCATCGCATTGCATTTGTGTTGTCGGTTGCATCCGGTTCCACGCGTTCCTTCCCGTTGTCCGTTTCGCGTTCCGGAGCTCCCTCACGTGTCCGTGGCGTCCCGTAGACCTACTTTGTTGTTTGGCCGTGTAACGTTATCGGAGTGGCGCGAGACTTGTCGTGTGTTGTTGTTTTGTTGTGTGTAACCCGCCTGTCAAATCTCGTCGCGTTTGGACTCCGTTTGCTATCCCAACAGTTAATCGTGTGGGTCAGAAGTGCCTCGCTTTGTGGCCCAGAAACACCCCCTACAGCAGCCCACTACTCTCTCCTAGGCCCATCTAAACTACCCCCGCGATCGGATCCGTCGGATCGCGATCGGAAGGCTCCTAACACACCTAAATCCCTCCTAACCCTAAAAATCTGCTATATAATAGACCCCTAGTCTATTTTGGCATATCCCCTAGCTTCTTCTCCACTCCTTCCTTACTTTTTTTCCAGATCCAACCACCCCCTCCTCTCCACTTGGCAGCTCCCCTCCCGCAGATCTCGTGGATTGAGGAGATCCTTCGATCGACCAGCACCCAGCCGCCGGTTCCTTCGATTTTCCTCGAGCGCCGACCAGGCGGGCGCCAGGTCAACGCCCCGACCGGGCTGCTGCTCCGTTCCTTCGATCCTCCGAACCCCGAGGACCACTTCGCCGAAGTGCTGGGCCTCCCCCCCGACAGCATCGTCCGCAGCTCCCTCGCCCCGACCGGCCCACTCCCTCCTTCCCGCATCGCGCCACCCCGCATCGCCCTCGCCAGCCAGCCAGGCCGAGCTCCGCGCTGGGCCGCGCCTCTCTCCGTTCCGCCGCCGGGCGCTCGCCTCGCCTCACCCAGATCGGGCCGCGCCAGGCCCGACCGCACCGCCTCCACCAGGCCGAGGCCGCCGCCCTTCCTCGCCCGGGCCGGATCGGGCCAGATCCGCCTGGGCCACTGCCTCCGTCAGTTCGTCTTCGGGCCGGATCTGCCGGGCCGCGTTGTTTTTTTCCCTGTGACCTGAGGTTGTTTTCCCCCTCCTTTTTCTGCTAAGTCCCAGTAATTTTATTCTGTGATGCATTATTGGAACTGCTGTAACTTTTAGTGTGTTGATCCGTTTCGCGCAAATAGCATGTCCAGACGTTCGTGGTGATTAGCACTACGTTTTATCTTTTTGTGTCATGCATGTTAGAAATCTTCTAGATGCTTGTTTTCCCGTTGCAAGAGTGCATCCCGATATAATTGCTTCCATGTGATGTTTTTATGTCATCTTTGCCATGTGATATCTTTTAGCTCGTTTGTCCGAATGATGCAAATGACATGTCCACGTGTTCGTCTTGCCTTGCTCTACATGTTGTATGTGTTAGGTTGCATGATAGATTTATTCTTGCCATGTTTATCATCGTTGCAGAGTGCCATATGGCTGTGATGTTGTTTCACTTGTTATGAAATGCCATCTTGTTGAGCTCGTTGCTATCGTTGTGTTAATCTCCTTGATGCATGCTTGTATGTTTCGGAATCACCATCATGTGTACTTTGATGTGGTGCTTACCACTTGCCATGTTTAGTTTCGAGGTGACTTAAACTTGCTCTTTTAAATGCCATGATGAAACTGCTGTTTTAGGACTTAGTGGTTTTTCACCAAGTCTGAAATCTGTAACGTTCCGATGCCATGTTTGCTTGCTGCTCTAGGACAAACCATGTTAGTTTTGGAGTGGATCTTGATTGTTCCTTGTAGTATATATTGTTGGCTTTCCATTCATGTTCTCACATGCTTATTTAAGTGGCTGTAACATGTTTAACTTTTGCTCCAAAGTTTCAATAAAATTCTGCTGCCAGAATTTTATTGTCAAGTTCAATATGTCCAAGCTTATTGCTATTGATCCGTGGCTCCTTTGGGGGTGCACCTTTGGACTTATTTGCTGTAGGATATGTCCAGTTTATGTTAATGCTCTTTGCCATGATGTTTGAGTGCTGTAGCTTAATTATTTTGTGCTCCGAAGTTGCTATGTTGCTGTAATTTTCAGCTTTCGCTCATTTCTTGTTTCAGGCATAACTTTTAGCCCGTAGCTTCGATTTTAGCGAGTCTTATATGAAACTTGATTGATTTTCTGTGTAGATTCATAATATCATATTGTTATCATGTTTTGAGGTGTTTTGCTTGAGTGCTATTTTCCGTGCTCCGTGTGCATCCTTAGTGCATCCATCATGCATCCATCATTTTTTCGAGTGCGCATTGCATCTTGTTGATTTGTGCCTTGTGTGATTGTATTGTTTAGAGCCGGAAGCTGAGACCGAGTACGAGTATGAGCACGAGGCTACCAACGAGGTTGAGCACGAGGACCCTTCTTACGATCCGAACGACTTCTCTTCAGGCAAGATGACCGAACCCCGATAACATTACTATCTTTGCCTATTGCTAGTAGTTCCGCTCTATAGTTTTGCCTCGATGCCCATGTTCTTCCTGTCAGCCTCCTACTTATAACCATTGCCATGTTTAACCACCCTACCTATGCAAACCGTTGCTTGGCTAAGTACGCTTCGCTCAGCCCTTCTTATAGCATTGCTAGTTGCAGGTGAAGATCGAAGATGCTTGCTTCATGTTGAAGTTTGGTTGGGTTATATCACTCTATATAAATGCTAAAATGAAATCATCTATATATTGGCAAGGGTGGAAGGCTAAGCCTTTTGCTTGGTGATTTGTTCCACTCATGCCGTTAGGAACCGTATAAACCGGTGTTATGTTCCTTGATTATGCGTTCCTAACACGGTTGGGGTGTATGGGACCCCCTCGATAAACCGCTAAGTGCTAAGTCTTTTCCAGCAAGTCCCAACATTGGTACTATTTGCCTAATAACAAACTAAACTTGCATAGGGAGTAATTAACCCTCTTTTTCTTAATTCCACAACCCCGGGCCAGTGCTCCACATGAGTGTTGGTCCGAAATGAGCAGACTGCGGGGCCACCTCAAGGAAACTTGAGGTCTGGTAAAAACCTGTAGGATGACTCATCCGGTCGTGTCCTGAGACTTAGATACGCGCGGCTACTATCAGGGTGTCGACACGCTGGGAGGTTTTGCTGGATTAGCCTTACCTTAGTTCGGATTATCTTGAGCACGGGATTCCGAGAATACTCGGGTCTTCCTACTTTGGAGTTGCGACTCCGCGGATCGTGGGCTTGTAATGGGTCAAGTTGGAACACCCCTGCAGGGTTATGAACTTTCGAAAGCCGTGCCCGCGGTTATGTGGCAGATGGGAGCTTGTTAATATCCGGTTGTAGATAACTTGACACAATGTTTCTAATACACTACCAGCGTGTGTTCCGTGACCGTCAATTTCCGAATGGGGATTCGGGAGTTGAACACGGAGGGGTTATGTTTGTGGAGCTTGTAGTTAGGATCACTTCGTGATCACTTCTCGTTCGAGGCTTTCTCTTCTCGCTCTCTCTCACGTAAGCTAGTTGCTAGTTGCTGCTGCAGACACTTATTCTTTTCTTTAGCCTTATCCTCTCCCAAAGCTTAAATAGTCTTGTTACCCGGGAACGGGATTGCTGAGTCCTCTGTGGCTCACAGTTACTTCACCACACAAGATGCAGGTCCAATTGTGAGCTATCCAGGTGATGGCACCGAGCTAGATTGGGATTACGACGAGGAGCGTAGTCGATACTATGTTCGTTATCCGGATGTTCAGTAGTGGAGACTTCTACTAGGATTCGATCCGACCTGTGGTTTATTTATTTAAGTTTGGTATCTTGACATTTGGATTTTGCCCTTAGAGGGTTGTGATGTTCTTAATGTTTGATGTTTGAGACGTGTATTGTATTTGTGTGACGTGGCGAGTGTAAGCCAACTATTTTATGTTTACAATTCCCCTCTTTTACATGAGATGTGCAAAGATTACCAAACTTGAGATCATTCTAGGATGGACTTATGCCTTTAAGTCATGCCTCGACACGTAGGAGGTATAGTTCCATCCTGGGCATAATATCAACACACATACGCCAAGTACCGTTCTTCTTTAACACGAGTACTGGATTGGACAACCACTCAGGATGGAATACTTCCACGATGAACCTGACATCTAGGAGTTCGGCCACCTCTTCCCCAATAGCCTTGCGTCTCTCCTTGTTAAAATGACGGAGGTATTGCCAAACTCGTTTCATGTTAGGATCAACATTAAGGTGGTGCTTAACAAATTCTCTCGGTATAGGAGGCATGTTAGAAGGTTTCCATGCAAAGATATCCAGATTCTCACGGATGAACTAGATGAGCGCGCTTTCCTAATTGGGGTCCATGTAGTACCAATAATGAACTGATGTGAGGAGTCACATGGGGTTAAGTCAACCTATCTTGTATCCTTAGCCGCCTGAAACTTGAGGGGCGGGTCAGACTCCGTGGTGGGTTTCTTCAGGGACGTCATATCTGGCGGGTCAACATTGGACGTGTACAACTTTGACTCATCTGCTGCACAGGCCGACTCCGCATAAGCTTCGTTCCCCTCCTCACACCCATGAGGGATTTTCCTGTTGCCATCAACTGTGATAGTACCTTTCGATCCAGGAATCTTGAGCTTGAGATACAGATAACATGGGCGTGCCATGAAACGAGCATAAAACCGGCCTCCCAAAGAGAGCATAATACGGACTCTTAATTTTGACCACCTCGAACGTTAAGAACTCTGATATGTAATTATTCTCATCACCAATAGAGACCTCTAGATTAATCCGCCCAACATGATAAGCCAACTTGTCGGGGATGATTCCATGAAAAACAGTCGAGTATGACAAGAGTTGTTTATCTGACAAGTTCATGCATCGAAAAGTGTCATAATATAAGATGTTGATGGTACTTCCTCCATCCATCAGTACCTTAGTGAGGGTATACCCACCAACTTGAGGCGTCACCACCAAAGCTAAACATACGGGATTCTCAACCCGAGGGGAGGGGGTGATCCGGCCGACTCCAAGTCACTGGATGCTCAGACCAATTTAAGTACACAGGAATAGCCAGCTCGATCAGGTTAACACTGCGCTTCTGGAGTTTGCCATCCTACTTGTAGGTGCTTGTGGTAAAGACGTGATACTGCCCACTATTCAGATGTCTGGGATTGCTCTGAAAACATGTCTGGCTGCCTTGATGCTGAGTGCCACCCTGGCCAGAATGCTGATTGCCACCATTATGATTCCTACACCCTTGATATCCAGCTCCTGACCCGCCATGACTGTTATATCCACCAGATGAGCTAGCACGAGGAAAGCCGGATCCTAAGTCGCGAGAGCCGGGTCGTCCCGAAATTCCACCACCACCACCTTGGTGATTCTGAATAGCTTGATTTCTCAACTACTGCATGATATAGCAATTTTTCCAAGAATGAGTCATTGGCTTCTCAGGAGTGCCGTGCTTGCGGCAAGGCCCTTTGAGGGCTTCCTCGAAATTGTGGGCTTTATTGGCATTGAACGATCTCCCAGAATTATTCTGCCTCTAGACTTTGAAGCTAGTGTTGGTATTTGCAACAAAATCGCAGCCTCCTTCCCGGTTTTTGTGTTTGCCATTATTGCCCTCACCACCATGGTTGCCATTGTAGCCCAGGTAGTTCTGCTGCTGTCCCTTGCTACCGCCGTTCTTCTTACCCTTGCCAAATTTTTCATCATCTGATGTTGGGTCCTTCTTGGAATATGACTCAACATACCGGGTCAAGACGTCCATAAGCTCTCCCATGTAAGTGACAGTCCGCTTAAGTGACCCAAGCTTTTGAACAAGGGGCTCGAAATGACAATTTTTCTCCAGGAGCAAAACGGCTTGAGTTGCCAATATGCCATTCGAGGAGTGGATGATATCTGTGACCCGACAAGAGCAATGATGAGCCGACTCGCCCTCACACTGGACACAATGTTGTAGATCCACAATGGTCATATGACGCTTCCAGGTCCCCTGGAATTGTTTGATGAAACGCGCCTTCAACTCTGCCCAAGTGTTGATGTAGTTAGGGGGCAAATTCTTTAGCGACGTGCGAGCCGGCCCTTCAAGCATCATAGTCAAGTACTTGGCATAAACCACATCACTAACGTCCAACATTTCCATCGCAATCTCATAGCTTTTGATCCAAGCCGCCGGCTCGAGGTCAGGCGTGTAATTGCAAACCTTCCGAGAGCCCTTGAAATCTTTGGGAATACACTCATTGTGCAGAGCCGGCACCAAGCATGGAATCTTGATAGTCCTGCTACTAGACCCGGCACCTTGCGAGGCCAAGGGGGTCACAAGGGGCGATTTATGAGGGGCCGGTTGATAAGCCACTGCGTGAGCCGCCTCTTCCCCCTTCATGCCTGGGCTACATCAACAATCTCCTGGGCGTCCACTACTCTCTGCCGGGGCAGGTCATTCTGAAGCTCGCGCCTTCGACGAGCATTACTTGAGATGGCCGGCGACTCAGCTTGGCGACTCCTACTCTGACTTGGATGTGGGGTGGAATGAAGGTGTTGCCGGCTGTATGAATAGTTCTCCTGCTAAGCGACCGCAATTTTTAGCAACTCAATGGCATCCAAAGCCTCCCGCTCCATAGGGGTAGCACCCGTGATCCGAAGTGCGGCAAGGTTGGCGGCCGCTGCCACCAATTTATCAACTTGGTTGGAAAAGTGACCCGCCGATGTCACAAAGCGATCTGGAGTTGTCCAAACGGGTGGTGGGTTTGGGGGTGGCTGGTGAGTTTGAGCCGGAGGTGGCCCACCGTTGCCGTCTCGTGTCACAACCTGGTTCAATTGGGGTATGACTAGAGTCACAAGGATACTTGTCCCGGAACCTGGCGGAGGGGTGTTGAACATACGTCTCCCCTCAAAGCCAGGGGCAGGCGGGTTTCATGTCACCTCTTGTAGACTACTTCTGAAGCGTGTAGACGGAGTCCTTGGCGCCAGGCCTCTATACTCAAATACTCTATATCCTGTCGAATATGAGCTTGCAACTACATCATGTGAGCGTTCTCAGCATTGACGTCCTCCCGTAACTTCGAAGTCTGTTCACGGATCTTGGCTATCTCAACATTGCGTTCAACCTAATTTTCTGGTGTCAAAGGTGATTCAAGGAGCATTTTTAGATAGGTGAACAACTCGGAAAGAACTTGACCCGCTGGCTTAACCGGGTTGGATGCACCCGCATCAGCCACTGAAGGACCGGACCCATCCAAAGCGCCTGCAGCTGTGGAGTTGGGAGCCGGAGCGGTGCCTGCTGATACGTCTCCATTGTATATACTTTTCCTAACGCTTTTCCTCTTGTTTTGGACTCTAATTTTCATGATTTGAATGAAACTAACCTGGACTGACGCTATTTTCAGCAGAACTACCATGGAGTTGTTTTCATGCAGAAATAAAAGTTCTCGGATTGGAACAAAACTTTGCGAGGATTTTTTTTATACAATAAAGGAAAATTACTGGAGCCAAGAACCACCGGAGGCGGGCACCTGGGTGGGCATAACCCACCAGGGTGCACCCCCTCCTGGCGCGCCCAGGTGGGTTGTCCCCACCTGGTGGCCCCGCAGACCTCAACCCTAATATTATAAGATCACATTTTCGGAGAGAAAAATTAGAGAGGGAGAATTATCTCATTTCGCGATATGGAGCCGCCGCCACATCATGTTCTTCATCGGGAGGCCAGATCTGGAGTCCATTTGGGGCTCTGGAGAGGGGAATCTTTGGTCTTCGTCATCACCAACCCTCCTCCATCGCCAATTCCATGACGCTCTCCACTGGGAGTGAGGAATTCCTTCGTAGGCTCACTGGTCGGTGAGGAGTTGGATGGGATTCATCATGTAATCGAGCTAGTTTTGTTAGAGCCTGATCCCTAGTATCCACTATGTTCCGAGATTGATACTGTTATGACTTTGCTATGCTTACTGCTTGACACTTTGGGCCCGGGTGCCATGATTTTAGATTTGAACCGTTTATGTTATCACCATTATATCCATGTTCTAGATCCGATCTTGCAAGTCATAGTCACCTACTACGTGTTATGATCCGTAAACCCTATAGCGACAATATGCGGGATACTTTCCGGCGATGATCGTAGTTTGAGGAGTTCATGTATTCACTATGTGCTAATGCTTTGTTCCTGTACTCTATTAAAAGGAGGCCTTAATATCCCTTGGTTTCCTTATGGACCCCGCTGCCACGGGAGGGTAGAACAAAATATGGCGTACAAGTTATTTACATAAGCACGTATGACTATTTACAGAATGCATGCCTACATTACATTTATGAACTGGAGCTAGTGCCGTATCGCCCTAGGTTGTGACTATTACATGATGAATATCATCCAACAAATTGCCGATCCAATGCCTACGAATTTCCTACATATTGATGTTGCTAAGTTACTACTGTTACTGTTACTATTGCTACTGCTACAAAATCACTGTTATCATTGTTACCATTACTATTACTGCTACCGCTACTATCAAAACTATCATACTACTGTGGTACTAAACACTTTGCTGCAGATAATTAATCTCCATGTGTGACTGAATTGACAACGCAATTGCTAATACTTGCAAATATTATTTGGCCCCCTTGTGTCGAATCTATAAATTTGGGTTGAATACTCTACCCTCAAAAACTGTTGTGATCCCCTATACTTGTGGGTTATCAAGACATTTTTCTGGCGCCGTTGTCGGGGAGCAAAGATATATTTGTTGAGTCACTTGGGATTATTATCTATATATCACTATGAAGAATCTAAAGGATGGAAGAACTAAGATCTTTCCCTCGAAGATGGGGGGAGGTAAGGAATTGGCATCTAGCTCTGCACTTGATTCTCCTTCAGTTATAAGTAAACTTGCTACACTACAATCTGCTATTAATCTTGATATGTCACAAGTTATTGATGATGCTACTTCTGCTATGAATTATGATATGAATGATGCTTACGATGATGCTAGTACCTTGCTTGATAAGACTGTGCCATTGGGTGAACTACTTGATGAACAACTTGCTAGACTTAATGATATTGAGAATGCTGCAATTGATGAGACTGTTGAAACTGATGAAGTGCTTGAAACTGAAAATTTTGAAACACCTATTAGATCTAGCCATCCTAGGTATGAATTTCCAAAAGTACCTGAAGGTTATGTTATGGATGAGGAGACAACTAGAGACTTTCTTGCTTGCAATGATATAGATGACCTTAAGAAGTTACTATGCAAACTGAAAGAAAAATCTTTGAATGCTAGAATGAAATGTGATCCTAAGTTTGCTACCTCACCTATCTTTGTTGATGATAAGGATTATGAGTTCTCTGTCGACCTAGAGTTAATTACTTTGGTAGAATCTGATCCTTTCCATGGCTATGAAACTAAAACCATGGTGGCACATCTTACTAAATTCAATGATATAGCCACCCTATTTGCTCATGAATCATGATGAGAAAATTCGCTACTATTGTATTATCAAGTTATTTTTGTTCTCATTAAAGGGTGATGCTAAAGCTTGGTACAATACTCTTACTCCTAGTTGTGTGCGTAGTCCCCAGGACATGATTTTTTTACTTCTCTGAGAAATATTTCCCTGCTCATAAGAAACAAGCTGCCTTGCAGGAAATATTCAACTTTGTGTAAATTGAAGAAGAGAGTCTCCCGCAAGCTTGGGGGAGGCTTCTCCAATTGCTAAATGCTTTGCCTGGTCATCCACTTAAGAAAAATGAAATACTTGATATCTTCTATAATGGACTAACCGATGCTTCTAGGGATTTCCTAGATAGTTATGCTGGTTGTGTTTTCAGGTAAAGGACTGTTGAACAAGCTGAGGAATTATTGAATAATATATTAAAAAATTATGATGATTGGACTCTTCCCGAACCATCACCTAAACCAACTCTGAAGAAGAGAGGTATCCTATATCTCAGTCCCGAAGATATGCAAGAGGCAAAGAAAAGTATGAAGGAAAAATGTATTAAAGCAGAGGATTTTAAAAATTTACCACCTATTGAAGAAATACATGGACTTAACAAACCACCACCCAAGGTGGTTGAGGTAAATTCTTTGTTAAAGTTTGATGAAGGTGATATCCCTTACAATAAGCATCCTAGTCAATGCCTTTATGAGTTTGATAACTATATTAGAACAAAATCATTTCAATGCTAATGTCATGAAACTATTGAAATACAACTCTGATATGATTGCTCGCTTGAGTGACTTGTTATTTAGGATCTCTAATGATGTTAGGGGTGTGGGAAAACATGCTTCTATGGTTCAAACTCAGTCAGAACAAGTTGCTAACTCTCAGATAGAATTACTTGATGAAATGAATAATAATATGAATGATCATGCTATTAGAGTAGTAACTAGAGGAGGTAGAATGACTCAGGAACCACTTTATCCTGAGGGACATCCTAAGATAAATGAACAAGATTCACAAAGACTTAACACTGATGCACCTAGTACTTCTAGAAAGAAAAAGAAGAAGAAAAACGATAGGACTTTGCATACCTCTAGTGAACCTGAAAAACCTCCTGAAAATAGTAATGATGTCTCTATCTCGGATGCTGAAACTCAATCTGGTAATGAACATTCATCTATTGATAATGAAAAAGATAATGATGATGTTCACAAAGACACTCAACCAGACAATAATAAACAACCAGATAATGATGTCGAGATAGAACCTGCTATTGACCTTGATAACCCACTGTCGGTGTCAAAACCAGCGGGTCTCGTGTAGGGGTCCCGAGATGTGTATCTGAGGATCGATGGTAACAGGGGGAAACATGGACACGATGTTTACCCAGGTTCGGGCCCTCTTAATGGAGGTAATACCCTACTTCCTGCTTGATTGATATTGATGAATAATGGGGATTACAAGAGTTGATCTACCTCGAGATCGTAATGGCTAAACCCTAGACGTCTAGCCTATGATTGTTGTGATAGCCTCTACGGACTAAACTCTCCGGTTTATATACACACCGGAGGGACCTAGGGTTGTACAGAATCATCTTGCAGGGGAAGAAAACATTACACCCGGACTCAAACTTGCGATTCTACACACATAGGAGTCCTATCCGGACACGGGGGGATAATCTTCTGCTTTGATCTTCATGGCCCACCAGTCTAGCCCATATCGAGTAACCCGGACACCCGAGGACCCCCTAGTCCAGGACTCCCTCAGTAGCCCCTGGATCAGTCTTCGATGACGACGAGTTCTGTATGCATATTGTCTTCGGCATCGCAAGGTGGGTTCGTCCTTCTAAACATTTCAAGTTAGTCTTCCTGCACAAAGGAACTATGTCCGGCTCTTTATGATTAGTACAACCCTTAGCCACGAAGGCAAGACGTCAAAATAAGAACCGTGTCTTTACAGACAACTTTTTCGGTGAAACGTCACAATTGACCCATTAACATATCGAACCGTTTTTGGCCGTTGTTTCGTGTTTCGAGGCATAGCCTCCATTGGCACGTGTTGTTGAAACAGAGATCGTGCCTGCCCATTACGGGATCCTCATCAATATGGTCTAGGTAACCCAACCGCGCCTTACGCACGATCTTGTTGGGAACATGCAAGTTTTATGGCTTGAGTGGGGGACGTTTGGTCTTTACTTCCTATAAAAGGATATAGATTCCTCCCTCTCACCTCACGCTCTCCTCCAGCCTCTGCTTTCCAATCTCCTAGCTCTAGCGCCTACAGCTCCCATCCCTCCCATCACCACCTCCTTCTCCTGCAATGGCTGGATCTGGCTCCAAAGGCATGTGGGAGGCCTCCACCATCACGGAGAAAGACGTGAAGAGTCTCTGGAGCCCAGGCTACCTCGCCACAGACATAGCACACCGGATTCCTGATAAAAATCAGGTGATCCCTACTCCAGGGCCTGGTGAGAGGGTCATGTTCATCCCTCACTTCGGTCAAGGGCTTGGATTTCCCTTCCACCCCTTTGTCCGAGGTCTCTTGTTATTCTACGGCTAGATTTCCATGTTCTAGCCCCGAATTCTATCCTTCACATATCGGCTTTCATAGTCGTGTGTGAAGCTTTCCTCTGCGTCTCCCCACACTTCGTCCTATGGCTCAAGATCTTCAATCTGAAGCCGAAGGTGGTGGACGGACAGCATGCAGACTGTGGTAGAGCCATGGTAAGCAAGCTTCCCAATGCCACTTGGCCCAAAGGGGCCTTTGTGGAAACCGTCAACATATGGCAGCAGGAGTGGTTCTACACCACCGAACCCCATGAGGCTACCTGGGCGGCCATGCCCGAATTCAGATCCGGACCCCCAGAAAGGCTCACCTCATGGACCACCAAGGGCCTTGAGTGGAGGTCTCAATCGGAGGCGAAGACGCTCCAGAATCGTATCTCCAGCATGATAGCAGAGGGCACCCACCTCACTAACATGATTCAGGTGATGCTCTTCCGCCGCACTCTCCCTTGCCAGCTTCGGGCCTCCCGCTTGTGGGAGTTCGATCCGGAGGGACCATGGACCTTGAAGCGCTTCTTTGGCACTACGCACGAAGACATATGGATGCAACTTTTCAAGGCCCAGAAGAAGTGGCCAAAGGAGACCGAGGACTTCGGATTCGACAGCGAGACTCCGGCTACGATGGCAAGCACGATTTTTCCGAAGGTGGAGCGAATCAACTGTTCGGTTCTACTTCCCGAGGATACGGCCAGCCCCTAGCTGACGAAGATGCTAGTGCCGGCGCCGTATCAAGCGCCAGAGAAGAAGGCCAAGAAGAAGAAAGGCAAGGAGGCCAAAGGCTGCCCCTGCCCCAAGGGTCCTTTGGACACTATGTCTGGAGAGACTGAAGCCCCCTCCTTCCATGAGGCGGATGAGGAGGAGGAGTAACAATAAGCGGAAAGCGACTCTCCCCTTAAGGGGAGGAAGAAGAAGAAAACGGCCTCCCAGGGCACTCCCAGGGCACGGAGGAGGGGGCGCCCAGGAGGAGGAAGCTGAACCTCCCGGACAATTCGGATCCAGGATCTGAAGACACCCCCCCACAATGGCTCAGGGTTAATGTAATGCCCAGTATGCGACTATGTCTCCCACGTGTCGAGGCACGACTTAAAGACATAAGCGCATACTAGAATGATGTCAAGTATGGTATCTTTGCACATCTCATGTAAAATTCAGGGATGAAATTGTAAAAGATAGTTGGCTTACACTCGCCACGTCACATAATGAATTCAATAGCATACATCATCCAAGAACACAGGGTCCGACTACAGATGAAGATCCAAATGAGAAAGATACCAAAACACAAGCCCAGATGCTCCTAGTAAGAACCACAACTGATCGTCGGGATACGAAACTTAGTAACGTCCACACTCTTCATCGAACTCCCACTGAAGTTCTGAACCATCTCTTGCATTGTTCTCAGCGGTACGTGCATCTGGTGTGTGTTGAATCTGTGAGCCACACAAGACTCGGCAATCCCGTTCCTAGGTATCAAAACTAACAAAGCCTTAGGTGAGGAAAGGTTATCAAAGTGGTTGCATCAAGCTCTAAGCACTAGCTTACGAGTTTAGAGCGAGAAGAGAACAAGTGCCAACGATTGCCAAGTTGATCAAGAAGTGATCCTAGCTACTCACGATCAAACATAACCCCACTGTGTTCACTTCCCGAGGCCCTTTGGAAAGAGACCATCACGGTTACTCACACAGGTATTGTATTCTTATGAATAAGGTGTCAAGTTATCTACAACCAGATATTAACAAATTCCCATCTACCACATAACCGCGGGCACGACTTTCGAAAGATCAAACCCTGCAGGGGTGTCCCAACTTAGCCCATCACAAGCTCACGATTCGCGGAGTCGCAACTCCAAAGTGGGAAGAACCGAGTATCCTCGGAATCCCGTGCTCAAGATATTTTGGCAAAGGTAAAACTAATCCAACAAGACCTCCTAGCGTGCCGACACCCTGATAGTAGCCGCGCGTATCTCGTCTCGGGCCACGACCGGATAGGCAATGTTATAGGTTTTTCCAGCCCTCGGGTTTCCCCAAGGTGGCCCTGCAGGACCCCCAGTTTGGACCAACACTCATGAGGAGCACTGGCCCGGGTTGTTAATTAAGAAGTCGGGTTTGCAATGCCCTATGCAAGTTTTAGTTATTCGGGAAATGTAAAACCAGTGTTGGGCCTTGTTGGAAAAGCTTTAAACAGAGCGAATTATCAAGGGGGGCCCATAAACCCCAACCGTGTTAGGTACATAAAAATCAAGGAACATAACACCGGTTTATCGGTTTCTATGGTGGCATGAGTGGAACAAAACACCAAGCAGAAAGGCTTAGCCTTCCACCCATTACCAATATATAGGTGCATTAGTTTATAACATGTATATATTGTGTTATCCCAATTAACAAGTTCATCATGGAGCAATCTTCAAAAGTTCACCTGCAACTAACAACGCTATAAGAGGGGTTGAGCGATACATACTTAGCCAAACAACGGTTTGCTAGGAAGGCGGTTAGAGTGTTTCATGGCAACAATAGGAAGCTGACAAACAAGAATAGGCATCGAGGCAATATCTAAAGAGTGAGACATCTAGCATAGGCAAAGATAGTAGTGATATCTGGGAATGGTCATCTTGCCTGTTGAGTACACGCAGGGATCGTAACCTTGCTCCTCAAACTCAGCCTCGAAAGGAACCTCGAACTCCGAATCGTCACCGGTCTCTAACCAACACAACAATGCAAACACCGAAACAACAATCAATCATCATGAATGCTCAAACACATGATGCATGATATGATGCATATGAACATGGGTAGGATATGATGCAACTCCTAGGTACAAGAAGAGTGCACAAGCAACAGGGCAATAAACAAGATCACACACATGTATGAACCCAAGCAAAAAGGAAACAAACTAACATAGCCACCAAAGGTTATGTATATAATTTAAACAAGCACCCATCAAGTTTTAAAAGTTGTTTAACATGGCAAGGGGTGCATATAGGACCAACAACATCATGCTAGCAATTTAAATGGGCCGGAAAGAACAAACAACATTTTCCGGAAACTCCCATATACATATAAATACAATTAGGACAGATCTGAGAAAGTCACATTTTAAAGTTGTTAAACATGCAAAGTAACAACACCACATTAATCTACAAATTTTCCACCCCAAATACATATAAAGTTTGTCAAATTTGGAGTTGTAGTTATTTAGTTATGATTTTTACAAGTTTAAGCATATTTAAACACAAATAAATATCAGACAACATTTTAAATGTTGTTAACATGGCAACAAACTGCATATTAATATTCTACATGAAAAACTAGGCAGTTTTCCTATATCAAACATTTTCATCAGATGCATATATTAAAAGATATAATTATGCAAAAGAAAATGCAGAAAAGAAAAAGAAAAACAGAAACAGAAAAGAAAATCAAAAGAAAAGGGGTTAACAGACCCAGCCTGGATCTAGCCCGAGTCACTGAACTATGGGTCCAGGAAGCGCTGAGGTGGTAGAGTGGGTGCGGTGTTGGTAGGAGTGAACTGGGTGGCTGACAGGTGGGGCCGGCCTGTCAGCTGCACAGGAAAATAGCAAAAGGGGGCTAGCCACTGCCCCGGCGCGGAATCGAACCCGCGTCGCTGGTTAACTGACGAAGAGACACACCACTGGGCTATGCGCGTGTATCTGACAGAAGAGGTGCGTGTTGCCTTAAGTGTTAACTGAAGTAGCAGAGCGGAGGGGAAATGCAGAGCCGTCGGAGGAGCTCGTCGGAGCTACTCCGACGACCAAAACAGGCGGCAGAGTGGTGCGGTGTGCTCCGGGGGAGTTCCGCACGCGCGATGCGTACTAGCAGCACCTAACGATGACTACAACGACGCCGACGACAAGCAACAGAGGCGGCGGCGACGCACTACAGCGCGACAAACTACGGGCTCAAACGGAACGACGAGAGCACTGGCAGAACCTACGCGACATGGCGAAGACGACGGGCACCAGCGGAGGGGCTACGGTGGTCGGGGCACTCACCGGAGACGAGGCCCGACGGCGACGAGCTCGGGCGCACGCGGCTAACGCAGCTAGAGCAAGCGAACGAGGAAGAAAAGGTGTCGGGGAGGTGCACGAATGTACCACAAGCACAAAGGTGTGCTTGGTTAGCCGCGAGGAGGTCGGAGGCGACGGAATCTCGCCGGAGAAAATCGGAGGCCGACGCGGGGGAACTCGACGAGGAGGTAGTCGAACTTGGCGTCCTGCGGGCCGTAGATGTAGCAGGAGACGTAGGTGACGATGACAAACTTGACGGACACGGTCTCCAGGGCGACGATCGCCGGAGAGCACGTCGGCGACGAGGACGAGCACGCTGCAGCGCTCGGAACGGCGGATCTGGGGGTCTATGTGGCCTGGCGGTGGGCGAGGAAGGAGGAGGGAACGCTAGTGGTTAGGTTGGAAAGGCAATGGCTTAAAAGGGAGGCCAGGGCGACAACGGTGCGCGATGGCGTCGTGCTCACGATCCCCATGGCGCGTGCTGGAGGAGGAAGAAAAGGTGGGTGATAGGCTTGGCGCATACGCTGACTCATGGGGTCGGCCTGGCCACGTGGGCACGAGGCAGAGGGGGTAAGAGGGGGCACGGGTGAGAAGAGGAGAGAGGGACGCACGCGGGCTGTAGATGTGCTGCTGGGCCGAGGGGGAAAGGCTGGCCCAGGTGTTGCTGGGCTGCTCTACTGCTGGCTGCTGCTGCTGTGGCTTTTCTTTTCTTCTTCTTCTTCAGACAGAAAAACAAAGGAACAAACACAGACTAAAAGAAAAGGAATCTGGAGGAAAATAAAATATCCCCTAGCTCCTGGATTTATGCCATATTTTATAAAATTGACTTGGGCATTTTTAGAGGTATAAAAATAAAATAAGTTTAAATATGGTTCAAACTTCTATCATTTTTGAACTTGACCAAATCACTTTAAAATGGGGCCAGGCTTTGCAATGTGGCTTAGGACAAGGTAACATAGATGTGGGGAGGAGATGAACATTTAAAAGAAGAGGTAAGCCACTTGCAAAATGCTTAAAGAATGGAAAATAAAAGAAGGAAGGAGAAGAAGTGGTGTAAGAAGAAGGAGGGGGTTTAGGTTTTAGCATGTCCATGAACTTGCCACCACCATCACACAACAAGATCAAGGATCTCACTTAACAAGCTAGTACAAGGACCAACACAATACAAGTAAAAGAAAGCTATGATGGTAATGATGCAATGATGACGATGAGCAATGCATGGATGCATAAGGCAAAATAAAATGACAATGCAATAACAATAAGAATGCATAATTGACAAAGAACCCCCAAGGAAAGGACAAGGATCAAATTGATAATGCTTTATTGCCATATATGGAAGGTATCACATATGGGGTGGTACAAACTCTCCTCCACTACAAAAATTTCTTGTCCCAAGATCTAGGACACAAAGAAGGCGGGATACTTGGAACGGAGATGATCTTCTCGTTCCCATGTAGCTTCTCGGTCGGTATGGTGTGACCACTTCACTTTCAAGAATTTGATAGACTTGTTGCGGGTCTTGCGCCCAGTTTCTTCAAGGATAGCAACGAGGTGCTCACGATAAGACAAGTCTTGTTGAAGATCAATCTCTTCGAAAGGACTAGTGCTTTCAGGTGACATGAAGCACTTGCGGAGCTGAGACACGTGAAACAGATCATGCACATTTGCAAAGTTGGAGGGAAGCTCGAGTTGGTAGGCTAGATCGCCTCTCTTGCTGATGGTTTCTCGCCCCTCGTTGGTTACCCCAAGTGGAAGGTTTGAGATGCAGTGTAGCGGAAGTTTTCCCTTGGCAAAGATACCAAGGATCGATTTCCCCTGAGACTCCCAGTTTCAACAAGAAGGTGTCAACTGCTAACGGCGCCAGATATTGGCAATCAACGTGGACCTGCACACAGATATAAATAACTTTGCTCCCAACGAGTACAAAGAGGTTGTCAATCCCTCCGGCCTTGTCGTTTACAAAGGATCAAACGCAAGTGATAATAGTGATAGGTATTGCTGCAAATAGTAAGTAAAAACAGAAAGTAAATAGCGGATGTGATCAGTGATGGTAATATGGACCGGGGTCCCATGATGTTCACTAGTGATGTCTCTCTCCCAAAAGACGATAAAACAGCTATGTGAGGTAAACGAATTACAGCTGGGCAATTGACAGAATTATGTGCGCAAACCAATGCTAACTATGTTGCAAGAAAGGTAGAGGTTCAAAGCATGGGCGGTACGCCAAGGCAAGTAGACCGAAATCCATCTGCATATACTACTAATCATCCACCTTGAGATATCTATCCAGAACATCTCGCTGGTATTAAGTTGCGAGTCCCACCCATAGTGTAAACTCAAAGCAACAGACAACTGCATTAAAAGAACTTTGCGTAAAGTAAACAATCCTTGCACCCGCGGGCACAAGCACCGTTGTTTTCCCCCTTGTGGCAACAACACATCCCCTAGACTCATGTTTCTGTCACTCAAGCTAGTCATCGAGGGGCATGAACCCACAATCGAGCATAACGTTCCCTCTTGGGTTCACTACCTACTACTTGGCCAAAGCAATAAATAGCAACGGAGAACATGCAGGAATTACTTACGAACATAAATATAAAAGAGGTAAATCAAATATATTACTCAAACACAATCTGAACAAAATCTCACAATCCATCGGATCCCAGCAAACTCATCATAGCAACTGCATAAGGATTACATATGTGCCTCGATCATGTAGGGCAGCTCACGAGGACTAATTAGTGAAGCACAAGAAGGGGAGGAGAACATCACATTGCTACCGGTCATGGACCCATGGTCCAAGGGAGACTACTCACAACTCATCCGGGAGGCGTCCATGGTGGTGGAGAGGCTCCCGATGGTGATCCTCCCCTCCGGCAGGGTGCCGGGAAGAGTTCTCCTGGCGCTCCCGATCTTGGAAGTGTGGCGGCGGCAAAATAGAGATGAGATCGCGAAAAAGGGTTTTCGTCTCGAGGGTTTCGGGACGCATGTTAAATATATGCCAAAGGGGGGCATCAGCGGAGGCCTGGGGGGCCCAGGCGCCCCCCCGGCGCGGCCAGGAGGGGGGCCGCGCCACCAGGGCGCCTGGAGCCCTGGTGGCCCCCCTCCGGCTCTACTTTGGCTGCCGGGAAGCTTCTGGAACGCTGATTTTTTATATAATTTTTCCGGGATTTTTCTTGCAGTTTACGTGATGGGAAAACCTGAAATACAAAAACAGCAGAAAACAGAAACTGGCACTGGGGTGCACTGACTTAATAGGTTAGTCCAAATATGATCAAAAGTGTATGGAAGTGTATAAATATCATAGCAATATCACCCAAAAGAGGCATGGAGCAAGCAAAAATTATAGATACGTTTTGGACGTATCAACATCCCCAAGCTTAATTCCTGCTCGTCCTCGAGTAGGTAAATGATAACAAGAATAATTTCTGTGGTGACATGCTATTAACCATATAAGGATTTTTCATAGTCATATGACAAAAGCTTACTGAGACAATGAATCTGTAGTAATTAAGTTGCCTCATGAGAAAATCACACAGAACTGAAAGTTTTACAACATGATACTGAAACATCAAATAGATTTGTAATGAGCATGGTGTGCAAATATGATAAAGTGATATCTCACTTGCCCCCTTTAGTGAAGCAAAACATAAATGCAGGGGCACCTCCAAGGTTTAAGTGATGACTAGATACAATAATTTCAGAATAAACGATATCATAATCATGCAAAAGACAATGCTACTTTGGGACAATGCACATTACACTCAGAATGACAATCATGCTCTCAGTAGTTGGTGCTTTAAAAGAAGGTGGAGACTCTCGAACCGTGGCTTTTGTTGGCAAGGTTGAAAACCCGTGGTCGGAAACAAAGACAAAGCATGTACCAGAGCTCTTGGTTTTAAAAACAGAGGTAATCATTATTTTTTTAGATTATGCATGTTCCGTCAACGAATGCTAGCAGACAACTCAATCACTTCTTGAGATGGACAAGTTTCGAGGAACGGCTCCCGAATGAGGACGATCACATCCTCTTAATCTCCTTTGTTTATCACTGCCAAAGTTTTCTGATTTCTCATGAACAAAGCGTGAAGGAGGGTTTGTTTGTTATATTAATTTTGAGCCGGGCACACTCTTTGCCAGTTCCTTCTCGTATTATGGGTTTGCACATTAGACATGCAATCCCGGGGTGAAGCTTGTCCAACTTAAAAAGATCATGAATTAACTACTACTTCCTCATGAACTAAAACAGAGGCACAAAAGAGGAATGCTTTTTTTTGAATAATTTCGAGATGGTACATGAAAGTCTTCGTTAGGAATGGCAGGTAAATACCATGTATAGGAAGGTATGGTGGACTCATATGGCATAACTGGTTTAAAAGAATTTGGATGCACAAGCAGTCAGTCCACTTAGTACAGGTGGAGGTTAGCAAAAGACTGGGAGCGACCAACTAAGAGAGCAATGCCGGTCATAATCATGCAGAGCGACAAAGCAACATTGAATCAGGCATGGAAGTTATATCGCTACTCAGAAACAAAAGATCATCAAGGCTTGACATTCTTTACAGTCTTAAATATGCGTGAGCATACGCCAAGTCAATCAAAATAAATTCTTGAAGGAAGATATTACTAAACCATAGCACATCATAGGCAAACAAATCATGTTGGTCTCCAATAACACATTGGGAACCCCCCAGCTATTTGAGACTAACCATAAGAAAACATGAACTACTAAGCGCCATTATGCACGTAGCATTTTTATCATAGACATATCAACCGATGCAACAGAAGCAAACTCTCTTAATAAGATAAGCATGACAACTAAAGAGAGTTCAAGCAACCAACTAAACAAAAGCTCTTTAAAAAGATAAGCATGAAAACTAAAAGCTAAACATGATAGTAGCTATTGAAAGACAAAGAACATACACATCAAGGATAGACATGAAAGTTCTATGTTGTGTTCTAGGTAGAAGTGGAGCGTGTTTCTCTCCCACACAAAGAAAGCTGAGTTCCGACTCGTTGTGAAAAGCTAAAGAAAACTAAAAAGGAAACTAAAAGCAAGACGCTCCAAGCATAGCACATAACACATGAAGTGATAAAAATATAGTGGAACGAAAGACGAACTGATAATGTTGTGGAGAAGGGGATGCACGGGGGCATCCCCAAGCTTAGACGCTTGAGTCTCCTTGAATATTTCTTGGGGGTGCATGGGGGCATCCCCAAGCTTGAGCGTTTGACACTCCTAAATCTTTTTATCATCTTCCCTCGCACACTTGAAAACTCCCTTCATACATAACTCATCATAATCTGATTAGCGAGGTTAGTACCCTTAATAAAATAATTGTTCATTGCTGGAAATAAGGATATTCTTGAAGGTCTACTGTTTCTCAAGATTGCCAAAAGGTTTTTGCAAAGAAAAAGCAAGCTCAAGGTTTGCAAAATGAGGGAAAGGCAAAACAGGACAGAATCTGTGAAAAACAGAACAGCAGGTAGTAAATAATTTTTTCAGGGTACTTCTGCCACTCTAATAAAAAAAATCAGAACAAACGCCCGAAAGACAATTGTATAGAGCACGCTGTCGAAAAAATTCAGACCAAAAAGATGATCTGGTGATTTTTTACGATTTTTTCTGTCCAAGGACAGAATCTGTTTCCTGGACAACACGTCACAACTTTTGAACTTTCTTGCAATCAGAGGCTACACTTGGCACAAAGTTGAAAAGTAAAGATACAATGATGATGCTACTGTAGTAACAACATCAAGACACAACAAAATCAAAATAAAATTTATTCATGTGGGATGCCTTCCAAAAGCGCTTTCTTTTATAATGCAAAGAGATCAAGTTTTATCAAGAGTAAAAGAATAGCTAGCCCATATAACGGACTCAAAAGGTAACTTAATCTTCTTTCGAGGGAAGTGTTCCATCCCTTTCTTGAGAGGAAATTGGAATCTTATATTCCCCTCTTTCATGTCAATGATAGCACCAACGGTGCGTAGAAACGGACGCCCAAAATAATTGGACAAGAAGGTTCACATTCAATATCCATAATAGTAAAATCAACGGGAACATAATTGTCATTGACAATGATAAGAACATCGTCGATCCTCCCCAAAGGTTTCTTTATGGAAGAATCAACGAGACGAACACCAAAAGAACAAGAATCAAAAGGTTTCAATTTAAGCATATCATATATTCTTTTGGGCATAACAGAGGTACTAGCTCCAACATCACATAATGCATAGCAAGAGAAGTTATTCAACTTAATTTTAATAATAGGATCCCAACCATCTTCTAGCTTTCTAGGTATGGAGGCTTCTACTATAAGTTTCTCCTCCCTAGCTTTGATGAGAGCATTAGTGATATGCTCTGTGAAGGCAAGGTTAAGCGTGCTAGTACGGGGATCTCTAGACATCTTGTGAAGGAAATCAATAACTTCGGTAAGAGTGCAATTATCAAAATCAAGGTCACTACTATCAAGTAAGGTGGTAGTGGTGTCCTTTAGGTTCACTTGTTTGGTAGTTTCTATAGTCATAGCATCACCATTAATAGGTCCAATGGGACCAGGAGTGCATTGGGTGCTAAGAGTTTGGATATCCTCAACAACTTGGATAGTAGCAACAGTGTGGTGGGTAGGAAGGTTCTTAATTCTATCTTCTTCCTCCCTTTCTCTAGCCCATCTCTCTTTATGTTTAGCCAACATCCTAATGTTTTCATTAATTTGCACTTGAATAGCATTCATAGGAGTGACCTTCCTCTCCTCAAGAGGAGAAGTTCTAATATTAAGCAATTCTACCTCATGGGCTAAATTGTCTACCTTCGAAGAGAGATCATCTAGTTTGTTTAGTTTCTCTTCTACACTATTATTAAAAGATTTTTGGGTAGTGATGAAATCTTTAAGCATAATCTCTAGTTCAGTAGTGGAGTTCTTGGTGCTAGGATAAGTATTGTTGTTCCCATAAGAATTAGAGGGGAACGGTCTAGGATTGCTACCAAAATTACTCCTATAAGCATTGTTATTAAAATTGTTTCTAGAGATAAAGTTCACATCTACTTGTTCTTGAGCAATCAAAGAATTTAAAGGAACATCACGAGGATCAATAGAAGATTGCTTCGAAAGTAGAGACATGATCAAGTCAACGTTTTCATTGAAGGAGGAAATCTCCTCGACAGAGTTTACCTTCCTACCTGTTGGAGCGCGTTCGGTGTGCCATTGGGAATAGTTGGTCATCATCTCATCGAGAAGCTTCGTGGCAGCACCAAGTGTAGTTGACATAAAGGTTACTCCCGCGGCCGAATCTAACAAGCTCCGCGAGGTAAAGTTCAAGCCTGCATAAAAAGTTTGGATAACCATCCAAGTAGTCAAACCATGAGTAGGGCAGTTCTTGACAAGAGATTTCATACGTTCCCAAGCTTGGGCAACGTGTTCATTATCCAATTGTTTGAAATTCATTATGTTACTTCTTAGTTGGATAATTTTAGAAGGTGGATAGTATTTTCCAATAAAAGCATCTTTGCACTTGTCCCATGAATCTATGCTATTTCTAGGCAAAGATTTAAACCAAATTTTAGCTCCTCCTCTTAAGGAGAAAGGAAAAAGCTTAAGCTTAACAATATTACCATCTATTTCTTGGTACTTTTGCATATCACAAAGTTCAACAAAATTGTTCAGGTGTAAAGCAGCATCATCTCCAGCACCGGAAAATTGATCTTTCATAACTAAGTTCAGTAAAGCAGGTTTAATTTCATAAGAAGGTGCTGAAGTGGCAGGTGTAGTGATAGGCGTGTAGATAAAGTCATCGTTGTTGTGACTAGTGAAGTCACACAACTTGGTGTTCTCGGTGGAACCCATAGTAGCAAGCAAGCAAGATAACTATTTTTGTGATTTTCGATAAAAATATACTAAAGCAAAAACTGAAAGGTAAACTAACAAGACTAAAAAGCAAAGGTAAAAGATAGCGTGCAACTCCCCTATCTTGAAGAGTGGAGTCCCCGGCAACGGCGCCAGAAAACTTTGCTTGATGGCTTCTCGCCCCTCGTTGGTTACCCCAAGTGGAAGGTTTGAGATGCAGTGTAGCGGAAGTTTTCCCTTGGCAAAGATACCAAGGATCGATTTCCCCTGAGACTCCCAGTTTCAACAAGAAGGTGTCAACTGCTAACGGCGCCAGATATTAGCAATCAACGTGGACCTGCACACAGATACAAATAACTTTGCTCCCAACGAGTACAGAGAGGTTGTCAATCCCTCCGGCCTTGTCGTTTACAAAGGATCAAATGCAAGTGGTAATACTGATAGGTATTGCTGCAAATAGTAAGTGAAAACATAAAGTAAATAGCGGATGTGATCAGTGATGGTAATATGGACCGGGGTCCCATGATGTTCACTAGTGATGTCTCTCTCCCAAAAGACGATAAAACAGCTATGTGAGGTAAACGAATTACAGCTGGGCAATTGACAGAATTATGTGCGCAAACCAATGCTAACTATGTTGCAAGAAAGGTAGAGGTTCAAAGCATGGGCGGTACACCAAGGCAAGTAGACCGAAATCCATCTGCATCTACTACTAATCATCCACCTTGAGATATCTATCCAGAACATCTCGCTGGTATTAAGTTGCGAGTCCCACCCATAGTGTAAACTCAAAGCAACAGACAACTGCATTAAAAGAACTTTGCGTAAAGTAAACAATCCTTGCACCCACGGGCACAAACACCGTTGTTTTCCCCCTTGTGGCAACAGCACATCCCCTAGACTCATGTTTCTGTCACTCAAGCTAGTCATCGAGGGGCATGAACCCACAATCGAGATAACGTTCCCTCTTGGGGTCACTACCTACTACTTGGCCAAAGCAATAAATAGCAACGGAGAACATGCAGGAATTACTTACGAACATAAATATAAAAGAGGTAAATCAAATATATTACTCAAACACAATCTGAACATAATCTCACAATCCATCGGATACCAGCAAACTCATCATAGCAACAACATAAGGATTACATATGTGCCTCGATCATGTAGGGCAGCTCACGAGGACTAATTAGTGAAGCACAAGAAGGGGAGGAGAACATCACATAGCTACTAGTCATGGACCCATGGTCCAAGGGAGACTACTCACAACTCATCCGGGAGGCGTCCATGGTGGTGGAGAGGCTCCCGGTGGTGATCCTCCCCTCCGGCAGGGTGCCGGGAAGAGTTCTCCTGGCGCTCTCGATCTTGGAAGCGCGGCGGCGGCGGAACAGAGATGAGATCGCGAAAAAGGGTTTTCGTCTCGAGGGTTTCGGGACGCATGTTAAATATATGCCAAAGGGGGGCATCAGCGGAGGCCTGGGGGGCCCAGGCGCCCCCCCGGTGTGGCCAGGAGGGGGGCCGCGCCACCAGGGCGCCTGGAGCCCTGGTGGCCCCCCTCGGGCTCTACTTTGGCTGCCGGGAAGCTTCTGGAACGCTGATTGTTTATATAATTTTTCCGGGATTTTTCTGGCAGTTTACGTGATGGGAAAACCTGAAATACAAAAACAGCAGAAAACAGAAACTGGCACTGGGGTGCACTGAGTTAATAGGTTAGTCCAAATATGATCAAAAGTGTATGGAAGTGTATAAATATCAAAGCAATATCACCCAAAAGAGGCATGGAGCAAGCAGAAATTATAGATACGTTTTGGACGTATCACTTGCCAAGAATCTTGAAAGGGCCCACGTATTTTGGAGCAAGCTTGCCCTTGATACCGAACCTGTGAGTGTCCTTCATGGGAGAAACACGAAGATAGACATGGTCTCCAATGTCGAAAGCCAAGTCACGATGCTTACCGTCATAGTAGCTCTTTTGACGCGATTGCGCGGATTTGAGATTGTCACGTATGACTTTGCACATTTCTTCGGCTTCTGATATCAAGTCATTTCCAAGGAGTCGAAGTTCACCAGTCTCGGACCAGTTGAGAGGGGTACGGCACTTTCTGCCATAGAGGATTTCAAAAGGAGTTTAGCCTGCACTTGCTTGGAAACTGTTGTTGTAGGAGAATTCGTCAAATGGAAGGCAATCTTCCCACTTCATACCGAAGGAGATGACACAAGATCTGAGCCTATCTTCAAGGATTTGGTTCACTCTTTCAACTTGACCACTAGTCTGAGGGTGAAACGCAGTGCTGAAGCGAATCTTTGTGCCCATGGTTGACTGAAAAGAATCCCAGAACTTGGAAGTGAACAAGCTTCCACGGTCTGAGGAGATCACTTGAGGAATGCCATGCAAAGAAACAATTCTGGAGGTGTATAGCTCTGCCAACTTAGCTACGTTGATGGATTCTTTGACGAGAAGAAAATGAGCCACTTTAGTTAGCTTGTCAATCACCACAAAGATAGCATCATTTCCCTTCTTGGACTTGGGAAAATCGATGACGAAATCCATCTCAATGTGATCGAATTTCCACTCGGGAATAGGTAGAGGTTGAAGGAGTCCGGCTGGACGTTGATGCTCTGCCTTCACTCTTCTGCAGACATCACATTCATTCACGAATTGGGCAATCTCCCTTTTCATGCGAGTCCACCAATATGATTGCTTGAGGTCATGGTACATCTTGGAGCTTCCTGAATGTATCGAGAGAAGCGAGTCATGTGCTTCGTTCAATATGAGCTTTCTGAGATCACCTTTGGGAACCACGATTCTGTCCTCAAAGAACAAAGTGTCTCTGTCATCAATGCTATAGCACTTGTACTTGGGAGTACACTTAGCAATACCATGTTTCACTTTCTACACCATAGCATCACTGAGTTGGGCCTCACGGATTTGATCTTCCAAGGTAGGAGCAACTTGAAGGTTGGCAAGAAAGCCTTGCAGAACAACTTGGAGGTTAAGCTTCCTGAATGATTCACAAAGTTCAGGTTGGAACGGTTTGAGAAGGAGACTGTTGCAACACGCCTTTCTGCTCAAGGCATCTGCAATGACATTGGCCTTGCCAGGAGTATACTCAATGCTTGGATCGTACTCTTGAATCATCTCAACCCAACGATTCTGGCGAAGGTTAAGGTTTGGTTGAGTGAAGATGTACTTCAGATAGACGAGCACGAATTCATTGGTGTAGGGGTTGAATATGAAGTGCATCACCCGAGAGAGAGTGGGTGGAGCATTTGCAAGGCCGAAAGACATGACCGTGTATTCATAGGAGCCAAAACTCGTTCTGAATGCGGTCTTAGGAATATCCTCTTCATGGATACGAATCTGATGGTAACCCATCCGGAGATCGAGCTTCGAGAAAACCTTTGCTCCTTTGAGCAGCTGGAACAATTCATTGATATTGGGGAGCGGGTACTTATTCTTTATTGTCTTCTTGTTCAATGGCCGGTAATCAACGCAAAGGCGTTCCGTGCCATCCTTCTTCTTGACAAATAGAACACCACAACCCCAAGGAGAAGTACTTGGTCTGATTAGACCCATACGTTCTTGCTCATCGAGTTGTTTCTTCAGCTCCTTAAACTCATCAGGAGAAAGCTTGTACGGATGCCGACATGCTGGCTCGGTACCGGGTTCAAGGTCAATGACAAATTCAACTGGACGGTTGGGAGGCATGCGTGGAAGCTCTTCAGGGAATACATCCTCATATTCACAAACCACTGGAATCTGAGAGATGGCATTAATCTCGCCCTTGTCATTGAGAGAGAATAGCCTGATTGTGTTATCTCGAGCTGCTAAGATAATCACGTCTTTGTTAGGATGAGTTAGCTTGACCTCCTTGTTTGCACATTCAATGTTTGCATCATGCTTGGAGAGCCAATCCATCCCAAGAATAAGATCAATGTCGGAGTTGCCGAGAACAACCGGTGAAACCAGAAAACTATAATACCCATGTGAATAGATATGTCCGGAGCAAACACACTAGAATGCATTCGTTTTCCCGGAGAAATAATTGATAATCCCCTTGGGTGAGATATGAAAGAGCATGATGCACCCGAATCAAACAAGACTTTAGCAGTGATAGAGTTAACTGAGAGGTTACCCATTATCACGTCAGAAGAATTCTCTGCTTGAGCTGCATTCATCAGGTTCACTCTTGCTGCCTTGGGATTGTGCTTGACAATAGCATTGCTGACAGGTGGAGCCTTGGAGGAGGCAGAAGGCGCCTTGGGTTGGGACACTTGTTGGCATAGTGACCCTTCTGAGAACACTTGTTGCAAGTAACTTCTGAAAGAGGCCGATGATAAGGACCACTTCATCTTGGAGCTTGGAACTGAGGCTTGGACTAGTTGCTTGGGTTGGGTGGGTGGGAGAATCCACGACCACCTGAGTGCTTGTCGTTTCTTGGAGGACGGAGCAATGGAGGAGGCGGTAGCCAGAACTTCTGCTGCTTGGCAACCACTTGAGAGGAAGAGGAGGAGTGAACAACATCTCTAATCCTCTTTTTGGAAGCTTCACACTTGAGCTGAGCTGCCTCTTGCTTGAGAGCCATATTGTAGAATTGGTCAAATTCATCCGGCTCGAACAAGGTGAGAGTAAGTTGGAGTTCATCTTTCAGACCACCTCGGAACTGGTATATCTTGCTCTTGTCATCGGGGATGTCTTGCTTCGCATAACGGGCAAGATTCTGGAACTTGACATTGTATTGATAGACAAACATGGTGCCTTGCTTCAGGTTGCGGAATTGCTCACGCATGCCTTCAATGACACTGGTTGGAATGTGATGAGAACGGAAATCTTTGCAGAAGTCAGTCCACGAGATCTCACGACCACCTCTGGAGTCTTTGTACTGTTGCCACCAATCAGCAGCTTGATCTTTGAGTTGGAAAGTGGCAAACTTGACATAATCCTCAGGCCTCACGTTACTGCATTAAAAGTGCTTTTTGATGTCTATGATCCAATCTTCTGCATCTAGCGGGTCCACACAGTAACTGAACGACTTTGGTTGGTTTGCCAGGAATTGGTTCAGTGTCGCAAAGTGAGGTTGATTGAATAGATTGCCTTGGCCTTGGTTCCCATGATTGCCTTGATTTGCTTGATTGGCTTGGAAATTCTACATCGCCTGCATGAGCATCTGAGTGTTCTGGTTGGTTGCTTGCATGATCGCTCTCCATGCCTCAGACAGAGGAGGAGGAGGGGAAGGAGGACGTTCAGGAGGACGCTCTTCTTCACCCTCTTGGTTTGGGTTGGGAACCTTCTTAGGAGCCATCCTAAAGATGATGACACCTATTAGCCATTGATGCAAAAATAGATAAGCTGAATCAACGGCTAGATATTTGCAACATATAGTCTTCACAATGAACATTCGAACAAAAATGAACGAATGAATTCCACAACTTAATGGTACAACAATCTTATCGAGAAGCCACTTGGGAGAACAAAAGATAAAATAAAACAACAAGGTGCAGATGGAACAAATACATGATAGAAGTTTCATCCCACATGTTCATGCTAAATGCCCCATGGTACGTGTTACAATGGGTGTTGCAATCCCCGGATCAGCATAGCCAAGGACCCTTTAAGATGCAACTCCCAATTGGAACAGCGCCCATGAAACCTCTTCACTAAATGTTGAACCCCAAACCTCATACCATGCACTCGTTGGAAGAATACCTACGAGCTACTTGAAACCCACCTATTAATTCCTGAAGCTTTTCGGTTATGCAATCTGGTGTTGGGGATATAGGGGAAGCACCGCACATTCAACTCTAAACCTACATCCAGCTGTATCCATCCGTCAACACATAACCAGTCATCCTCGGAAACTTTCTACCTCGGACCTTCGAAACGCATCCGCTATACTAGCTGTGGCAATACTCCCGAACTATCTCCCCAGTACTGGGTGACGTCGGGGTTATCTCACCACCAGACATGCATAGAAGATTTTTCGATGTCGGCCGCCTATGGTGTCAGAGATATTATTACCAGGTATAAACAGGCCAGGAGGGCCCGGTTTAAGTTATCAAGATTGTATTATCAGAAGCCCAGCGGAGTATGGAGTAGGAAGTTATACCCCAGAAGGCTTAGAGCCCATACGATAGGGCCCATAACTTGTAAACCGTCATATCATGTAAACTTGGGATGTAAGGTAGAAAGAGTAGATACCGAGGCGGACACGATTATGAGCCTGCCTCGGGACTCTGTAAACCGGACCGGGCATCACCTCTTATATAAAGGGATGACCCAGCGACGGTTCAGGACAAGAAACAATAGCTCGAGACACAGGCAAAGCGGATTCGCTCCCTGGTCATCAAAACCCAAGCAATACCACACCAAACTAGACGTAGGCTTTTACCTTCATCGAAGGGGCCGAACTAGTATAAAATCCCTGTGTCCTTTGTCCGCTTTAACCCCTTTAAGCTAACCCGTCGCGATGGCCTCACGACTAAGTCCTTTTTCTAGGACATCTGCCGTGCTAAATCCACGACAGATGGCGCCCACCGTGGGGCTGTCGCACGGTGGTTTCGAGTTCTTGAAGGGCAGCTTTGAAGGGCTTAAGGGCTACGCAGTGGACCGGATGACTAAGAGTCATCGCGGCCGGATCTACATCGACGATGCAGGCTGGGGCCGCGAGGCCGATTCAATCGAATATGGGTACCGGGTCCCCTTCGGCGGCATCCACGTCTTCATCGGCAAGATCGGCGAACCGGGCCCTGAGCCAGACACCTTCCCCAACATCGTCGAGTTGGCTCAGCGTGCGACACCTGCCCAGATTTAGCCCGCCGTGAAGCACGTCTTCGTTGGAGCAGTGCATGGAGTACAAGCCGAGGACGGATCGGATTCTGGCGGCGAGACCGTTATTTATTCCGGCGATGGATCTTCGTCCGGAGAGACCGAATCTTTGTATCTGTTGCAGGACAGCTGGTCTGAGGGTTGTTCCGATGGTGATAGTATTCCGAACCCCTTCGATCGGCCAAACAGGGTTGCTGTTTTCATGTCCGGATCACAATCCATGCAGCAGCCCTCAATGACAGGGGCGTTAAACTCAGAGGCAATGGGAGCCAGAGCTGGAGATCTCCCCCCGTCGCCCTCTAATGCTCTATCCACCTTAGTCGACACTTTGACATCACTTGTGACAGCAGAAGTAGCCCATGCTGACAAGGAGCAGCATGATGCAGAGATCGCTCAGGTGAAGAGCCGGATTGAGCAAGCCAAGTTGGATCTGGTTGCTGAGAAAGCTAGGATGGCTACAAGGCAGGCAGAGCTGGATTCTCAGGCTTACCGGCTCAGGTTAGATCAGAATGCCGCACAAGAGGTAATGTGGAGTAGACAACGATCTCGTTTACCGCCGGTTTATGAGGCGAGGAATCTTTTTAGCACGCCCGGCACGGGGACCGGTAACCATCCAGAGGTAAACCGGGGAGGAGCACCAGGAACAGGCGCGTCGGTTCAGCCACCGGCCGCGGAGCCAAATCGCCAAGTTGTGTCGACCCAGCATATGCCCACCCCTCCTAGTCATTATTCTAATCCATTGGATAACATAGTGGCTGCCGCTTCACGACTGGCCGCCCTTCCCATTGAAGGTACCTCCCCCATAGCAGTGGAGGCACGACGGGCGAAGGAGTTGCTGGACATGGCGTTAACTCAGCAGCAAGCTTATTCATATAGCCGAGAGAGGATTCATTCAACCCCTCGCCCGAGCCAGAGTTATACGAGGCGTCTGGATGAACCGGCTGTATCAAGCAGCACACAGAGGCGTCATCGGCAGATGCAAGATAATCCGGCAGGAGAGTAAGCACATGCGCAAGAGGGGGTAGATCAGGCCAGACACACTGCCCAGTATGATACCCGTCAGGTGACACCGGTTCACCCCACCCCGCCACAGTTGAACCGGGGGTCATGTCTAGTTCCCTGGGCGTACAGTGTCTCATTCCCGCTTTACGGAACGTGAAACTACCCAAGGATTTCAAAGGTCCGCGTAAGGTGCCCAACTACACGGCGGATCTGGCTCCAGAGGCGTGGGTTGAGAGTTATGAGATGGCTATGGAGATGCTCGACGTGGATGAAGCAGCATGTGCTAAATACTTCACAATGATGCTCGAGGGCACAACCCGGACATGGTTAAAAGGCTTGCCACCTAACTCCATCGGATCATGGGGGGGGAGCTGCGGCGCCGGTTTATCAATAATTTCAAGGACACGTGCAAGCAGCCGATGTCTGTTGTCGATTTAGCGGCGTGCGTTCAAGGAGAGCAAGAGTCCACAAGTAGTTGGGTGCGTCGAGTGTCCGAAATCTTGCACTCCTCCAATAGCATCAACCCAAGTATAGCAATAGTGACCTTGGAAGGCAATTGCCGGTTTGAACCTTTGAGGCAGAAGTTGGGACGGCTCAAACGTGATTGCAATGACATGGGAACACTCATGGGCGCTTTGGTGAAATATGGAGATTCTGATAACACCAAGTATCCAGACGCAGATGGAGACAAGTCAGGGAAGGCGAGCAAGAACGGTAAACCGCCGCAGGCCAATCCCGCGGGTCAAGGATACAATGGCAAGCATAAAGCGGAAGGCAGCTCAGACTTTGTGGCTAATACCAACGCTCAAGACAATGGGCAGCACCGCAAGGGTAGACCGCCCCCACACAATGGGAGGCCGCCTATTAATATAGAGCGCTAGCTGAACGTGCCTTGTCGAAAGCACGGTACAGCGGAAAACTCGGCTACGCATCTCTGGAAAGACTGTTTCATTATGCAAGAGTTTATGAAACAGACTAAATACGATCACGGGCCCCCCGGCGGATCAGGCCCCGGTTTTCAAGGTCCGGGTTATCAAGGCAGTGGATCGGGTTCATGATATCACGGCGGTAACGGTAATCACAATGGCAACAATCAGCATCAGCATAACCAGCAGTATGGTCAGGGCGGATACAACAACCAAGGGAATCAACAACGTCAGCAGCAGCAGCAATCTGGATACCAGAATAATCCGAAGGAGCTGAGCAGTGGGCAGTATCACGTCTTCACCACGAGTTTATGCAAACGGGATCAAAAGGTTATGAAGAGGACAGTGTACTCTGTTGAACCGGTGATACCACGTTTTTTGCGTTGGTCTGAGCAACCCATTGTGTGGAGCAGAGAGGATCACCCACCCCGGGTTGATAATCCAGGTCAGTTGGCTCTAGTAGTGGCACCACAGGTGGGTGGTTACAAGTTCACCAAAGTGCTTATGGATGGAGGCAGCATCAACATCCTTTATTATGAGACTTTTCGGCGCATGGGGCTGACAGATAAAAAGCTTCGACAATCCAATACAGTGTTCCATGGGGTAGTGCCCGGTAAATCGGCTTATCCAGTTGGCAAGATTGATTTGGAGGTCACCTTTGGAGATGAGCATGACTCTAGATCAGAGACTGTGACCTTTGAAGTTGTAAAGATCAGGAGCCCATACCACGCATTGCTTGGGCGGCCAGTTTACGCCAAGTTCATGGCTAGGCCGTGTTATGTTTATTTACATCTTAAGATGCCAGGCCACAAGGGGACTATTACGGTTCATGGGAGCCGCAAAATTGCATTGGAGTGCGAGGAAGGAGATACAGCTTATGCCGAGACGGTTTGTGCTACAGAGGAGCTAAAGTTCTATAAGGACAATGTTGATCCGACAGATATGTCCTCGCTGAAGAAGCCAACTACAGAGCATGATCCGGCGTTGAAGTTCAAATCGGCTGAGGAGACCAAGCAGGTTGACTTTGTTTCGGGCGATTCATCCAAGCAGTTCACTATCAGCGCTAACCTAGATCCGAAATAGGAAAGCGCGCTCATCGAGTTCATCCGTTAGAACCGGGATATCTTTGCATGGAAGCCTTCTGACATGCCAGGTATACCGAGGGAACTCGCTGAGCACAATCTTAATATTGATCCTAAGTTTAAACCGGTCAAGCAGTATCTGTGCCGCTTCAATGAGGAAAGGCGCAAGGCTATTGGAGAAGAAGTGGCCAGGCTCTTGGCTGCAGGCTTTATAGTCGAAGTGTTTCATCCGGAGTGGTTAGCTAATCCGGTGCTAGTGCTCAAGAAAAATGGAACTTGGAGAATGTGTGTTGATTACACAGATCTGAACAAGGCTTGCCCAACTGATCCTTTTGCTCTCCCCCGTATTGATCAGATCATTCATGCTACGGCAGGATGTGAGCGGCTAAGTTTTTTGGATGCATATTCAGGTTATCATCAGATCAAGATGGCAGTTAAGGACCAGGAGAAGACAACATTTATAACTCCCTTTGGAGCCTTCTGTTATGTATCTATGCCATATGGGCTCAAGAGTGCCCAGGCGACCTACCAGCGTTGTGTGCAGAACTGCCTTCAAGGGCAGATTGGACGGAATGTGCATGCATATGTTGATGACATTGTGGTAAAATCCAGGAAGGAGGAAACACTAATAGAGGATCTGAAGGAAACTTTTGATAATCCCCGTGCTTATAAAATGATGCTTAATCCGGAGAAGTGCGTATTTGGTGTTCCGGCAGGCAAGCTCTTGGGGTTCTTAGTGTCGAACATAGGTATTGAAGCTAATCCGGAGAAGATCAAGGCGATCACATCCCTGGCTAAACCGGCGTGCGTCAACGATGTCCAACGCGTGGCGGGCCATATTGCAGCACTGAGCCGATTTATCAGCCGTTTAGGGGAGAAGGCAATCCCGCTCTATCAAATGATGAAGAAGACAGACCGGTTTGTCTGGAGCGATGCTGCTAATGCTGCGTTCGAGGATTTGAAAAGGCAATTGGCAGAGCCGCCAGTTCTTGCTGCCCCGGTTGACAATGAGCCGCTGCTATTATACGTGGCTGCTAATGCCCGTGCAGTAGGCGTGGCTATTGTGATAGAGTGCAAGGAGGCAGGCAAAGAATATCCGGTTCAGAGGCCGGTTTACTACATCAGTGAGGTGCTCATTGAATCAAAACAATGATATCCACATTGGCAGAAACTGGTGTATGGAGTATTCATGGCAAACCGGAAGCTCAAACACTATTTTCAGGGCCACCCGATCACCGTTGTCAGTTCAGCTCCGTTAGGGGATATAATCCAGAACAGAGAAGCCACTGGTAGGGTTGCAAAGTGGGCCATTGAGCTTAGCCCGCATGGATTAAAGTATGTGCCCCGTACTGCGATAAAGTCCCAAGCACTAGTGGATTTCATTAACGATTGGACAGAGTTGCAAGCACCTGAGGAGAAGCCGGATCATACATACTAGACTATTCACTTTGACGGTTCAAGGCAGTTGGAGGGCTCGGGGGCTGGAGTCGTGTTAACTTCCCCACGAGGTGATAAGTTCTGCTATGTCCTCCGTTTAATGTTCCCTTGTACTAACAATGCTGCTGAGTATGAAGCTCTCCTCCATGATTTGCGGATGGCCAAAGAGATGAACTTGAGCCGGGTTAAATGCTTTGGTGATTCAGATCTGGTAGCACAGCAAGTATCTGGCAAGTGGGACTCCAAGGACCCACTTATGGCAGCATATCGACGAGAGGTGGACGCTGTTGCTGGACACTTCAAAGGATATCAGGTGGATCATATAGACCCGCGAAAGAATGAGGCGGCCGATGCGTTAAGCCGACTGGGCTCCCAGCGTAAACCGGTTCCACCTAATACTTTCTTGCATGAATTACATAATCCATCGGTGCAGATACCTTCAGAAGAGGATTTGGCTGTTCCTGATCTGGAAGCGCAATTGGTTGCAGCACTTCATGTTATTCCGGATTGGACACTCCCTTATTTGGCATACCTGAACCGAGGTGAGTTGCCAGAGGACGAAGTCGAGGCCCGACAGATAATCCGGCGGTCTAAATCTATGACTATCGTCAATGGAGAACTTCATCACCGCAGCGTTTCTGGAGCATTTCAGCGGTGTGTATCATCAGAAGAAGGCTGTGATATTCTTCGAGAGATCCATGAAGGGGATTGTGGTCATCACGCCAGTTCAAAATCTTTGGTGGCTAAAGCTTTTCGTCATGGGTTCTACTGGTTGACGGCTCATGCCGACGCAGAGGACTTGGTCAGAAAATGCGATGCTTGCCAGAAATTCGCACGACGTGCTCATATACCGGTGCAGGAGCTGCGGATGATCCCAATTACTTGGCCGTTTGCGACTTGGGGGCTCGATATGGTTGGACCCTTTAAGAGATCCCAAGACCAGAAAACCCATCTATTGGTAGAAGTGGAAAAGTTTACAAAATGGATTGAAGCAGAGCCTGTCAGTAAGTGTGATGCAGCAACAACGGTTCAGTTCATCAAAAAGGTTATTTTCCGGTTTGGCTTTCCACACAGTATTATAACTGATAATGGCACCAATCTATCCAAAGGAGCTATGGAGGAATTCTGTCAACGTGAGCATATTCGTCTTGATGTTTCATCAGTAGCTCACCCTCAATCTAATGGCCAAGCTGAAAAAGCCAATCAAGAGATCTTGAGAGGTATCAAACCGTGGTTTATGGTTCCTTTGCAAAGAACACCGTGTTGTTGGGTGGAGGAGTTGCCTTATGTTTTATGGAGCATCAACAGTACACCTAATAGATCCACAGGATACACGCCTTTCTTCATGGTATATGGGGCTAAAGTGGTCCTTCCTAGTGATATCCGACACGACTCGCCGCGGGTGGCGGCTTATGTTGAAGCGGATAATGAACAAGCAAGACAAGACGGTTTAGACCAGCTGGACGAGGAACGGGACACAGCAGCAGCGCAATCAGCGATTTATCTACAAGACCTGCGCCGGCACCACAGCCGCCGGGTTAAGACCAGGACGTTTCAGGAAGGAGATCTGGTGCTCCGGCTCATCCAGGACCAGACATATATGCACAAGTTATCCCCACCTTGGGAAGGACCCTTTGTGGTCAGCAAGAACCTGCACAACGGATCATACTACCTCTTCGACGTTCGAGAACATAAGGATTCACGCACGGCGGAGGAGGAGATCAAGCGGCCGTGGAGCATCGCTCTTCTTTGACCTTACTATACTTGAGCCATCGGCTCCGCTTTATGTACAATGTATATATTATGATTAATAAAATAAACTGGCACCCCCGGTAAACCGGGGAATTAGCCATCCTTTTCGCAAAAGAGTATCACATGGGGGCTTCCGTGCAAGGAAGCTTTCCCTGGCCTCTTAAACCGGCGCCCTTGATAAAATCAAGGAATCAACCGTCTTCTCTACACAAAAGAGTATCACATGGTGGCTTCCAAGGAAGCTTTCCATGGCCTCTTAAACCGGCGCCCTTGATAAAATCAAGGAATCAGCCGTCCTTTTTATACAAACAAGAATCACATGGGGGCTTCCGCAGGCAAGGAAATTTCCCATGGCCTCTTGAACCGGCGGCCATATGAAGCCCATCATAAGAGCACTGCTCTGGTTGCTTCGGCAATTTCCACATGATTATGAAGGGGCAAAAGAGGGTTTGATGCCTAGCACGACTCAAACATATGCCCTGACGAGCAATTCTCACACGCTACCTGGGGGCTCTCAGCGAGTTGAAAACCCATGTAGTGAACACGGCTTGGAAGCCCGGTGTATACACCTAAAACCCCGGATTAACCTGCCTGCATCAAGTAAATCGCGCCGTCCAGGCAAACCTGGTATGACCCGTCGAACGTATCACAACTTCACAAGTCAATCCTTCGGGACCCTGAACTTGGTCACGTTAAATTGACGATCATCAAGTGATTACCCAAGCCAAAATCTTTATGAGATTTTGAACATTGGGTAGCTATTGACATTGATGATTTGGTTAAAGATTGCGGATCATCTTGACAGGCTTTGCTAAAATGGTTAATGACAATAGCCTGGCAGCTCATAAAAAGCCTCGAATTTGGAGCCTGGCAGCTCGTAAAAAGCCTCGACTACATGGTCTTATTTGCCCAAAAACTTTATTTTTCATTTTTTATGTTTTCACAAATCTTTATCTTCAAGGTCATTGGTTCTTCAACCAAGTCCATTGTTTCAAGACCGGACACCTACAAGGTTGTCATTATATATATAGTCTGGGTCATGAACACCAGTGCTAGTCTACGGTTAAACCGTCGTTCATTGTAACTCAGATCAGCTTCATAAGCCAACAGAGAGCCAAGGGAGTCATCAACAGTCACGCCTTGGATTACCCGTGCCGGATTAAGGTTTTCAGATACACTTAATCACAGGTATGATATATGATAGTATCATATACACAGTTCAAGTTATTAACTTCGAATCATGTGCTTGGGTAGAATAACCCGTCCGGTGGTAAACCGCCAGGACATTCTTAGCATTGTTTATGCAGATACATGTAAACATAAACTGTTGACACATTGCAAGCAGGAGATAATCTAGGAATTGCCAATCAAAATAATGCCATGAAGGATAACAGTGGGACAAAGACAATATCTCAACTATTCTATTACAAGGCACTTGCAGGCCCAAAAGAATATCAGTTTCTTGCAAAGTATTCAACACATAAGGTTAAACCGGAGCCGGTTTAAGATTCTTCTTAGGCTCGCTGTGAAGACTGAGGGTCAGCTTGCTCTGGGTCTTCGTCGACTTCTGGCAGCTGCTGGAAATTAGGAGTGCTCCAGTCAATCTTGGCAAGGGTGCGGAAATATACTTCATCGTTTATGAGTTCTGACGGTTCAATGTCAGGAGCGAAGGTATGCTTACGAACGGGTGGAATCAGATTTTCGGTGTCATAAATTGGCCGCTCCACCCGCACATTCTCTAGATCGTAACCCAGATGATATCTTGTTAAGTCCGCTTCATCTGCAAGCTTGCTGGCAAGAGGGCGCATATCTTTGGTTAAAGCGTGAAGGTCTTCAGCAGAGAAGGCTGACCCGTCTTCTTTCATGCTGGGGTAACCATTCATGGCCTCCGCCGGATCAAAATCGGGTACGCATGCCTTGGCCTGGTTTAACGCCATAAGAGAGCCAGCTCTTGTAGAAGATTTCTTCACTTCAACAAGTCGGGTAGGCAAGATGGATAACTTCTCCAGAGTACCTTGGATAGTGGTTGGCGCCGGTTTATTGTGCGACATGGCACTGATGGTCCTCTGAGCACCGGAGTAGAGTTGTTCCACCAAGGTATAAGCAGCTTTCAGTTTCCTCCGTACATCATCCCCAAGATGAGTCACGCGCCTCCCTGTGTACAAGTGATGAGTTAAGCCGGAGCAGTATAAGATTGCAAGGATAAGGCATATGAAAACAAGTACTCACCAAAGATGGCAGATGTCATATCATCTATATGCTGCTTTAACCCGGATAACTCCTCCGTCACCGGGTTAAAAGCAGCCTCCGCATCCTTGGCTCTTTTCTCTAAAGCAGCCCTCTGTACCTCCCAAGTGGACCGCTCCGCTTCAAAATCTTTTTTGAGCTTCTCCATACTCGCTAAAGCAAGGGAAAGTTCTTCCTTGGCTTTAGTCGAAGCAGTCTCTTGAAAGGCCAGGTTATTCCGGAGCTCAGTTGTCTCCGAAGCCCTCCGGTTCAAGTCAGCCTGCAGAAAACAGAAAATGTTAGAAGAACAGATCAATAAAAATTCTCAAGCACATAACGGGTTATGCACTCGACACTTGGGGGCTAATGTACAATTGAAGTGAAAGAAAGCAATTTTTTCAAACAAGTCCCAAGCACATAGCAAAGTTATATCCTTTGCACTTGGGGGCTAATGTAAGGTCATTCTCAAACATGAAAGGAGTACCGATTCACCCTAAAGGCTAAACCGACACTTGGGGGCTACAATGGCCTAATGATACAGTTACAAAATACAAACAGAAATGAAGGCACGGGGAAAGAAGTTACCTCATATTTTTCCTTCATCATGTTTACCAAACCGGCCTCGTGGTCCCGGCTGGTGAAGAGCTGGTTTAGATACCCAGAGTGGAGCTCCTGGGCACTAAGCTGGGCATAATTGGACAAGTCAGTGCTCCATTTGCCCTTGTCTTTCTGGAGAGCTTCCTCCTTGGCAGTATGTCGGGCCAAGATAACAGGCTCCGCGGGAGCAGTAAAACCTATCCCAGTTATCTCAACATCTTCTGTCGAGGCAGCAGTTGGCCTGGGGGGATCATCGGTGTGCACCGGACTAACAGGAGCCGGGCTAGCCCGAGGAGGACTAACCCAGACAGGGCTGGACGGTTCAACAACGTTCTCCATGGCATCGCCCCCCGGAGCAGCAAGATCTTCTTGGTCCATTGGGGAAGGATCATTGAGCGGAACCTCAGCGTTCTCTTCCAGAGGATTGGCAGCTTCAACATCCTCTGCCGGTTTAGAAGTGTTTTCGGCTGCCGGTTTATTTAATTTTGCCTTCTTACTAGGCTTGGGCATACTGAAAGATTAAAAGAGTAATGAAAATCACAAAGTCAAAACGGAAAGGTAAACCAGACATTTGGAAAAATGATTTACCCAGGAATGGTCTTAAGCACCGGGACTTGGGTGGCAGTTGACTCGCCGAAAGAAGACAGAGGAGTTTCCTGATAGTTGGGATCAGACGGTATAAGAGGTTTGCGAATAAGACCTGCTTTTGGATGAAGAATGGTTGCAGTAAGCAAAACCTCTTAGCGGCGTCTGCGAGCTGGCGTGTGGGGTAATCCGGACGATTCAACCACGTGACCACTATGGCGTGTGGTCCGGCGAGCCTCATGCTGTTGTTTCTTCAAAAGAAAGTTGGGATCCAATTGAGCATAAGGGTGAGAAAATGGATATTTCCGGGCTACCCGGCGAATCTTGGGTAACGGTTCCGAATCAGATGAGAGAGAAATTACCTCAACTTCATCCGCTTTACTCCCCTCCGCCGGATCCTGGGAAAAGACATTATTGGCATAAATGCAGACAAAGGGAAATCAAAGGACATAAGAGTCAAGCAGTACCTCAGAAGCCGGATCATCTTCTTCGGGGTTTGAACTGGAAGCGGCGACAGGTTTCTTCTTATGTTTCTTTACGGCCAAGCTCTTCTTGCGAGTTGACTTCGCCGGTTTGTCTTGAGCCTTCCTCTTCCAAAGGGGGGCATTGGCCTGTGTAAAGGAGTAAAAACATATTGAAGACAAGCAATATGGACGGATTAAAGCAAAAAAGAAAGGGACAGAAGAATCTTACCGACGGCGGTTTGTTGTTCACACATAACGGTGCTAAACCGGTCCGACTGCAATCCTCCAGGGGGATATTCAACATCTTCTTAGCAGACTCAGTAACTTCATTGTCGGGAAGCACTATGTCTGTGTCACGCTGAGGGTCCTTCGGATTGCCGGTATACTCGCACATTAAACTGGAGCGCCGGCTTAATGGGAGGATGCTCCAAGAGAGCCAGCAGCGAACAAAGTCAACCCCGGTTAAACCATTGGCGACGAAAGTCCTGAGTTTCGAAAGTTGAGGGCATATCGAGCCCGGTCTTGGGCACTCAGACACTGCGGGAAAGGGTGATCCGCGGTCAGGCGATAAGGGCGATAACCCGGCAGTGGATTTTCTCCTTCTGGTGAAGTGTCTTTGCAGTAGAACCAGGTCTGATTCCACTCCTTGGGGTGGCTGTGAAGAGTGGCGTGAGGAAAGCTGACATCTTTCCTCTTCTGGATGCTTACGCCGCCAAGTTCATTATGGGGCCCGTCGGAGAATTTAGTCCGGCGATTCAGATGGAAGAAATCCCGGAATAGCTCTATGGATGGCTCCTCTTGCAGATATGCTTCTGAGAAGACTTGGAAGTTGCAGATGTTTGATATGGAATTGGGTCCTATATCTTGTGGATGGAGTTGAAAATCGGCTAAAACGTCGCGGAAGAACTTTGAACCGGGAGGGCTAAAACCCCGGGCCAGATGATCGAAAAAGACAATGGTCTCTCCCTCCTTAGGCTTAGGAGGACACTCTTTCCCAGGGCCCGCCAGTGCAGAACCTCCTTCGGACCCAGAACGCCAATTGAGGCCGCCTCTACTAAATCATCCTCGGTGATCCGGGACGGAACCTAGTTGCAGGCAACAAACTGTTTCGCCGTGGAAGCCATCTTTTTCCAAGAAGGAATGCTGAAAGATACAGTACAAGATCTGGTTTATGATCTGCGCTACAATGAACCGACACGTTCTATGAAAGCATTGATCTAATTGACGGTTTAAGCAAGGGACTAATGGTATCTACTGATCCGGAGCAAGTATGAACGAGACAGCTACCGGTTTATGAACATAGAGGGAGAAAGTTAAACCGCCAATCACATGATGCAGGTCTAAATCTAAACCATCAGTGCAGGCATATAAGGCGCAGGTTACAATTGAGACGGTGACATAAGCAGATAAGTTGCAGATCTAAAGTGTGAGAAACAACTTTCACATGAGCAGTGGTAAAATATGGATCTACGACACGGGGAAAAATCAAGATAATTCAAGTCACATCCGTCGCAGACAGCGAAGGTTTCTACAGATACAATCTAAGCTAGCAGTATTGGAGGAACTAAGATTATAAAAGTGGAGCAGAGTCATGCGCACGAGAGTTGACCTAAAAGTTTCACATCTATAGCTAAAGAACGGCCTACGGCGATGAACTGCGAAGAACAAGGGTTTGTGGGCAAGCTACAGAGAAACCCTAGAGCTAAGATCTGTGGATAAGAAGAAGTAACGTACCCGAGGAAGCAAGGGACGACGACGAGTCTCTGGACGCGCTCAGGTTGATGCAGCGGCCGAGCTTGGTGACAACGACGAGCTCGAAGGACGGCGACGGAGCTTGAGCGCTGGAGGACAGAGGAAGACGAAGCAAAGGGGATAAAAAGATGGCCCTCGGCCCTATTTATAGGCCGAAGAGATAAAACGGCAGGCGTGGGAATCGAGGAGACCAAAAATCGGATATGGATTGAGCTGTTGCCTCGATCTTCGGAGTTTTAATAAGTAAAGGTAATAAATAGGTGCAGGCATTGAATGCGCAGATGATGTCACGACGGTTTAAAGTGACACAAAGGGATGACATCATGCCGGTTTACCAAACATACTGAAGCTGCGGAAATGAAAAGCCGTACAGGACTTTGGAGATTGACATGAACAGGTTCAAATCAATCTGGGCCTAGGGATATTATTACCAGGTATAAACCGGCCAGGAGGGTCCGGTTTAACTTATCAATATTGTATTATCAGAAGCCCAGCGGAGTATGGAGTAGGAAGTTATAGCCTAGAAGGTTTAGAGTCCATACGATAGGGCCCATAACTTGTAAACCGTCATATCATGTAAACTTGGGATGTAAGGTAGAAAGAGTAGAGACCGAGGCGGACACGATTATGAGCCGGCCTCGGGACTCTGTAAACCGGACCGGGCTTCACCTCTTATATAAAGGGACGACCCGGCGACAGTTCAGGACAAGAAACAACAGCTCGACACACACGCAAAGCGGATTCGCTCCCTGGTCATCAAAGCCCAAGCAATACCACACCAAACTAGACATAGGCTTTTACCTTCATCGAAGGTTCCGAACTAGTATAAAATCCCTGTGTCCTTTGTCCGCTTTAACCCCTTTAAGCTAACCCGTAGCGATGGCCTCACGACTAAGTCCTTTTGCTAGGACATCAGCCGTGCTAAATCCACGACATATGGTATCCTAGAACCGCTACGATACATTTGTGATGACAACACCTCGGAGCTGAACTCCCCGGGACACTGCCACAACCCCTAAATGACAGGAGGCATTGAGAACAATCTTCTCATCACAAAGATATCAGAACAATCCAAACAATACACGCGTGATCCCAAAATTTTTTTTAGTGAAATTTTGAGAATAGAGGAGATAGAACAACGTCAGGAGTCCTCACCAGAGCGATGAAGGGATGAGGAGTAAAAACAAATCCTACTCTCCGATATATATAGGACTCAAAACATTTTTGTGTGTGTGCCTAGACTCAACCGTCAGCGATTCGATCAATCATGGGGGCTCCTAGGTCGGAGAAGGCTCTGAATACCTACTTGTAATGCCTAGTATGCAACTATGTCTCCCACATGTCGAGGCACGACTTAAAGACATAAGCGCATACTGGAATGATCTCAAATATGGTATCTTTGCACATCTCATGTAAAATTCAGGGATGCAATTGTAAAAGATAGTTGGCTTACACTCGCCACCTCACACAATGAATACAATAGCATACATCATCCAAGAACACAGGGTCCGACTACGGACGAAGATACAAATGAGAAAGATACCAAAACACAAGCCCGGATCCTCCTAGTAAGAACCACTACTGATCGTCCGGATACGAAACATAGTAACGTCCACGCTCTTCATCGAACTCCCACTCAACTTCTGAACCATCTCCTGCATTGTTATCAGCGGTACCTGCATCTGGTGTGTGTTGAATCTGTGAGCCACAAAGCACTCAGCAATCTTGTTCCCGGATATCAAAACTAACAAAGCCTTAGGTGGGGAAAGGTTATCAGAGTGGTTGCAGCAAGCTCTAAGCACTAGCTTACGAGTTTAGAGCGAGAAGAGAACAAGTGCCAACGATCGCCAAGTTGATCAAGAAGTGATCCTAGCTACTCATGATCAAACATAACACCATCATGTTCACTTCCCGAGGCCCTTCGGAAAGAGACCATCACAGTTACTCAGACAGGTAGTGTATTCTTATGAATAAGGTGTCAAGTTAACTACAACCGGATATTAAAAAATTCCCATCTTCCACATAACCGCGGGCACAACTTTCGAAAGATCAAACCCTGCAGGGGTGTCCCAACTTAGCCCATCACAAGCTCACGATCCATGGAGTCACAACTCCAAAGTGGGAAGACCCGAGTATCCTCGGAATACCGTGCTCAATATATTTCGACAAAGGTAAAACTAATCCAGCAAGACCTCCCGGCGTGCTGACACCCTGATGGTAGCCGCGCGTATCTCGTCTCAGGCCACAACCGGATGGGCGATGCTACAGGTTTTTACCAGCCCTCGGGTTTCCCCAAGGTGGCCCTGCAGGACCCCTAGTTTGGACCAACACTCATGAGGAGCACTGGCCCGGGTTGTTAATTAAGAACTCGGGTTTGCAACGCCCTATGCAAGTTTTAGTTATTAGGTAAATGTAAAACCAATGTTGGGCCTTGCTGGAAAAGCTTTAAACAGAGCGAATTATCAAGGGTGCCCATAAACCCCAACCGTGTTAGGAACGCAAAAATCAAGGAACATAACACCGATTTATCGGTTCCTAAGGTGGCATGAGTGGAACAAAACACCAAGCAGAAAGGCTTAGCCTTCAACCCATTACCAATATATAGGTGCATTAGTTTATAACAGGTATATATAGTGTTATCCCAATTAAAAAGTTCATCATGGAGCAACCTTTAAAACTTCACCTGCTACTAACAACGCTATAAGAGGGGCTGAGCGATACATACTTAGCCAAACAACGGTTTGCTAGGAAGGTGGTTAGAGTGTTTCATGGCAATAATAGGAAGCTGACAAACAGGAATAGGCATCGAGGCAATATCTAAAGAGCGAGACATCTAGCATAGGCAAAGATAGTAGTGATATCTGGGAATGGTCATCTTGCCTGTTGAGTCCACGGAGGGATCGTAACCTTGCTCCTCAAACCCAACCTCGAAAGGAACCTCGAACTCCGAATCGTCACCGGGCTCTTACCAACACAACAATGCAAACACCGGAAGAACAATCAATCATCATGAATGCTCAAACACATGATGCATGATATGATGCATATGAACATGGGTAGGATATTATGCAACTCCTAGGGACAAGAAGAGTGCACAAGCAACATGGCAATAAACAAGATCACACACATGTATGAACCCTAGCAAAAAGGAAACAAACTAACATAGCCACCAAAGGTTATGTAGATAATTTAAACAAGCACCCAACTAGTTTTATAAGCTGTTTAACATGGCAAGGGGTGCATCTAGGACCAACAACATCATGCTAGCAATTTAAATGGGCCGGAAAGAACAAACAACATTTTCCAGAAACTCCCATATACATATAAATAAAATTAGGACAGATCTGAGAAAGTCACACTTTAAAGTTGTTAAACATGCAAACTAACAGCACCACATTAATCTACACATTTTTCCACCCCAAATACATATAAAGTTTGTCAAATTTGGAGTTGTAGTTATTTAGTTATGATTTTTACAAGTTTGAGCATATTTAAACACAAATAAATATCAAACAACATTTTAAATGTTGTTAACATGGCAACAAATTGCATATTAATATTCTACATGAAAAACTAGGCAGTTTTCATATATAAAACATTTTCATCAGATGCATATATTAAAAGATATAATTATGCAAACGAAAATGCAAAAAAGAAAAACAAAAACAAAAACACAAAAGAAAATCAAAGGAAAAGGGGTTAACAGACACAACCTGATCTAAACCGAGTCACTGACCCGTGGGTCCAGGAAGCGCCGAGGTGGCAGAGTGGGTTCAGTGTGGGTAGGAGTGAACTGGGTGGCTGGCAGCTGGGGCCGACCTGTCAACTGCACAGGAAAATAGCAAAAAGGGGGCTAGCAACTGCCCTGGCACGGAATCGAACCCGCGTCACTGGTTAACTGACGAAGAGACACACCAATGGGCTATGCGCGTGTATCTGACAGAAGAGGTGAGTGTTGCCTTAAGTGTTGACCGAAGGAGCAGAGCGGAGGGGAAATGTAGAGCCGTCGGAGGAGCTCGTCGGAGCAGCTCCGGCGACCAACACATGCGGCGAAGTGGTGCGGTGTGCTCCTGGGGGAGTTCCGCACGCACGACGCTTACTAGCAGCACCTAACAATGACTACAACAACGCCGGCGACAAGCAACAGAGTCGGCGACGACGCACTATGGCGCGACAAACTACGGGCTCAAACGGAACGACGAGAGCATTGGCAGAACCTACGCGACATGGTGAAGACGCTGGGCACCAGCGGAGGGGCTACGGTGGTCGGGGCACTCATCGGAGACGAGGCCTGACGGCAACGAGCTCGAGCGCACGCGGCTAATGCAGCTAGAGCAAGCGAACGAGGAAGAAAAGGTGTCGGGGAGGTGCGCGAACGTACCACAAGCATGAAGGTGTGCTTGGTTAGCCGCGAGGAGGTTGGAGGCGATGGAATCTCGCCGGAGAAAATCGGAGCCCGACGCGGGGGAACTCGACGAGGAGGTAGTCGAACTTGGCGTCTCGCGGGCCGTAGATGTAGCAGGAGATGTAGTCGACGACGACGAACTTGACGGACACGGTCTCCAGGGCTATGGTCACCGGAGAGCACATCGGCGACGAGGACGAGCACTCTGAAGCGCTCGGGACGGCGGAGGAATGGCGGATCTGGGGGTCTATGTGGCGTGTCGGCGGGCGAGGAAGGAGGAGGGAACCCTAGTGGTTAGGTTGGACAAGGCGATGGCTTAAAAGGGAGGCCAGGGCGATGACGGTGCGTGACGGCGTCGTGCTCGCGGTCCCCATAGCGTGCGCTCGAGGAGGAAGAAAAGGTGGGTGAGATGCTTGGCGCAGACGCTGACTCGTGGGGTCGGCCTGGCCACGTGGGCGCGAAGCAGAGGGGGTATGCGGGGACGCGAGTGAGAAGAGGAGAGAGGGACGCGTGCGGGCTGTAGACGGGCTGCTAGCTGCACTGGCTGCTGGGCCGAGGGGGAAAGGCTGGCCCAGGTGCTGCTGGGCTGCTCTGCTGCTGGCTGCTGCTGCTGTGGCTTTTCTTTTTTCTTTTTCTTCAGACAGAAAAAAGGAAAAGCACAGACTATAAGAAAAGGAATGTGGAGGAAAATAAAATATCCCCTAGCTCTTGGATTTGTGCCCTATTTTATAAAATTGACTTGGGCATTTTTAGAGGTAGAAAAATAAAATAAGTTTGAATATGGTTCAAACTTCTATCATTTTTGAACTTGACCAAATCATTTTAAAATGGGGCAAGGCTTTGCAATGTGGCTTAGGACAAGGTAACATAGATTTGGGGAGGAGATGAACATTTAAAAGAAGAGGTAAGCCACTTGCAAAAATGCTTAAAGAATGGAAAAGAAAAGAAGGAAGGAGAAGAAGGTGTAAGAAGAAGGAGGGGGATTAGGGTTTAGCATGTCCATGAACTTGCCACCACCATCACACAACAAGATCAAGGACCTCACTTAACAAGCTAGTACAAGGACCAACACAAGACAAGTAAAATAAGGCTATGATGGTCATGATGCAATGATGATGATGAGCAATGCATGGATGCATAAGGAAAAATAAAATGACAATGCAATAACAATAAGAATTCATAATTGACAAAGAACCCCCAAGGAAAGGACATGGATCAAATTGATAATGCTTTATTGCCATATATGGAAGGTATCACATATGGGGTGCTACAAACTCTCTTCCACTACAAAAAGATCTCGTCCCGAGATCTAGGACTAAAAGAAGGCGGGATACTCGAAACGGAGATGATATTCTCATTGCCATGTAGCTTCTCGGTCGGTATGGTGTGACCACTTCACTTTCAAGAATTTGATTGACTTGTTGCGGGTCTTGCGCTCAGTTTCTTCAAGGATAGCAACGGGGTGCTCACGATAAGACAAGTCTTGTTGAAGATCAATCTCTTCGAAAGGAATAGTGTGTTCAGGTGTGTTGAAGCACTTGCGGAGCTGAGACACGTGAAACACATCATGCACATTTGCAAAGTTGGAGGGAAGCTCGAGTTGGTAGGCTAGATCGCCTCTCCTGCCAAGAATCTTGAAAGGGCCCACGTATCTTGGAGCAAGCTTTCCCTTGATACCAAACCTTTGAGTGCCCTTCATTGGAGAAACACGGAGATAGACATGGTCTCCAATGTCGAAAGCCAAGTCACGATGCTTGCCGTCATAGTAGCTCTTTTGATGCGATTACGCGGCTTTGAGATTCTCACGTATGAGTTTGCACATTTCTTAGGCTTCTGAGATCAAGTCATTTCCAAGGAGTTGACGTTCACCAGTCTCGGACCAGTTGAGAGGGGTACGACACTTTCTGCCATAGAGATTTCAAAAGGAGCTTTGCCTGCACTTGCTTGGAAACTATTGTTGTAGGAGAATTCGGCAAATGGAAGGCAATCTTCCCACTTCATACCGAAGGAGATGACACAAGCTCTGAGCATAAATTCAAGGATTTGGTTCACTCTTTTGACTTGACCACTAGTCTGAGGGTGAAACGCAGTGCTAAAGCGAATCTTTGTGCCCATGACTGACTGAAAAGAATCCCAGAACATGGAAGTGAACAAGCTTCCATGATCTGAGGAGTTCACTTGAGGAATGCCATGCAAAGAAACAATTTTGGAGGTGTACAACTCTGCCAACTGAGCTGCGTTGATGGATTCTTTGACGGGAAGACAATGAGCCACTTTAGTTAGCTTGTCAATCACCACAAAGATATCATCATTTCCCTTCTTGGACTTCGGAAAACCGGTGATGAAATCCATCTCAATGTGATCGAATTTCCACTCGGGAATAGGTAGAGGTTGAAGGAGTCCGACTAGACGTTGATGCTCTGCCTTCACTCTTCTACAGACATCACATTCATTCACGAATTGGGCAATCTCCCTTTTCATGAGAGTCCACCAATATGATTGCTTGAGGTCATGGTACATCTTGGAGCTTCCTGGATGTATCGAGATAAGCGAGTCATGTGCTTCATTCATTATGAGCTTTTTGAGATCACCTTTGGGAACCACGATTCTGTCCTCAAAGAACAAAGTGTCTTTATCCTCAATGCGATAGCACTTGTACTTGGGAGTACCCTTAGCAATACCATGTTTGACTTTCTGCACCATAGCATCACTGAGTTGGGCTCACGGATTTGATCTTCCAAGGTAGGAGAAACTTGAAGGTTGGCAAGAAAGCCTTGCAGAACAACTTGGAGGTTAAGCTTCCTAAATGATTCACAAAGTTCAGGTTGGAACGGTTTGAGAAGGAGACTGTTGCAATACGCCTTTCTGCTCAAGGCATCTGCAATGACATTGGCCTTGCCAGGAGTATACTCAATGCTTGGATCGTACGCTTGAATCATATCAACCCAACGAGTCTGTCGAAGGTTAAGGTTTGGCTGAGTGAAGATGTACTTCAAGCTCTTGTGATCGGTGAAGATGTCCACTTTTCTGCCCAATAGAAGGTGTCTCCACGTGATCAAGGCATGAACAACTGCTGCTAGCTCAAGATCATGTGTGGGGTAATTCTTCTCATTTGGTTTTAGCTGACGAGAAGTGTATGCCACAATCTTCTTGTCTTGCATGAGAACACCACCAAGACCCTGCAATGAAGCATCACAAAAGATTTCATAAGGATTGGACTCATCCGGAGGAGTAAGAACCGGAGCAGAAATGAGCTTCTCTTTGAGTGTCTTGAATGCCACATCACAATCAGGAGTCCACGAGTACTTGACATTCTTCTACAACAGGTTGAAAGAGGCTTGGCAATCTTGGAGATGTTCTCAATGAACCTTCTGCAATAGCTAGCGAGACCAAGGAAACTTCGGAGTTGCTTGACATTCTGAGGAGGTTCCCAGTTGACAATAGTTCAACCTTCTCGGGGTTAACAGAAATGCCCTCAACAGAGATAATATGGCCAAGATAAAGGACTTTATCCAGCCAGAATTCACATTTGGAGAACTTCGCATAGAATCGGTGCTCACGGAGCCTGTCAAAGACCAAACGGAGGTGCTTGGCATGGTCTTATTTATTCTTGGAGAATACCAAGATATCATCGAGGTAGACGAGCACGAATTCATTGGTGTAGGGGTTGAATATGAAGTGCATCATCCGAGAGAAGGTGGGTGGAGCATTTGCAAGGCCGAAAGACATGATCGTGTATTCATAGGAGCCAAAACTCGTTCCGAATGCGGTCTTAGGAATATCCTCTTCACGGATACGAATCTGATGGTAACCCATCCGGAGATCGAGCTTCAAGAAAACCTTTGCTCCTTTGAGCTGCTCGAACAATTCATTGATATTGGGAAGCGTGTAGTTATTCTTTATTGTCTTCTTGTTCAATGGCCGGTAATCAACGCAAAGGCGTTCTGTGCCATCCTTCTTCTTGACAAATAAAACACCACAGCCCCAAGGAGAAGTAATTGGTCTGATTAGACCCATACGTTCTTGCTCATCGAGTTGTTTCTTCAGCTCCTTGAACTCATCAGGAGAAAGCTTGTACGGACGCTGACATGCTGGCTCGGTACCGGGTTCAAGTTCAATAACAAATTCAACTTGACGGTTGGGAGGCATGCCTAGAAGCTCTTCAGGGAATACATCCTCATATTCACAAACCACCGGAATCTGAGAGATGGCATTTATCTCACCATTGTCATTGAGAGAGAATAGCCTGATTGTGTTATCTCGAGCTTCGAAGATAATCACGTCTTCGTCAGGACGAGTTAACTTGACCTCCTTGTTTGCACAATCAATGTTTGCATCATGCTTGGAGAGCCAATCCATCCCAAGAATAAGATCAATGTCGGAGTTGCCGAGAACAACCGGTGAAACCAGAAAACTGTAATCACCCATGTGAATAGATATGACCGGAGCAAACACACTAGAATGCATTCGTTTTCCCGGAGAAATAATTGATAATCCCCTTGGCAAATTTTTGGTGTCAAAATTGTGCTTCGTTGCAAATGGGTGAGATATGAAAGAGCATGATGCACCCGAATCAAACAAGACTTCAGCAGGGTATAGTTAACTGAGAGGTTACCCATTATCACATCAGAAGAATTCTCTGCTTGAGATGCATTCATCAGGTTCACTCTTGCTGCCTTGGGATTGTGCTTGACAATAGCATTGCTGACAGGTGGAGGAGGCGGAAGGCGCCTTGGGTTGGGACACTTGTTGGCATAGTGACCCTTCTGAGAACACTTGTTGAAAGTAACTTCTGAAAGAGGCCAATGATAAGGACCACTTGATCTTGGACCTTGGAACCGAGGCTTGGACTGGTTGCTTGGGTTGGGCGGATGGGAGAATCCACGACCAGCTGAGTGCTTGTTGTTGCTTGGAGGATGGAGCACTGATGTCTACTACACAACCTTCTTCTTGTAGACGTTGTTGGGCCTCCAAGTGCAGAAGTTTGTAGGACAGTAGCAAATTGCCCTCAAGTGGATGACCTAAGGTTTATCAATCCGTGGGAGGCGTAGGATGAAGATGGTCTCTCTCAAACAACACTGCAACCAAATAGCAAAGAGTCTCTTGTGTCCCCAACACACCCAATACAATGGTAAATTGTATAGGTGCACTAGTTCGGCAAAGAGATGATGATACAAGTGCAATATGAATGGTAGATATAGGTTTTTGTAAACTGAAAATATAAAAACAGCAAGGTAGCAAGTGGTAAATGTGAGCATAAATGGTGTTGCAATGATAGGAGACAAGGCCTAGGGTTCATACTTTCACTAGTGCAAGTTCTCTCCACAAGGATAACATAATTGGATCATATTACTAGCCCTCAACATGCAACAAAGAGTCACTCCAAAGTAACTAATAGCGGAGAACAAACGAAGAGATTATGGTAGGGTACGAAACCACCTCAAAGTTATTCTTTCTGGTCGATCTATTCAAGAGTCCGTAGTAACATTCAATCTATCATAGAGTTCGTACTAGAATAACACCTTAAGACACAAATCAACCAAAACCCTAATGTCACCTAGATACTCCATTGTCACCTCAAGTATCCATGGGCATGATTATATGATATGCATCACACAATCTCAAAACATCTATTCAACCAACACATAGAACTTCAAAGAGTGCCCCAAAGTTTCTACCGGAGAGTCAAGACGAAAACATGTGCCAACCCCTATGCATAGATTCCCAAGGTCACGGAAGCCGCAAGCTGATGACCAAAACATACATCAAGTAGATCACATGATATCCCATTGTCACCACAGATAAACACGTGCAAGACATACATCAAGTGTTCTCAAATCCTTAAAGACTCAATGCGATAAGATAACTTCAAAGGGAAAACTCAATCCATTACAAGAGAGTAGAGGGGGAGAAGCATTATAAGATCTGAAGGAAATATGCCCTAGAGGCAATAATAAAGTTATTATTTATTTCCTTATATCATGATAAATGTTTATTATTCATGCTAGAATTGTATTAACCGGAAACTTAGTACATGTGTATATACATAGACAAAACAGAGTGTCCCTAGTATGCCTCTACTAGACTAGCTCATTGATCAAAGATGGTTATGTTTCCAAGCCATAAACATGAGTTGTCATTTGATCGTTTAGTTTTACTGCTATTGCTTTCTTCATGACTTATACATGTTCCTATGACTATGAGGTTATGCAACTCCCGAATACCGGAGGAACACCTTGTGTGCTATCAAACGTCACAACGTTACTGGGTGATTATAAAGATGGTCTACAGGTGTCTCCGAAAGTGTTCGTGGTGTTGGCATTGATCAATAATAGGATTTGTCACTCCGAGTGTCGGAGAGGTATCTCTGGGCCCTCTCTGTAATGCACATCGTAAGAAGCCTTGCAAGCAAATGACTAATGAGTTAGTCACGAGATGATGTATTACGAAACGAGTAAAGAGACTTGCTGGTAACGAGATTAACTAGGTATGGTGATGCCGACGATCGAATCTCGGGCAAGTAACATACCGATGACAAAGAGAACAACGTATGTTGTTATGCGGTTTGACCGATAAAGATCTTCGTAGAATATGTAGGAGCCAATATGAGCATCCAGGTTCCGCTATTGGTTATTGTCCGGAGATGAGTCTCGGTCATGTCTACATAGTTCTCGAACCCGTAGGGTCCGCACGCTTAACGTTTGATGACGAACGGTATTATGAGTTTATGAGTTTTGATGTACCAAAGGTAGTTCGAAGTCCCGGATGAGATCACGGATATGGCGAGGAGTCTCGGAATGTCCGAGACGTAAAGATTGATATATTGGACGACTATATTCGGACACCGGAAGTGTTCCGTAAAGTTTCGGAATTAACCAGAGTGCCGGGGGTTACCGGAACCCCCCCCCCCCGGGGAAGCTATGGGCCTTAATGGGCCATATGAGAAAGAGGAAGGAGGGCCAAGGCTGGGCCGCGCGCCCCCACCCCTTGGTCCGAATTGGACAAGGAAGGAGGGGGGGCCGGCGCCCCTTTCCTTCTCCTTCTCCCTCTCCTTCCTTTCCCCCTTCTCCCTCTTGGTGATTCCTACTAGGAATAGGATTGCAATCCTATTCCTAGTAGGATTGCACCCCTTGGCGCTATAGAGAGGCGGGCTGGCCTCCTCCCTTGCTCCTTTATATAAGGGGCAGGGGGCACCCTACAAGACACAAGTTGATCTCTCCAACCGTGTGCGGTGCCCCTCTCCGCAGAAACACACCTCGGTCATACCGTTGCAGTGCTTAGGCGAAGCCCTGCGCCGGTAGATACATCATATCCGTCACCACGCCATCGTGCTGACGAAACTCTCCCATGAAGCTCAACTGGATCAAGAGCTAGTGGGACATCATCAAGCTGTACGTGTGCTGAACGCGGAGGTGCCGTACGTCGGTGCTTGATCGGTTGAATCGCGAAGAAGTTCGACTACATCAACCGCGTCAGTTGACGCTTCCGCTTTCGGTCTACAAGGGTACGTAGACATACTCTCCCCTCGTTGCTATGCATCTGGTAGATATATCTTGCGTGATCGTAGGAAAATTTGGAAAATACTACGTTCCCCAAGAGTGGCATCATGAGCCAGGTCTATGCGTAGATGATATGCATGAGTAGAACACAAGTGAGTTGTGGACGATACTAGTCATACTTCTTACCAGCATGTCATACATTGCTTCGGCGGTATTGTGAGATGAAACGGCTCGGACCGACATTACGCGTACGCTTACACGAGACTGGTTTCACCGTTATGTGCACTCGTTTCTTAAAGGTGACTGGCGGGTGTCTGTCTCTCTCACTTTAGATGAATCGAGTGTGACTACGCCCGGTCCTTGTGAAGGTTACAACATCACATACGAAAAATCGTTGTGGTTTTTGTATGCGTAGGTAAGAACGGTTCTTGCTAAGCCCGTAGCAGCCACGTAAAACTTGCAACAACAAAGTAGAGGACGACTAACTTGTTTTTGCAGGGCATGTTGTGATGTGATATGGTCAAGACATGATGAGTGATACGGTTTTGTATGAGATCATCATGTTTTGTAAAGTTAACGGCAACTGGCAGGAGCCATATGGTTGTCGCTTTATTGTATGAAATGCAATAGCCATGTAATTGCTTTACTTTATCACTAAGCGGTAGCGATAGTCGTGGAAGTAATAGTTGGCGAGATGACAATGATGCTATGATGGAGATCAAGATGTCACGCCGGTGACGAAGGTGATCATGACGGTGCTTTGGAGGTGGAGATCAAGAGCACAAGATGATGATGGCCATATCATGTCACATATTTTGATTGCATGTGATGTTTATCTTATTATGCTTCTTATTTTTCTTAGTACGACGGTAGCATTATAAGATGATCCCTTACAAAATTTCAAGGTATAAGTGTTCTCCCTGAGTATGCACCGTTGCGAAAGTTCGTCGTGCCGAGACACCACGTGATGATCGGGTGTGATAAGCTCTACGTTCAAATACAATGGGTGTAAGCCAATTTTGCACACGCAGAATACTCGGGTTAAACTTGACGAGCCTAGCATATGAAGATATGGCCTCGGAACACTGGAGACCAAAAGGTCAAGCGTGAATCATATAGTAGATATGATCAACATAAGATGTTCACCATTGAAAACTACTCCATCTCACGTGATGATCGGACATGGTTTAGTTGATTTGGATCACGTGATCATTTATATGACTAGAGGGATGTCTATCTAAGTGGGAGTTCTTTAGTAATATGATTACTTGAACTTTAATTTATCATGAACTTAGTCCTGGTAGTATTATCGTATCTATGTTGTAGATCAATAGCTCGTGATGTAGCTCCCCGTTTAATTTTTTTATGTTCCTAGAGAAAACTAAGTTGAAAGATGTTAGTAGCAATGATAAGGACTTGTTCCGTGATCTGAGAATTTTCCTCATTGCTGCACAGAAGAATTATGCCCTTGATGCTTCGCTAGGTGACAGACCTATTGCAGGAGCAGATGCAGACGTTATGAACGTTCTGACAAAAGCTCGGTATGATGACTACTTGATAGTTTAGTGCACCATGCTTTACGGCTTAGAACCGGGACTTCAAAAACGTTTTGAATGCCATGGAGCATATGAGATGTTCCGAGAGTTGAGATTGGTATTTCATACTCATGCCCATGTCGAGAGATATGAGACCTCTGATAATACTTTGCCTACAAGATGGAGGAGAATAGCTTAACCAGTGAGCATGTGCTCAGATTGTCTGGGTACTACAATTGCTTGAATCAAGTGGGAGTTAATCTTCCAGATAAGATAGTAATTGATAAAGTTCTCTAGACACTATCACCAAGATAGTAGAACTTCGTGATGAACTATAATATGCAAGGGATGACGATAGTAATTCCCGAGCTCTTCGTGATGCTGAAATCGGCAAAGGTAGAAATCAAGAAAGAGCATCAAGTGTTGATGGTTAACAAGACCACTAGTTTCAAGAAAAAGGGCAAGGGAAAGAAGGGGAACTTCAAGAAGAATAGCAAGGCAGTTGCTACTCTCGCGAAGAAACCCAAGTCTGGAGCCAAGCCTGAAACTGAGTGCTTCTACTGCAAAGGGACTGGACACTGGAAGCGGAACTGCCCCAAGTATTTGGCGGATAAGAAGGATGGCAAGGTGAACAAAGGTATATGTGATATACAGATTATTGATGTGTACTTTACTAGTGTTCATAGCAACCCCTGGGTATTTGATACCGGTTCAGTTGCTAAAATTAGTAACTCGAAACGGGAGTTGCAGAATGAACAAAGACTAGTTAAAAGTGAAGTGACGATGTGTGTTGGAAGTGGTTCCAAGATTGATATGATCATCATCGCACACTCCCTATACTTTCAGGATTAGTGTAGAACCTAAATAAATGTTATTTGGCATTTGAGTTAAGCATGAATATGATTTGATCATGTTTGTTGCAATACGGTTATTCATTTAAAGTCATAGAATAATTGTTATTCTGTTTACATGAATAAAGCCTTCGATGGTCATACACCCAATGAAAATAGTTTGTTGGATCCCGATCATAGTGATACACATATTCATAATATTGAAGTCAAAAGATGCAAAGTTTATAATGATAGTGCAACTTATTTGTGGCAATGCCGTTTAGGTCATATTGGTGTAAAGCGCATGAAGAAACTCAATAGTGATGAACTTTTGGAATCACTTGATTATGAATCACTTGGTGCTTCCAAACCATGCCTCATGGGCAAGATGACTAAAACTCCGTTCTCCGGAACAATGGAGCGAGCAACAGATTTGTTGGAGATCATACATACAGATGTATGTGGACCAATGAGTGTTGAAGCTCGCGGCGGGTATCGTTATTTTCTGACCTTCACTTATGATTTGAGCAGATATGGGTATATCTACTTAATGAAACATAAGTCTGGAACATTTGAAAAGTTCAAAGAATTTCAGAGTGAAGTAGAAAATCATCGTAACAAGAAAATAAAGTTTCTACGATCTGATCGTGGAGGTGAATATTTGAGTTACGAGTTTGGTCTTCATTTGAAACAATGTAGAATAGTTTCACAACTCACGCTACCTGGAACACCACAGCGTATTGGTGTGTCCGAACGTCGTAACCATACTTTATTAGATATGGTGCGATCTATGATGTCCCTTACCGATTTACCACTATCATTTTGGGTTATGTATCAGAGATAGCTGCATTCACGTTAGATAGGGCAACAGCTAAATCCGTTGAGACGACGCCTTATGAACTGTGGTTTGTCAAGAAACCAAAGTTGTCGTTTCTTAAAGTTTGGGGCTGCGATGCTTATGTGAAAAAGCTTCAACCTGATAAGCTCGAACCCAAGTCGGAGAAATGTGTCTTCATAGGATACCCAAAGGAGACTGTTGGGTACACCTTCTATCACAGATCCGAAGGCAAGATATTCGTTGCTAAGAATGGATCCTTTCTGGAGAAGGACTTTCTCTCGAAAGAAGTGAGTGGGAGGAAAGTAGAACTTGATGAGGTAATTGTACCTTCTCCCGAATTGGAAGGTAGTACATCACATAAACTAGCTCCAGTGATTCCTAAACCAATTAGTGAGGAAGCTAATGATAATGATCATGAAACTTCAGATCAACTTTCTGCTGAACTTTGTAGATCAACCAGAGTTCGTTCCGCACCAGAGTGGTACGGCAACCCAGTTCTGGAAGTCATGTTACTAGAACATGATGAACCTACGAACTATGAGGAAGCGATGATGAGCCCAGATTCCGCAAAATGGCTTGAGGCCAAAAAATCTGAGATGGGATCCATGTATGAGAACAAAGTGTGGACTTTGGTTGACTTGCCCGATGATCGGCAAGTCATCAAAAATAAATGGATCTTCAAGAGGAAGACCGACGCAGACGGTAATGTTACTGTTTACAAAGCTCGACTTGTTGCGGAAGGGTTTCGACAAGTTCAAGGAGTTGACTATGATGAGACTTTCTCACCTGCGATGCTTAAGTTTGTCCGAATCATGTTAGCAATTGCCGCATTTTATGATTATGAAATCTGGCAAATGGATGTCAAAACTGCATTCCTTAATGGATATCTCAAAGAAGAGTTGTATATGATGCAACCAAAGGGTTTTGTCGATCCAAAAGGTGCTAACAAAGTGTGTAAGCTCCAGCGATCCATCTATGGACTGGTGCAAGCATCTCGGAGTTGGAATATACGCTTTGATGAGGTGATAAAAGCATATGGTTTTATATAGACTTTTGGAGAAGCCTATATTTACAAGAAAGTGAGTGGGACCTCTGTAGCATTTCTGATATTATATGTGGATGACATATTGTTGATTGGAAATGATATAGAATTTCTGGATAGCATAAAAGGATACTTGAATAAGAGTTTTTCAATGAAAGATCTCGGTGAAGCTGCTTACAAATTAGGCATCAAGATCTATAGAGATAGATCAAGACGCTTAATTGGACTTTCACAAAGCACATACCTTGATAAAGGTTTGAAGAAGTTCAAAATGGATCAGTCAAAGAAAGGGTTCTTGCCTGTGTTACAAGGTGTGAAGTTGAGTAAGACTCAATGCCCGACCACTGCAGAAGATAGAATGAAAGTCATTCCCTATGCCTTAGCCATAGGTTCTATAAAGTATGCCATGCTGTATACCAGACCTATTGTATGCCATACCCTGAGTTTGGCAAGGGAGTACAATTTTGATCTAGGAGTAGATCACTGGATAGCAGTCAAAATTGTCCTTAGTTACTGGATGACTAAGGAAATATTTCTCGATTATGGATGTGATAAAGAGTTCGTCATAAAGAGTTACGCTGATGCAAGCTTTGACACTAATCCTGATGACTCTAAGTATCAATTTGGATGCGTATTAAAAGTGGGAGCAATTAGCTGGACTAGCTCCATGCAGAGCATTGTAGACATAGAAATTTGCAAAATACACACGGATCTCAATGTAACAGACCCGCTGACTAAACTTCTCTCACAAAGCAAAACATGATCACACCTTAGTACTCTTTGGGTGTTAATCACATGACGATGTGAACTAGATTGTTGACTCTAGTAAACCCTTTGGATATTGGTCGCATGGCGATGAGAACTATGGGTGTTAGTCACATGGTGATGTGAACTATTAGGTGTTAATCACATGGTGATGTGATCTAGATTATTGACTCTAGTGCAAGTGGTAGACTGAAGGTAATATGACCTAGAGGCAATAATAAAGTTATTATTTATTTCCTTATATCGTGATAAATGTTTATTATTCATGCTAGAATTGTATTAACCAGAAACTTAGTATGTGTGAATACATAGACAAAACAGAGTGTCCCTAGTATGCCTCTACTAGACTAGCTCATTGATCAAAGATGGTTATGTTTCCTAGCCATAGACATGAGTTGTCATTTGATCAACGGGATCACATCATTAGGAGAATGACGTGATGGACTAGACCCATCCGTTACCTTAGCACTATGATCGCTTAGTTTTACTGCTATGGCTTTCTTCATGACTTATACATATTCCTATGACTATGAGATTATGCAACTCCCGAATACTGGAGGAACACCTTGTGTGCTATCAAACATCACAACATTACTGGGTGATTATAAAGATGCTCTACAGGTGTCTCCGAAAGTGTTCGTGGTGTTGGCATAGATCAATAATAGGATTTTTCACTCCGAGTGTCGGAGAGGTATCTCTGGGCCCTCTCTGTAATGCACATCATAATAAGCCTTGCAAGCAAATGACTAATGAGTTCGTCACGAGATGATGTATTACGGAACGAGTAAAGAGACTTGCCGGTAACGAGATTAACTAGGTATGGTGATACCGACGATCGAATCTCGGGCAAGTAACACACCGATGATAAAGAGAACAATGTATGTTGTTATGCGGTTTGACCAATAAAGATCTTCATAGAATATGTAGGAGCCAATATGAGCATCCAGGTTCCGCTATTGGTTATTGTCCGGAGATGAGTCTCGGTCATGTCTACATAGTTCTCGAACCCGTAGGGTCCGCACGCTTAACGTTTGATGATGATCGGTATTATGAGTTTATGAGTTTTGATGTACCGAAGGTAGTTCGGAGTCACGGATGAGATCACACACATGACGAGGAGGCTCGGAATGTCCGAGACGTAAAGATTGATATATTGGACGACTATATTCGGACATCGGAAGTGTTCCGTAAAGTTTCAGAATTAACCGGAGTGCCGGGGGTTACCGGAACCCCCTCGGGGAAGCTATGGGCCTTAATGGGCCATAGGAGAAAGAGGAAGGAGGGCCAGGGCTGGGCCGCGCGCCCCCCACATCTTGGTCCGAATTGGACAAGGAAGGAGGGGGGGCCGGTGCCCCTTTCCTTCTCCTTCTCCCTCTCCTTCCTTTCCCCCTTCTCCCTCTTGGTGATTCCTACTAGGAATAGGATTGCAATCCTATTCCTAGTAGGATTGCACCCCTTGGTGCGCCATAGAGGGGCCGGCCAGCCTCCCCCCTTACTCCTTTATATACGGGGGCAGGGGGCACCCTACAAGACACAAGTTGATCTCTCCAACCTTGTGCGGTGCCCCTCTCCACAGAAACACACCTCGGTCATACCGTTGCAGTGCTTAGGCAAAGCCCTGCGCCGGTAGATACATCATATCCGTCACCACGCCGTCGTGCTGACGAAACTCTCCCGTGAAGCTCAACTGGATCAAGAGCTCGTGGGACGTCATCAAGCTGAACGTGTGCTGAACACGGAGGTGCCGTACGTTCGGTGCTTGATCGGTTGAATCGCGAAGAAGTTCGACTACATCAACCGCGTCACTTGACGCTTGCGCTTTCAGTCTACAAGGGTACGTAAACACACTCTCCCCTCGTTGCTATGCATCTGGTAGATAGATCTTGCATGATCGTAGGAAAATTTTGAAAATACTACGTTCCCCAACAAGATCCAACTGGAATAGCAAAGCTCGCGACACATCAAGATTGTGCCATCTCAAGAACACGAGAGAGAGAGAGAGACCTAAAACATAGCTACTGGTACATACCCTCAGCCCCGAGGGTAGACTACTCTCCTCGTCATGGAGAGCATCGGGATGATGAAGATGGCCACCGGAGAGGGATTCCCCCCTCCGGCAGGGTGCCAGAACGGGTGTAGATTGGTTTTCGGTGGCTACAGAGGCTTTCGGCGGCGGAACTCCCGATCTAGGTTAATTTCCGAAGGTTTCAGTATTTATAGGAATTTTTGGCGTAGTCCCCACGTCAGGGGGGCTTCCGGGCTGTCCACGAGATAGGGGGGCGTGCCCCCCACCCTCGTGGGCAGCCCGTGGCTCTCCTGGCCCAACTATTTTACTTCGGGGGCTTCTTTTGGTCCAGAAAAAATCATCAAAAATTGGCACGCCAATTGGACTCCGTTTGATATTCCTTTTCTGTAAAACTCAAAAACAAGGAAAAAGCAGAAACTGGCACTGGGCTCTAGGTTAATAGGTTAGTCCCAAAAATCATATAAAAGTGTATATAAAATCCCATAAGACATCCTAGAAGGATAATATAATAGCATGGAACAATAAAAAATTATAGATACATTGGAGATGTATCAACATCCCCAAGCTTAATTCCTGCTCATCCTCGAGTAGGTAAATGATAAAAACCGAATTTTTGATGTGGAATGCAAACCAACATAAATTTCAATGTAGTTCTCTTAATTTTGGCATGAATGTTCAGATCTGAAAGATTCAAGACAAAATTCTATATTGACATAAGAAATAATAATATTTTAAGCATACTAACAAAGCAATCATGTCTTCTCAAAATACTATGGCTAAAGAAAGTTATCCCTACAAAATCATATAGTCTGGCTATGCTCCCTCTTCATCACACAAAATATTCATATCATGCACAACCCCGATTTCAGCCAAGCACTTGTTTTCATACTCTATTCTTTGAAACCTTTCAACTTTCATGCAATACATGAGCGTGAGCCATGGACATAGCACTATGGGTGGAATATAGAGGTGGTTGTGGAGAAGACAAAAAGGAGGGAGATAGTCTCACATCGACTAGGCGTATCAACGGGCTATGGAGATGCCCATCAATAGATATCAATGTGAGTGAGTAGGGATTGCCATGCAACGGATGCACTAGAGCTAAATATATATGAAAGCTCAACAAAAGAAACTAGTGGGTGTGCATCCAACTTGCTTCCTCATGAAGACCTAGGGCATTTGAGGAAGCCCATCGTTGGAATATACAAGCCAAGTTCTATAATGAAAATTCCCACTAGTATATGAAAGTGACTAAACATGAGACTCTCTATCATGAAGAACATGGTGCTACTTTGAAGCACAAGTGTGGAAAAAGATAGTAGCAATTGTCCCCTTTTTTTGGGCCCTTTTTTTTCTTTGGCCTTTTTTTCTTTTTTTTGTGTGGAGGGGTTTTATAGATTTAGCATTTCCTCCCATGGGACAATGCTCTAATAATGATGATCATCACACTTTCATTGAATTACAACTCGATACTAGAACAAGTATGACTCTATATGAATACCTCCGGCGGTGTACCTGGATGTGCAATGAATCAAGAGTGACATGTATGAAAAATTATGCATGGTGGCCTTGCCACAAATACGATGTCAACTACATGATCATGCATGTCAATATGACAATATGATGCGTGTCATAAGAATAGAACGGTGGAAAGTTGCATGGCATATATCTCGGAATGGCTATGGAAATGCCATGATAGATAGGTATGGTGGCTGTTTTGAGGAATAATATGGTGGCTGTTTTGAGGAAGGATATATAGTGGGTGTATGGTACCGGCGAATGTTGCGCGGTACAAGAGAGGCTTGCAATGATGGAAGGGTGAGAGTGCGTATAATCCATGGACTCAACATTAGTCATAAGAACTTATATACTTATTGCAAAAATCTACGAGTCATCAAAACAAAGCAATCAACGCATGCTCCTAGGGGGGAGGTTGGTAGGAGTTAACCATCGTGCGCCCCCGACCTCCACACAAAGGTTGACACTTTACAAATACCTCATGCTCTAACTTCGTCACATAGCGGTTCACCATACGTGCATGCTACGGGAATCACTAACCTTAACACAAGTATTTCTCAATTTCATAATAACTCCACTAGCATGACTCTAATATCACTATCCTCATATCTCCAAACAATTATCAAGCATCCAACTTCTCATCATATTCAATGCACTTAGTGTGAAAGTTTTTACTACATTGATATTGGATGTCTATCATGTGAAGAATAGTTTTATAGCCTAAACACATTACCATGTTGTTTTAATAGACTCTCAAAAGAATATAAGTGAAGCATGAGAGTTCAACAATTTCTTCAAAATATTATCACCACCGTGCTCTAAAAGATATAAGTGAAGCACTTAGAGTGTTCTAAGAATTCCTAGGCCATATTTAACTCTCTCAAATAGGTGTGTCCAGCAAGTATAATTGTGGAAAAGTAACAAGCAAAGACTCAAATTATACAAGACGCTCCAAGAAAAACACATATCATGTGGTGAATAAAAATATAGCTCCGAGTATAGTTACCGATGGATGAAGACGAAAGAGGGGATGCCTTAGCGGGGCATCCCCAAGCTTAGGCTTTTGGTTGTCCTTTTTATTTTACCTTGGGGTGCCATGGGCATCCCCAAGCTTAGTCCCTTGCTAATCTTTGTTCCATAGTCCGTCAAAGCAATACTCAAAACTTGAAAACTTCACAACACAAAACTTAGACAAAAATCACGTGAGCTCCGTTAGTATAAGAAAGTAAACCACTACTCAAAGGTACTGCAATGAATTCATTCTTTGTTTATATTGGTGTTAAACCTACTGTATTCCAACTTCTTTATGGTTCATACTTCCCAATATTACTCATAGATGCATTGAAGTTAGCAAACAACACACGAAAAATAAAATCTGTCAAAAACAGAACAGTCTGTAGTAATCTGCAGTTTTCACATACTTCTGTAACTCCAAAAAATTGAAACTAAATTGGTAAACGTGAGGAATTTGTATATTAATCATCTGCAAAAGGAATCAACTAAATAGCACGCTCCAGTAAAATCTGATGACCATTCTAGCGAGCGCTAACCATTCTGTTTTTCACAGCAAGATCATATAAACTTCACACAAGTCTTCCCAAAGGTTCTAGTTGGCACAAACACTAATTAAAACACAAAACCACATCTAAACAGAAGCTAGATGCAATATTTATTCCTAAACATAAGCAAAAACAAAGAAACTAAAATAAAGTTGGGTTGCCTCCCAACAAGCGCTATCGTTTAACGCCCCTAGCTAGGCATGATGATGCTCACATAAAAGATAAGAATTGAAACATAACGGGAGCATCATGAACAATATGACTAGCACATTTAAGTCTAACCCACTTCCTATGCATAGGGATTTTGTAAGCAAACAACTTATGAGAACGATAATCAACTAGCATAGGAAGGGAAAACGAGCATAGCTTCAAAAATTTAAGCACATAGAGAGGAAGCTTGATATTATTGCAATTTGTAGAAGCATATGATCCTCTCTCATAATAATTTTCAGTAGCATCATGAATGAATTCAACAATATAACCAGCACATAAAGCATTCTTTTCATGATCTACTTGCATAGAAATTTTACTACTCTCCACATAAGCAAAATTCTTCTCATTCGGAATAGTGGGAGAATCAAATTCAACAAAATAACTAGCATGTGAAGCATAATCCAATTGAAAATTAAAATCATGATGACAAGTTTCATGATTATCTTTATCATTTATAGTATACGTGTCATCACAATAATCATCATAAATAGGAGGCATGCTTTCGTCATAATAAATTTGCACATCAAAACTTGGGGGACTAAACATATCATCTTCATCAAACATAGCATCCCCAAGCTTGTGGCTTCGCATATCATTAGAATCATGGGTATTCAAAGAATTCATACTAACAACATTGCAATCATGCTCATCATGCACATATTTAATGCCAAGCATTCTATGTAATTCTTCTTCTAGTACTTGAGAACAATTTTCCTTCCCATCATTTTCACGAAAGATATTAAAAAGATGAAGCATATGAGGTAACCTCAATTCCAATTTTTGTAGTTTTCTTTCATAAACGAAACTAGTGATAAAACAAGAAACTAAAAGATTCGATTACAAGATCTAAAGATATACCTTCAAGCACTAACCTCACCGGCAACGGCACCAGAAAAGAGCTTGATGTCTACTACACAACCTTCTTCTTGTAGACGTTGTTGGGCCTCCAAGTGCAGAGGTTTGTAGGATAGTAGCAAATTTCCCTCAAGTGGATGACCTAAGGTTTATCAGTCCGTGGGAGGCGTAGGATGAAGAAGGTCTCTCCTAAACAACCCTGCAACCAAATAGCAAAGAGTCTCTTGTATCCTCAACACCCAATACAATGGTAAATTGTATAGGTGCACTAGTTCGGCGAAGAGATGGTGATACAAGTGCAATATGGATGGTAGATATAGGTTTTTGTAAACTTAAAATATAAAAACAGCAAGGTAGCAAGTGGTAAACGTGAGCATAAATGGTGTTGCAATGATAGGAGACAGGGCCTAGGGTTCATACTTTCACTAGTGCAAGTTCTCTCAACAAGGATAACATAATTGGATCATATTACTAGCCCTCAACATGCAACAAAGAGTCACTCCAAAGTAACCAATAGCGGAGAACAAACGAAGAGATTATGGTAGGGTACGAAACCACCTCAAAGTTATTCTTTCTGATCGATCTATTCAAGAGTCTGTAGTAACGTTCAATCTATCATAGAGTTCGTACTAGAATAACACCTTAAGACACAAATCAACCAAAACCCTAATGTCACCTAGATACTCCATTGTCACCTCAAGTATCCGTGGGCATGATTATACGATATGCATCACACAATCTCAAAAACACCTATTCAACCAACACATAGAACTTCAAAGAGTGCCCCAAAGTTTCTACCGGAGAGTCAAGACGAAAACGTGTGCCAACCCCTATGCATATATTCCCAAGGTCACGGAACCCGCAAGTTGATCACCAAAACATACATCAAGTAGATCACATGATATCCCATTGTCACCACAGATAAACACATGCAAGACATACATCAAGTGTTCTCAAATCTTTAAAGACTCAATCCGATTAGATAACTTCAAAGGGAAAACTCAATCCATTACAAGAGAGTAGAGGGGGAGGAGCATTATAAGATCCAACTATAATAGCAAAGCTTGCGATACATCAAGATCGTGCCATCTCAAGAACACGAGAGATAGAGATCATACACATAGCTACTGGTACATACCCTCAGCCCCGAGGGTGGACTACTCCCTCCTCGTCATGGAGAGCGCCGAGATGATGAAGATGGCCACCAGAGGAGGATTCCCCCCTCCAGCTGGGTGCCAGAACGGGTGTAGATTGGTTTTCGGTGGCTACAGAGGCTTTCGGTGGCGGAACTCCCGATCTAGGTTAATTTCCGAAGGTTTCAGTATTTATAGGACTTTTTGGCATAGGTCCCACGTCAGGGGGGCTTCCAGGCTGTCCACGAGATAGGGGGCGCCCCCCCTACCCAGGGCGCGCCCCCACCCTCGTGGGCAGCCCGTGGCTCTCCTGGCCCAACTCTTTTACTTCGGGGGCTTCTTTTGGTCCAGAAAAATCATCAAAAATTGGCACATCAATTGGACTCCGTTTGATATTCCTTTTCTGTAAAACTCAAAAACAAGGAAAAAATAGAAACTGGCACTGGGCTCTAGGTTAATAGGTCGGTCCCAAAAATCATATAAACGTGTATATAAAAGCCCATAAGACATCCTAGAAGGATAATATAATAGCATGGAACAATAAAAAATTATAGATACGTTGGAGACGTATCAAGCACTGGAGGAGGCGGTAGCCAGAACTTCTGCTGCTTGGCAACCACTTGAGAGGAAGAGGAGGAGTGAACAACATCTCTAATCCTTCTTTTGGAAGCTTTACACTTGAGCTGAGCTGCCTCTTGCTTGAGTGCCATATTGTAGAATTTGTCAAATTCATCCGGCTCGAACAAGGTGAGAGCAAGTTGGAGTTCATCTTTCAGACCACCTCGGAACTGGTATATCTTGCTCTTGGCATCGGGGATGTCTTGCTTCACATAACGGGCAAGATTCTGGAACTTGACATTGTATTGATAGACGGACATGGTGCCTTGCTCTAGGTTGCGGAATTGCTCACGCATGCCTTCAATGACACTGGTTGGAATGTGATGAGAACAGAAATCTTTGCAAGAGTCAGTCCATGAGATCTCACGACCACCTGTGGAGTCTTTGTACTGTTGCCACCAATCAACAGCTTGATCTTTGAGTTGGAAAGTGGAAAACTTGACATAATCCTCAGGCCTCACGTTACTGCATTCAAAGTGCTTTTTGATGTCTGTGATCCAATCTTCAGCATCTCGAGGGGGTCCACACAATAACTAAACGACTTTAGTGGTTTGCGAGGAATTGGTTCAGTGTCGCAAAGTGAGGTTGATTGAACAGATTGCCTTGGCCTTGGTTCCCATGATTGCCTTGATTTGCTTGATTGGCTTGGAAATTCTGCATCATCTGCATCACCAATGTTGGGCCTTGCTGGAAAAGCTTTAAACAGACGAATTATCAAGGGGGGCCCATAAACCCCAACCGTGTTAGGAATGCAAAAATCAAGGAACATAACACTGGTTTATCGGTTCCTAAGGTGGCATGAGTGGAACAAAACACCAAGCAGAAAGGCTTAGCCTTCCACCGATTACCAATATATAGGTGCATTAGTTTATAACAGGTATATATTGTGTTATCCCAATTAACAAGTTCATCATGGAGCAATCTTCAAAACTTCACCTGCAACTAACAACGCTATAAGAGGGGCCAAGCGATACGTACTTAGCCAAACAATGGTTTGCTAGGAAGGCGGTTAGAGTGTTTCATGGCAACAATAGGAAGTTGACAAACATGAATAGGCATCGAGGCAATATATAAAGAGTGAGACATTTAGCATAGGCAAAGATAGTAGTGATATCTAGGAATGGTCATCTTTCCTGTTGAGTCCACAGAGGTATTGTAACCTTGCTCCTCAAACTCAGCCTCGAAAGGAACCTCGAACTCCGAATCGTCACCCGGCTCTAACCAACACAACAATGCAAACACCGGAAGAACAATCAATCATCATTAATGCTCAAACACATGATGCATGATATGATGCATATGAACATGGGTAGGATATGATGTAACTCCTAGGGACAAGAATAGTGCACAAGCAACATGGCAATAATCAAGATCACACACGTGTATGAATCCAAGCAAAAAGGAAACAAACTAACATAGTGTGACACCCCGAGACCGGTGTGCCAGGTGTCAACCAGTTATTCATTGCCTTTGCCATGTCATCTGCTTGCGTGTTGCATCTTGCCATGTCCTCATGTGTGTTACATCAGCATGTTTTCAAAACTTGCACCCGCCCGAGTTCCCTCGTCCTCTCCGTTGTCCGTTCTGAGCCCAGACACACTTGCATGTGCCCGCGGTGCCTCCGAATATTTATTTTGTGAGTGACCGAAAAACATTCTCGGAAAGGGTTGAAACTTGGCGCGTGGTCTTATTATAGCATAGACAGGCCGCCTGCCAAATTTCGTCGCATTCGGAGCTCGTTTGATAGCCCAACGGATTTATATAGCGGCACTAGTCGCCGGTTAATTCGTCGGACGTTTTCGGTCTCCGAAAACCCCCGTGGGCCTCTCTCCCTCTCCTCTCACCTCAGCCCACCTAGGCCTTTCTAACTCCCCCTTCGCTCCGTTGCCGTTGGATCGGTATCCGGTGGTCCGAAACGGCTCCAAAACCCCCCAAACCCTAGGCTTTCCCTATATATAGCCCCTCTCCATGCCATTTTTGGCCTTCTCCAACCCATTCCTCATTTTTCACGCCGTTTTCCCCTCCACCGCTGCCACTTGGCGCCTCCCCTCCAGTCAGCGCCGCCGCGGCCCGCCAGGCCCGACCGCGGCCCGCCCGAGCCACGATCTGGGCCCGAAGCCGCCCGAGATCCCGCTTCGTCCAGCGCTCCAGCGCCCTCCCCGACCTCCCCATCGGAGCGCCGCCGCTCCTCCCGATCTTCCCCGCCGCCTTGCCATCCCGCCGGCCGGCGACCTCGCCAGAGCAGCGCGGCCGCCCGCCGCCCGGAGTTCCTCGCCGGAGCAACCTCCTGTTTGCCCCGCCGCCGCCTCGGCCAGAAGCCGCCACCGCCGCCGAACCTTCCGTTTTCCCCACCGCCGCCGCCGGGATCTGGGGCCCCGTACCCGGATCCATCCCTTCCGGCCTCCTGGAGCTCCTCCATCGCCGGAGTCTGGCCAAGCCGCTGGCGCCGCAACGTCCGTCCTCGATCCAGGAAGGATCGAAGGAGCGAGACGACGAGCGCACCGCCTCGGGCCTTCCTCGAGTGGGTGGGCCTCCTCCTCGCCCCTCCTCGGGCTGGCCCAACCTCGTGGGCCTCCTCCTCGCCCCTCCTCGGGCTGGCCCAACCTCGTGGGCCTCCTCCTTCCCCGCAAGGCCAGCTCCACCGGCCCAACTCCTGGCCTGCCTCCGTCTCCCCGGCATGCCTCCTTCCGCGACTGGGCCGAGCCCATTTGGGTGAGTAGCCCAGTTCCCCGCCCCGTGCGTGTTTTATTATCCGACGCTCTGTTGTTTTTTTCACTTGTGTAAAAAACTGCTAAGTCCCCTGAAAAACTGTTTTAATGTTGCATCTTTGCATGGCTGTAGTTAATTGTGTGCTTATCCGTTTTGAGTGAATGATATGTCAAAATGATCGTGGTGATATGCTCTACACTTTGTTCCAGTGTGCCATGCTCTTTTGAGTTCATCTAGATGCTCTAATATCTGTTGCAAGGGTGCTACTTGTTATAAACCGCTGTTACTTGTTATTTTGTTGCCACGTTTGAGATGTGATAACTTGGTGCATGATTATCCAAATGATGCAAATGATATGTCAAAATGTTCATCATGAGATGCTCTACATGTTTATAGCATGCTTGTTTGAGTTCATATTGCCATGTTTATCGCTGTTGCAAAAATGCATGTGGCTGTTAGGTTTTGTAACTTGTTACAAGATGCCTAGATGAGGAGCTCATTGCTATTGTTGTGTTTGTCCCCTTGTCACATGCCAAGATGTTTTAGAATCTCCATGATGTGTTCTTTTCTATGGTGCAAACCATTTGCCATGATATGCTTTGAGGTGACTTAAACATGCTTGCAAACATGCCATGTTGTTATTGCTGTTTTAACACTTGGTGAAATTTCACTAAGTCTGGAATCTGTAATATCCTGATGCTATGTTTGCTTGATGCCCTAGGTAAATCCATGTTAGTTTTGGGGTGGCCTTTGATCATTACTTGCTGTATATGTTGTTGTCTATCCATTCATGTCCTCACTTGCTCATTTGGATTGCTGTAGCTTATTTATTTCTTGCTCCCAAGTTGCTATAAAATATTGCTGTCAGGTTTTTATTGTCATGATCAAAATGTTGTAGCTTGTTGCTATTGATCCATGCCTCCTATGGAGATGCTGCAATGGAGTTGTTTGCTGTAGGATATGTCTACTTCATGTCCATGCTTCTTGTCACCATGTTTGAATGTTGTAGCATATATACATCTTGCTCCAAAGTTGCTATGTGGCTGTTAATTTCAGCTTGTTGTTATATACTGTTTCATGTGTATGTTTTAGCCCGTTGCTCCGTTTGGAGTGTTCCTTAAATGAAACTTGTGTGATTTTGCATGTGGAATCATTATATCATCTTGTTTTCATGTTTGGAGTGAGTTTGGTTGATGTTTGGGTGCATCTTGCACCGTTGTCATGTTATGCTTCCTACCTTGCCATGTTATGCTTCCTGTATAGACTTTCTATGCTTCCTGTATAGATTTGTCATGCATCATACCTTGCCATGTATTGCATCATATAAACTTGTGTTGTTTTTCTATGCTTCCTACCTTGCCATGTTATGCTTCCTGTATAGACTTGCTGTGCTTCCTGTATAGATTTGTCATGCATCATACCTTGCCATGTATTGCATCATATATACAGACTTGTGTTGTTTTGCTGTGCTTCCTACCTTGTCATGTTATGCTTCCTGTATAGACTTGCTGTGCATCATATGTAGACTTGTCGTGCATCCTACTTGGTTGAGCATATTGTAATGATCTTGTGTTGTGTGTTTACCGTATTGCTTGCTTCTTTTCGTTAGTGTTTGTTCCGTTGCGTTCGTGAGGATTCATTCGTCTACCCGTGGTTCTTCTTCAAGGCTTCTTCTCCGTCTTCTTCATGGATCCGTTCTTCTTCCTTGCGGGATCTCATGCAAGATGACCATACCCTTGGATACCTTTACTATCATTGACATGCTTAGTGTCTCGATGCTATCGTTACATGTCGCGCTACCGATCTTTATTGTCAGCCCCTCTCCTTGTTGCCATGAAACCTCTAACCTTTGAAACCTTCCTAGCAAAAACCATTGTTTGGCTATGTTACCCGCTTGCTCAGCCCCTCTTATAGCGTTGTTAGTTGTAGGTGAAGATGAAGATCGTTCCAGGAGGGAACTTATTGTTGGAATATCACAATATGTTATATGTATAATAACACACCTATATACTGGGCATGGATGGAAGGCTTGGCCTTTTGCTCGGTGTTTTGTTCCACTCATGCCATCTTAGGCGACGATAAACCGGCATTATGTTCCTTGATTTTGCGTTCCTTACACGATGGGTATATGGGGACCCCTTGACAGTTCGTCTTTGAATAAAACTCCTCCAGCAAGGCCCAACATTGGTTTTAATTTGCTCATAATCACAACTTAATTAATTAATTAAATTGCATAGGGAGTTAGCGCTACCCGAGGATTCTTTCTACATAGCAGGGGGGCCAGTGCTGATGGTGTTGGTCCCAAACTAGAGCCACTTGCGGTGCCACCCAGTTATCTGGGGTCTTCGGTTGCTGTACGTAGTGCTCATCCGGTTGTGGCCTGAGACGAGATACGCGCGGCTACTATCAGGCTGTCGGCACGCCGGGAGGTCTTGCTGGACTTGTTTTACCATTGTCGAAATGTCTTGTGCACCGGGATGCCGAGCCTGATCGGATTTTCCCTAAGATAAGGAGTGATGATATTATATTTATCACTTCAGCTGATCGTGAGAGCTTGTGATGGGCTAAGTTGGGACACCCCTGCAGGGTTATGATCTTTCAAAAGTCGTGCCCGCGGTTATGTGGTAGATTGGAATTTGTTAATGTCCGGTTGTAGAAAACTTGTTAGAGGATCCGAAGTAAAACACACAACTGTGTGAGTAACCGTGACTGTCTCTTTTCATTTTGAGAAGAGAACACGGTGGGGTTATGTTTGACTCGTAAGTAGTTCAGGATCTTTAGCGATCACTACTAGTTGCGACCGTTTGCGTAGATGCTCATCTTATTCTTGTACTCGTAAGTTAGCCACCATATATTTTTTTGCTTAGCCGCTGCTGCAAACTCACCACTTTACCTCTTCCTACCTATTAAGCTTTGATAGTCTTGTTACCCTTGGTTGTGGGATTGCTGAGTCCTCGTGGCTCACAGCTACTACAACAACAGTTGCAGGTGCAGGTTTCCGATGTCTTGATGTGAGAGCGTTGATCGTTGTGTTGGAGTTCTTCTTCTTTCTTCTTTAGTCTCGGGTTAGGTTCCGGGTCGGCAGCCTGGGATAGCAGATGGATGTCTTTGTGCTTTTATTGTTTGTATCCGTAGTCGGATACTTGTATTGATGTTGTTGTATTGATGTGACTTGTATGCATTGTTGTATCCCCCATGTATGTATGTAATGGTACGATGTAATGATATCCATCTTGCTAAGCGCCCGAAATGCGGTTGTGCCCCAATCACGTAAGTGTCACGTGATCGGGATAGAATCGCATCTTGGGCCTGACAAGTTGGTATCAGAGCCTCGACCGACCATAGGAGCCCCCTTGATTGATCGTAGTCTGGCCGTTGTTGAGTCTAGCAGAAAACTTTTTTGGAGTCTAGTTATATCGGAGAGTAGGAATTCTTTTTACTCCCCTGCCCATTCGTCGATCTGGTGAGGAATCTTGACGTAGGTGTTTTGAATTACCCCTCTTCCCCTTCAAATTTTTTTAGGATCTCGTGGTTAGTTTTCGTTCGTTGCGTTGTCAGTTCTTTCATCTGGTGCATCTCTCGTCAAGTGGACTCGACCCTCTTCTTCTTTGCAAGTGCAACCTCAGTTCTTTTAACTAGTGTTGTTTTCCCCGTCCGTTGTATTCTTTCTATTCCCACCCTCTCACCCTTTTGCTTCTCGGAGCCGGAGTCCTTAATCGAGTATCCATTCTACTCGTGTGAAGTCTTTGCTTTCATTCATCAATTATTTCAACTGGTGAATTCTCCTCTCAATTTGATATTCTTCATCTCGTCTTCTTTTCCGGTGGATTCAACTCAAGTATTCTGTGTTGTTCATATTCTTTTTCCTCGACTCAATTGCTTCACCTTGCTCATTCATCTCTCGCCATTTAGTTATTCCGGAGTTCCGAAAATATCTCAGGATATTCGTCTGTCTTCCGATTAATTCGAGGTTGTCACCTCATTCGAGTTTTTCATTCATTCTGGTGCATCATCTCCTTTGCATTCTATTCCAATAGTGTTTTTCTCTTCGGTGGGCTCATAACGCACAGGTCTTTCCCAGGATCTTACCTGACTCTACTAATTTTCCCGGAGTGTTCTGAAATTCATTTCTAGTGTGACGTAAGTATGGACTCCATCAGTCATATGCCTTCTTCAAGATCGCTTTTAAATTCTTTTCATCGTTGGTCCAACCTTTCTTCATCCGGAGTAGTTCTTAAATTCTTTTCTTTGTGTTCCTCCGAAGGCCATCATTCAGAAGATTTCTTCGTTCTCAGTTTTCAACTTCGTCCTCCAAATATTCTTCTTGATGCCTCTTTGTTCGTCTCACATTCGTCCGGTGCTTCGTTCAAGTAGTCTTTAATCAGTTCGTGATATCTTCGTTCTCGTCATTCAATTGTCCTCAAGTGCTTTATTATCCCGGCGATTCATTCTCTTGTGTTCACTCAATCTCAATTTTTCACGGTGGCTTGTCCTCTTGCATCATTCAATTTCATTCCTTATGGTGGTCATTCTCGTTCTTCACTCGATTGTAATTCTTCTCGGGGTTTGTTCTCTTTCATCACTCGATCTTTTATTCTTCCCGGTGGTTCGCTCTTTTCTTCACTCGGCTTCAATTCTTACGGTGGTTCGCTCAAGAGTTCTTTTCCGGTGCTATCATATCAATTTATTCTTCTTTCCAATTCTACCGGTGTTTCATGAAGATTTTTCGCAAGTTCGCGATATATTCTTCTTTAAATCAATTTCATCGAGAATAAGTGATATGCGAATCCATTGCTTTCATCAATTTAATTGGTGGAGGATAAGCATAACATAATTCTTATTCTTTTCATTGAGTTGTTTAATTCCTTCCTTTGGAGTTTATTCTTGATGAATAAATTCTAGTTCCAAGTGCTTAAATCTTTTCTTTCCGGAGCTCAAGTTTTTCTCGTCTATCTCGTCAGAACCCCGACTAATCATCGCAAGGCTTATCTTATTCCTTTCGCCCGTCATTTCTATATCATCATCCTTTCAATTTTTACCGGAGTTCTTCATGGTGGTTCTCCATCATTTAATTCATTCTTCAACGTTCAACTAATTCTTCTGGAGCAGCTCAAACTTATTGTTTTGTATACTGAGATGCAAATAATTCTCCGTATTCTTTCGAAGGGAGTTTTGCATTTCTTCATTCTCAGCTAACCCATCTTTTGGTTGCGGCATAATTCACCCCAACTTTTGAGATGATTAAATAAGTCCACGACAAGCTTATTCTTTTGTTGATTGATTTTCTCAATAACTCCGTTCAAGCCTTTTTGTGAAGATGCCCTTTCAATTCTTTCGTGATGGAAGTGGTCATCTTCTTCTCCGTTCCTTTAATTCCACTCTTTCAATTCTTCCGGAGGCATTGTGTTGTTGCTCTCGTCGAGCATCGTTCCATCTTCTCACATTCTTGTTCCATTCCATTCATATCCAACCGATGTGCTATTTCTTTCAGTTTCAGCCGGAGTGCTACACGAATTCCTTCGTGGAGATTCCTTTCTATCTCTTATTAACCGGAGTGGTTTCAAGTTCATTCTTGTTCCTTCAACTCGTGCTCATATCCTTATCCTCTTGGTTCTTGTCTTATGCCTTGTTGCTCATTTTACCAGAGCTTCCAATCTCGTTCATCTCCGTTGTATCCTTTCTTTCCGTTGTTCAACTCTCAAGGTTCTTTGGTTTCACTCTTTTGTCCTCGAAGAACTTGTTTTTCCTTTTTCCCTTCCGTCTCGTTCCTAAGATCTCGGGACGAGATCTCTTGTTAGTAGGGGAGTGTTGTGACACCCCGAGACCGGTGCGCCAGGTGTCAGCCAGTTATTCGTTGCCTTTGCCATGTCATCTGCTTGCGTGTTGCATCTTGCCATGTCCTCATGTGTGTTGCATCAGCATGTTTTCAAAACTTGCATCCGCCCAAGTTCCCTCGTCCTCTCCGTTGTCCGTTCTGAGCCCAAACACACTTGCACGTGCCCGCGGTGCCTCCGAATATTTATTTTGTGAGTGGACGAAAAACATTCTCGGAATGGGTTGAAACTTGGCGCGTGGTCTTATTATAGCATAGACAGGCCGCCTGCCAAATTTCGTCGCATTTGGAGCTCGTTTGATAGCCCAATGGATTTATATAGCGGCACTAGTCGCCGGTTAATTCGGCGGACATTTTCGGTCTCCGAAAACCCCCGCGGGCCTCTCTCCCTCTCCTCTCACCTCAGCCCAACTACTCTACACAGCCCACCTAGGCCTTTCTAACTCCCCCTTCGCTCCGTTGCCGTTGGATCGGTATCCGGTGGTCCGAAACAGCTCCAAAACCCCCCAAACCCTAGGCATTCCCTATATATAGCCCCTCTCCATGCCATTTTTGGCCTTCTACAACCCCCTCCTCGTTTTCCGCGCCGTTTTCCCCTCCACCGCCGCCACTTGGCGCCTCCCCACCAGTCAGCACCGCCGCGGCCTGCCAGGCCCGACCGCGGCCCGCCCGAGCCGCGATCTGGGCCCGAAGCCGCCCGGGATCCCGTTTCGTCCAGCGCTCCAGCGCCCTCCCCGACCTCCCCATCGGAGCGCCGCGGCTCCTCCCGATATTCCCCGCCGCCTCGCCATGCCGCCGGAGTAGCGCGGCCGCCCGCCGCCCGGAGTTCCTCGCCGGAGCAACCTCCCGTTTGCCCCGCCGCCGCCTCGGCCAGAAGCCGCCACCGCCGCCGAACATTCCGTTTTACCCGCCGCCGCCGCCGGGATCTGGGGCCCCGTGCCCGGATCCATCCCTTCCGGCCTCCCGGAGCTCCTCCGTCGTCGGAGTCCGGCCAAGCCGCCGGCGCCGCAACGTCCGTCCTCGATCCAGCAGGGATCGAAGGAGCGGGACGACGGGCGCACCGCCTCGGGCCTTCCTCGAGCGGGTGGGCCTCCTCCTCGCCCCTCCTCGGGCTGGCCCAACCTCGTGGGCCTTCTCCTTCCTCGCAAGGCCAGCTCCACCGGCCCAACTCCTGGCCCGCCTCCGTCTCCCCGGCATGCCTCCTTCCGCGACTGGGCCGAGCCCATTTGGGTGAGCAGCCCAGTTCCCCGCCCCATGCGTGTTTTATTATCCGACGCTCTGTTGTTTTTTTCACTTGTGTAAAAAACTGCTAAGTCCCCTGAAAAATTGTTTTAATGTTGCATCTTTGCATGGCTGTAGTTAATTGTGTGCTTATCCGTTTTGAGTGAATGATATGTCAAAATGATCGTGGTGATATGCTCTACACTTTGTTCCAGTGTGCCATGCTCTTTTGAGTTCATCTAGATGCTCTAATATCTGTTGCAAGGGTGCTACTTGTTATAAACTGCTGTTACTTGTTATTTTGTTGCCACGTTTGAGATGTGATAACTTGGTGCATGATTATCCAAATGATGCAAATGATATGTCAAAATGTTCATCATGAGATGCTCTACATGTTGGTTGCTATAGCATGCTTGTTTGAGTTCATATTGCCATGTTTATCGTTGTTGCAAAAGTGCATGTGGCTGTTAGGTTTTGTAACTTGTTACAAGATGCCTAGATGAGGAGCTTGTTGCTATTGTTGTGTTTGTCCCCTTGTCACATGCCTAGATGTTTTAGAATCTCCATGATGTGTTCTTTTCTGTGGTGCAAACCATTTGCCATGATATGCTTTAAGGTGACTTAAACATGTTTGCAAACATGCCATGTTGTTATTGTTGTTTTAACACTTAGTGAAATTTCACTAAGTCTGGAATCTGTAATATCCTGATGCTATGTTTGCTTGATGCCCTAGGTAAATCCATGTTAGTTTTGGGGTGGCCTTTGATCATTCCTTGCTGTATATGTGGTTGTCTATTCATACATGTCCTCACTTGCTCATTTGGATTGCTGTAGCTTATTTATTTCTTGCTCCCAAGTTGCTATAAAATATTGCTGTCAGGTTTTTATTGTCATGATCAAAATGTTGTAGCTTGTTGCTATTGATCCATGCCTCCTATGGAGATGCTCCAATGGAGTTGTTTGCTGTAGGATATGTCTACTTCATGTCCATGCTTCTTGTCACCATGTTTGAGTGTTGTAGCATATATACATCTTGCTCCAAAGTTGCTATGTGGCTGTTAATTTCAGCTTGTTGTTATATATTGTTTCATGTGTATCTTTTAGCCCGTTGCTCCGTTTGGAGTGTTCCTTATATGAAACTTGTGTGATTTTGCATGTGGAATCATAATATCATCTTATTTTCATGTTTGAAGTGAGTTTGGTTGATGTTTGGGTGCATCTTGCATCGTTGTCATGTTATGCTTCCTACCTTGCCATGTTATGCTTCCTGTATAGACTTTCTGTGCTTCATGTATAGATTTGTCATGCATTATACCTTGCCATGTATTGCATCATATAAACTTGTGTTGTTTTTCTATGCTTCCTACCTTGCCATGTTATGCTTCCTGTATAGACTTGCTGTGCTTCCTGTATAGATTTGTCATGCATCATACCTTGCCATGTATTGCATCATATATACAGACTTGTGTTGTTTTGCTGTGCCTCCTACCTTGTCATGTTATGCTTCCTGTATAGACATGATGTGCATCATATGTAGACTTGTCGTGCATCCTACTTGGTTGAGCATATTGTAATGATCTTGTGTTGTGTGTTTACCGTATTGCTTGCTTCTTTTCGTTAGTGCTTGTTCCGTTGCGTTCGTGAGGGTTCGTTCGTCTACCCGTGGTTCTTCTTCAAGGCTTCTTCTCCGTCTTCTTCATGGATTCGTTCTTCTTCCTTGCGGGATCTCAGGCAAGATGACCATACCCTTGGATACCTTTACTATCATTGCCATGCTTAGTGTCTCGATGCTATCGTTACATGTCGCGCTACCCATCTTTATTGTCAGCCCCTCTCCTTGTTGCCATGAAACCTCTAACCTTTGAAACCTTCCTAGCAAAAACCATTGTTTGGCTATGTTACCCGCTTGCTCAGCCCCTCTTATAGCGTTGTTAGTTGCAGGTGAAGATGAAGATCGTTCCAGGAGGGAACATGTTGTTGGAATATCACAATATGTTATATGTATAATAACACACCTATATACTGGGCATGGGTGGAAGGCTTGGCCTTTTGCTCGGTGTTTTGTTCCACTCATGCCATCTTAGGCGCCGATAAACCGGCATTATGTTCCTTGATTTTGCGTTCCTTACACGATGGGTTTATGGGGACCCCTTGACAGTTCGTCTTTGAATAAAACTCCTCCAGCAAGGCCCAACATTGGTTTTAATTTGCTCATAATAACAACTTAATTAATTAATTAAATTGCATAGGGAGTTAGCGCTACCCGAGGATTCTTTCTATATAGCAGGGGGGCCAGTGCTGATGGTGTTGGTCCCGAACTAGAGCCACTTGCGGTGCCACCCAGTTATCTGGGGTCTTCGGTTGTTGTACGTAGTGCTCATCCGGTTGTGGCCTGAGACGAGATACGAGCGGCTACTATCAGGGTGTCGGCATGCCGGGAGGTCTTGCTGGACTTGTTTTACCATTGTCGAAATGTCTTGTGCACCGGGATGCCGAGCCTGATCGGATTTTCCCTAAGATAAGGAGTGATGATATTATATTTATCACTTCAGCTGACCGTGAGAGCTTGTGATGGGCTAAGTTGGGACACCCCTGCAGGGTTATGATCTTTCGAAAGTCGTGCCCGCGGTTATGTGGCAGATTGGAATTTGTTAATGTCCGGTTGTAGAAAACTTGTCAGAGGATCCGAAGTAAAACACACAACTGTGTGAGTAACCGTGACTGTCTCTTTTCATTTTGAGAAGAGAACACGGTGGGGTTATGTTTGATTCGTAAGTAGTTTAGGATCTTTAGCGATCACTACTAGTTGCGTCCGTTTGCGTAGATGCTCATCTTATTCTTGTACTCGTAAGTTAGCCACCATATTATTTTTTTTGCTTAGCCGCTGCTGCAAACTCACCACTTTACCTCTTCCTACCTATTAAGCTTTGATAGTCTTGTTACCCATGGTTATGGGATTGCTGAGTTCTCGTGGCTCACAGCTACTACAACAACAGTTGCATGTGCAGGTTTCCAATGTCTTGACGTGAGTGCGTTGATCGTTGTGTTGGAGTTCTTCTTCTTTCTTCTTCAGTCTTGGGTTAGGTTCCGGGTCGGCAGCCTGGGATAGCAGATGGATGTCTTTGTGCTTTTATTATTTGTATCCGTAGTCGGATACTTGTATTGATGTTGTTGTATTCATGTGACTTTTAATTATTGTTGTATCCCCCATGTATGTATTTAAGGTACGATGTAATGATATCCATCTTGCTAAGCGCCCGGAATGCGGTTGTGCCCCAATCACGTAAGTGTCACGTGATCGGGATAGAATCGCATCTTGGCCCTGACACATAGCCACCAAAGGTTATGTAGATAATTTAAACAAGCACCCAACAAGTTTTAAAAGTTTTTTAACATGGCAAGGGGTGCATCTAGGACCAACAACATCATGCTAGCAATTTAAATGGGCCGGAAAGAACAAACAACATTTTGCGGAAACTCCCATATACATATAAATACAATTAGGACAGATCTGAGAAAGTCACATTTTAAAGTTGTTAAACATGCAAAGTAACAGCACCACATTAATCTACACATTTTTCCACCCCAAATACATATAAAGTTTGTCAAATTTGGACTTGTAGTTATTTAGTTATGATTTTTACAAGTTTGAGCATATTTAAACACAAATAAATATCAAAGAGCATTTTAAATGTTCTTAACATGGCAACAAACTGCATATTAATATTTTACATGAAAAACTAGGCAGTTTTCATATACAAAACATTTTCATCAGATGCATATATTAAAAGATATAATTATGCAAAAGAATATGCAGAAAAGAAAAAAAAAATAGAAAAGAAAATCAAAGGAAAAGGGGTTAACTGACCCAGCCTGGATCTAGCCTGAGTCATTGACCCGTGGTTCCAGGAAGCGCTGAGGTGGCAGAGTGGGTGCGGTGTGGGTAGGAGTGAACTGGGTGGCTGACAGGTGGAGACGGCATGTCAGCCGCACAGGAAAATAGCAAAAAGGGGGGCTAGCCACTGCCCCATCGCGGAATCGAACCCGCGTTGCTGGTTGACTGACGAAGAGACACACCACAGGGCTATGCGCGTGTATTTGACAGAAGAGGTGCGTGTTGCCTTAAGTGTTAACTGAAGGAGCAGTGCGGAGGGGAAACACAGAGCCGTCGGAGGAGCTCGTCGGAGCTGCTCCGGCGACCAAAATAGGCGGCGGAGTGGTGCGGTGTGCTCCTGGGGGAGTTCCGCACACGCGACACGTACTAGCAGCACCTAACGATGACTACAACGACGGCGGCAACAAGCAACAGAGGCGGCGGTGATGCACTATGGCGTGAGAAACTACGGGCTCAAACGGAACGACGAGAGCACTGGCAGAACCTACGCGACATGGCGAAGATGACGGGCACCAGCGGAGGGGCTACGGTGGTCGGGGCACTCGCCGGAGACGAGGCCCGATGGCGACGAGCTCGGGCGCACGCGGCTAACGCAGCTAGATCAAGCGAACGAGGAAGAAAAGGTGTCGGGGAGGTACGCGAACGTACCACAAGCATGGAGGTGTGCCTGGATAGCCGCGAGGAGGTCAGTGGCGACAAAATCGCGCCAGAGAAAATCGGAGGCCGACGCGGGGGAACTCGACGAGGAGGTAGTCGAACTTGGCATCCCACGGGCCATAGATGTAGCAGGAGAGGTAGTCGACGACGACGAACTTGATGGACACGGTCTCCAGGGCGACGGTCGCTGGAGAGCACGTCGGCGACGAGGACGAGCACTCTGCAGCGCTCGGGACGGCAGAGGAACGGCGGATCTGGGGGTCTATGTGGCCCGGCGGCGGGCGAGGAAGGAGGAGGGAACCCTAGTGGTTAGGTTGGACAGAGCGATGGCTTAAAAGGGAGGCCAGGGCGACGACGGTGCGCGACGGCGTCGTGCTCGCGGTCCCCATGGCGCACGCTGGAGGAGGAAGAAAAGGTGGGTGAGAGGCTTGGCGCAAACGTTGACTCGTGGGGTCGGCCTGGCCACGTGGGCGCGAAGCAGAGGGGGTAAGCGGGGCGTGGGTGAGAAGAGGAGAGAGGGACGCACGTGGGCTGTAGATGGGCTGCTGGCGGCGCTGGCTACTGGGCCGAGAAGGAAAGGCTGGCCCAGGTGCTGCTGGGCTGCTCTGCTGCTTGCTGCTGCTGCTGTGGCTTTTCTTTTTTCTTTTTCTTCAGATAGAAAAACAAAAGGAAAAGCACATACTAAAAGAAAAGAAATCTGGAGGAAAATAAAATATCCCCTAGCTCCTGAATTATGCCCTATTTTATAAAATTGACTTGGGCATTTTTAGAGGTAGAAAAATAAAATAAGTTTGAATATGGTTCAAACTTCTATCATTTTTGAACCTGACCAAATCATTTTAAAATGGGGCAAGGCATTGTAATGTGGCTTCGGACAAGGTAACATAGATGTGGGGAGGAGATGAACATTTAAAAGAAGAGGTAAGCCACTTGCAAAAATGCTTAAAGAATGGAAAAGAAAAGAAAGAAGGAGAAGAAGTGGTGTAAGAAGAAGGAGGGGGTTTAGGGTTTAGCATGGCCATGAACTTGCCACCACCATCACACAACAATATCAAGGACCTCACTTAACAAGCTAGTACAAGGACCAACACAAGACAAGTAAAAGAAAGCTATGATGGTCATGATGCAATGATGATGATAAGCAATGCATGGATGCATAAGGAAAAATAAAATAACAATGCAATAACAATAAGAATGCATAATTGACAAAGAACCCCCAAGGAAAGGACAAGGATCAAATTGATAATGCTTTATTGCCATATATGGAAGGTATCATATATGGGGTGTTACAGTTAAACCCCCGATCGAAACGTAAGTCTTCGAATACTTACTGCTATCTTTGGTTTATCTATTTTTATTGTATAAGTCAACTTGTTCGTTGTTTTGCAGTCCTCCCCGCACACTCCCTGGTGTTTCATCATCGTCGGGGAATTCTCTGCCGCCCGTGATGGCAGAGAGTGACACTCTGCCGCGAGCTCATTCAACCATCATCATGGGGGACAACAAGGTGTCTTCCCTACAAACGTCCCCTGTGCAAGAGGGGGAGAGCGAGGCCGACAAGAGAGTGCCCGAGGTTAACACCTCGACCACCGTCAGCCAAGGGGAAACAATCCCCATGGCAACCGACAGTGGGGAGCCTAAGCAATCCGGGCACCCCCAGAACACCATTCCGGTGGCCAGTACGACTCCGAAATCGGATAGGCAACCCCCTATGATAGGGGGAGGAGCATCAGCTCCACCAGCGACCTCCGTTAATCTGGAGGTGCCCAACGCGCTGGAGGAAGCACTGTAAGGTGCTTCCATCGTAGCGGACCATCGCACTCTGAAGGGTGCGGTTATGGGGAAGATTTAGTCTACCAAGAGCGGACTGAATGAAGCCTTTCACAACCTGCTGACAGGCTTTGAGGTATGCGACGTAATACTCTAAAGAACTTTATTCTTTGTTTGATTCTGAAAGGAATCGGACAGAGGATCCGTATAGTATCCGGGAATATAACGTATTGTGTCATTTATTTGAACAAGCTTCCCTGTTGGCGGCATCCGCCGAGGCCACAGAGGTTTCCAAGCTCAATCGGAAGCTTCAAGTAGCTGACGAGGAGCTCGACCGCATTAACAAGAGGTTTGATGAAATGCAAGGTATGCGGACTTAGAGTTTCATGTCGAAAGATGATATGTTTATTGAGAGGTTTAACTCGTTGTTTGGTGTGACTATGGTCACAGCTCGCGCAACCGAGGTCAAGACCCTCAAGGGCGCCCTTGCTCAGGCCAAGAAGGAAGCTGAGGCGAGTAAGGCAGCTGCTGATAAAGCGGCTACTGAACTAGAGGCCGAGCAAGCTACCCTCCGCCAACATGAAGCTCAGGTGGACAAAGTCGAGCAGGAGCTCAAGGATGCCATTCGCAAATGCGAGGTGTGGGAGAAAAAGACTTTGGAGCAATCATCTGATCTTACGAAAGCTCTCAATGATGCCAAGGAGGCACAGAGCGAGTCTCGGAGTGCTTGCGAAGAGATCCACCGAGCGCGGCAGATAGCGGCTGGTAAGGCCTTTATTTTCTCTAGAGTATCTTTGGAGGTCAGAAGTATGTGTTGCTTACTCGAGTGTGGAGTTCTCCAGGCATGTTTGCAGATATCCCGAAGAGTATTGCTACTTCTCAAGCTTGCGTTGTATTCCCTCGAAGAGGAAAGGGTGATGCAGCACAGTAGCGTAAGTATTTCCCTCAATTTTTGAGAACCAAGGTATCAATCCAGTAGGAGACCACGCGGAGTCCCTCACACCTACACAAACAAATAAGAACCTCGCAGCCAACACAATAAGGGGTTGTCAATCCCTTCACGGTCACTTACGAGAGTGAGATATGATAGATAGGATAGGATAATATTTTTGGTATAGAAACAGAAAGTAAATAATGCATAGTAAAGGAGATGGAAGATTAATATGATGAGAATAGACCCGGGGGCCATAGGTTTCACTAGTGGCTTCTCTCATGATAGCAGAATTCTACGGTGGGTCAACAAATTACTGTCGAGCAATTGATAGAAAAGCACATAGTTATGAGAATATCTAGGCATGATCATTGTATATAGGCATCACGTCCGTAACAAGTAGACCGAAATGATTCTGCATCTACTACTATTACTCCACACATCGACCGCTATCCAGCATGCATCTAGAGTATTAAGTTCATAAGAACAGAGTAACGCCTTAAGCAAGATGACATGATGTAGAGGGATAAACTCAAGCAATATGATATAAACCCCATCCTTTTATCCTCGATGGCAACAATACTACACGTGCCTTGCTTCCCCTACTATCACTGGGAAAGGACACCGCAAGATTGAACCCAAAGCCAAGCACTTCTCCCATTGCAAGAACTATAGATCTAGTAGGCCAAACCAAACCAATAATTCGAGAGACTTGCAAGGATATTATAATCATACATAAAAGATTTCAGAGAATAATCAAATAGTGTCCATAGATAATCTCGATCATAAATCCACAATTCATCGGATCTCGACAAACACACCGCAAAAAGATTACATCGAATAGATCTCCTCGAAGATCGAGGAGAACTTTGTATTGAGATCCAAAGAGAGAGAAGAAGCCATCTAGCTAATAGCTATGGACCTGAAGGTCTGTACTAAACTACTCACAACTCATCGGAGGGGCTATGGTGTTGATGTAGAAGCCCTCCGTGATCGATGCCCCCTCCGGCGGAGCTCCGGAACAGGCCCCAAGATGGGATCTCACGGGAACAGAAGGTTACAGTGGTGGAATTAGGGTTTCTTCATGCTCCCCGATGTTTTCAGGGTATGAGGATACATATAGGAGGAAAAGGGGCACCAGAGGAGCCAGAGAGGCCTCACGAGGGTGGGGGGCGCCCCCTGCCCTCGTGGCCGCCTCTCTCATTCCCTCGCGTGTACTCCAAGTCTTCTGTGTTGATACGGTTCCAAAAATAACTCTCCCGTAGGTTTCATTCCGTTTGGACTCCGTTCGATATTCCTTTTCTGCGAAACACTAAAATAGGCAAAAAAAATAACAATCTGCACTGGGCCTTGGGTTAGTAGGTTAGTCCCAAAAATTATATAAAAAAGTGTATAATAAAGCCCATTAAAGATCCAAAACAGAATGTATAATAGCATGGAACAATCAGAAATTATAGATACGTTGGGGACATATCAAGTATCGTTGTCGAATTTCGGGTTCCGCAAAACCTTGAGAGGTTCGAACTCTGGGGTGCGAACGAAGAACACTCTCTCCCGAGCGTGCTCGCCCTATGATTCCACAACCTAGCTCGACGATCTCAAAGAACAAGGGACACAGAGGATTATACTGGTTCGGGCCACCTTGCGGTGTAATACCCTACTCCAGTGTGTGTGGTGGATTGCCTCGTGGGGCTGAGGATGAACTAGTACAATGGATGAACAGCCTCCGGAGGACGGGTATTCTTGGGCTAGAATGAGCTTGTGGTGTGTGTAGGGTGGAATGGAACTTATCCTTCTAAGGTTCGATCAACTCAAGATCAGATGCCCCTCTATGGTGGTGGCTAGGTCCTATTTATAGCGGCCTTGGTCCTCTTCCCAGATATCGACGGGAAGGGATCCCACAACGGACAAATTCGAAGGGGAACAACTACTACATGTTATCCTGACAAAAATGGTCTTCGCGTGCCAAAGGTTTTGGTGGTGACGCCGCGCCGGGCTCCAGATGACCTCCGTTCTACCGCCCTGACGGTCCTTGGTCTTGTTGCACCGATATGGAAACCTTTGCCCGATTCCTCAGGACTCTGCGCTTGCTTTTGCTCCCTTAGCACCAAAGGGGAAACTAGTACACTGCGCCCGCTGGCACTCGCCTGGCCTTGGCGTCATGGCTCACATCACGTGAACCTCGCGAGGTGCACCTTGCATAGATATCTCCGCTCCTCGGGAGCCAGCCTAGGGTGAATGCCCCCAGGGAGGTCTTGCTGTCGCCCGCCTCGCGAGGCTTGGCCCCTCGCGAGGGTCTTGAGTTGCGGTCGCTGAAGTTGGGCCTTACCAGGCCGCTGATGGAGCTACGCCACGGGCCGCAGGCAGGCAAGTCTGGGTACCCCCATTCCCAGGACGGCGACAGTAGCCCCCCGGCCCAAGGCGTGCTCGGACTTGGCTTCGAGGCCTAGCCAAAGGGATAAGGGCGAAGAGCCACGGGCCCCAATCGCCTGTGGCCTTAGTCGACCCGTGGCAACTTGATCAGACGTGGGCGTCTCCGCTTCCCCACGCTGCCTCAGCAACTGCCCGACTTGACGAGACCCTGTTGCGTGCACAGAAAACCATCATTACGTGAGGTCGTGGAGGCCGGCGGTTGGCCTCCTTCAAGCTATAAATGGGGAGAGGGTGAAGCCCCCGTTGCTCATCTCCTTCTTCTTGCCGCCCTCCCCTTCTTCTACCTCCTTGCCGCGCCGGGTTACCATGACGCCCATGGCGCCGATAAGGAGATTTTTTGCTGCTGAAAAAGGAAAATCTCCCTGTGAGGGGCGTGAACCACTTCTGCCGAAGAAGAGGTTCAGCCAACCCCGTGGCGCCGACGAGAGGCGGGAGGTTACGAGGCCTTGGTGCGAGCGGACTCCTCCTGGCTACCCATTTCCCTTGTACGCCCAATAGCAAGGGGGTTGCGCCCCGCGCCGCTTGCGTCGTGGTTGAGGTCGTCCAGCTGGGGTGGCTCGGGCTACCTGTCCCTGAACCCACACCGAGGGATACTCGCGTGAGTTCGTGGTGTGGACAGCAATGCCACCACCTTCTTGGGTCCGGCTCCCGAGGTTCTTCGCTGAGCTGATGCCGGTGAGGGGCCCTGGCGAGCTATGGTTGCAGCACACCGGGTGCTGCAGCCAGGCTTCGGAGGCGGAGGTTGAGGTCGTCCCCCCGTCCGGTGTCTTCATGACTCGAGGATGGGAAAAATCGCCCGCGTGTGCCGTACTAATGGGGCTTCCATCGTCCACTTCGAGTTTGACGGCGTCTCCATGTTGTTCTTCAAGGTCTTTGTTGGGGAAGGATGCCGCCAGGAGTGCTGCCCTAGTGGGAGCTGCCAGGCTGGCACATAGATGGACGTCGTGCCTGCTCTCGGCACTATCGAGAGCTCTCCTAGCGGCAGCGATGGCCCCTGGGAATTCAGTAGCTCTCCCGAGCCTGGCGAGTCTCCGGAGACGAGCGACGATAGCTACGCGCCCCCAAGCTCTCGCCGCGCCTGGAGCGCGGCACTGCACTAGCTCGCCATCAATGGTGACCTGAGCGAGGTTGTAGACGGCCTCTCATGGCCCACTATTGATGATGGCATCGGCGGTGGCAGCCACAGTTAGGGTCTCCTGGAATCTCCTTTTTTTGTCCCCTGCGAGGAATCAAAGCAAACCCCGTGGGGGCGTGTAAAGAACCTATAATGCTTTTGCTCCGATGCTTATTATCCTTGCTATGAAACCGCGTTTGCCAGTCTTGCTTCGGCAGTGTCCCCCCTTTTTATCCTTTTAGTAGCTTTGCGCTCTACGTCCCAGTCCCAAGGCAAGCTTCAGCCGTCGATGGTATGCCAGGTCGTGATGCCGTGGTCAAGGCCAGGAGGTGAGCGGCCCGGGATCTGGTAAGAGCCGCGATGATCAAGAGGCCCCCCTTGGCGTGCAAGCATCTTACGGAGGCTAAAAAGGGAGGCGGCATTGCCGGAGCAAGACTACAGAAATTAAATTCGTCGAGTAGTGGCATCGTGCCGATTGGATGCGTGACTTATCTTGACGGGCCTGAAGTGATTCTGCACGCGGTGCGCCTGGTCTGCTCCTGTGGCAGCGCGACTGAGATTTTGCGATTTCCTCCCCGCTTGCTTTAGCGTTCTGTGTTGGCAGAGCCCGGCCCCGCGCATACCTTAGCCGCCGCTGGCTCGTCCGGATCGCCAGGACGAGGCCAGGGGGGTGAGGGGCTATGTGACCAGTTAGTCTCCTAAGTTGCGATGCTCACGAGTCCCCCTTGACGTGCGAACAACCCTCGGGAAGGAAATGCTAGACGAGACCTTGGTGTTCTGTGTTGGCAGGGCCCGACCCCGCGCATACCTTAGCTGCCGCTAGCTCGTCCGGATCGCCGGGATGAGGCCAGGGAGTGAGGGGCTACGTGGCCAGTTAGGCCCCTGAGACGCGATGCTAAGGGGTCCCCTTGACATACGAATAGACCTTATCACTCCGAGCCGGCCTTGATGTCTACTACACAACCTTCTTCTTGTAGACATTGTTGGGCCTCCAAGTGCAGAGGTTTGTAGGACAGTAGCAAATTTCCCTCAAGTGGGTGACGTAAGGTTTATCAATCCGTGGGAGGCGTAGGATGAAGATGGTCTCTCTCAAATAACCCTGCAACCAAATAACAAAGAGTCTCTTGTGTCACCAACACACCCAATACAATAGTAAATTGTATAGGTGCACTAGTTCGGCGAAGAGATGGTGATACAAGTGCAATATGGATGGTAGATAAAGGTTTTTGTAAACTTAAAATATAAAAACAGCAAGGTAGCAAGTGGTAAAAGTGAGCACAAACGGTATTGCAATGCTTTGAAATAAGGCCTAGGGTTCATACTTTCACTAGTGCAAGTTCTTTCAACAATAATAAAATAACTAAATCATATAACTATCCCTCAACATGCAACAAAGAGTCACTCCAAAGTAACTAATAGCGGAAAACAAACGAAGAGATTATTGTAGGGTACGAAACCACCTCAAAGTTATGCTTTCTGATCGATCTATTGAAGAGTTCATAGTAAAATAACACGAAGCTATTCTTTCCATTCAATCTATCTTAGAGTTCGTACTAGAATAACACCTTAAGAAACAAATCAACCAAAACCCTAATGTCACCTAGATACTCCATTGTCACCTCAAGTATCCGTGGGTATGATTATACGATATGCATCACACAATCTCAGATTCATCTATTCAACTAACACAAAGAACTTCAAAGAGTGCCCCAAAGTTTCTACCGGAGAGTCAAGACGAAAACGTGTGCCAACCCCTATGCATAGATTCCCAAGGTCACGGAACCCGCAAGTTGATCACCAAAACATACATCAAGTAGATCACGTGATATCCCATTGTCACCACAAATAAGCACATGCAAGACATACATCAAGTGTTCTCAAATCCTTAAAGACTCAATCCGATAAGATAACTTCAAAGGGAAAACTCAATCCATTACAAGAGAGTAGAGGGAGAGAATCATCATAAGATCCAACTATAATAACAAAGTTCACGATACATCAAGATCGTGCCATCTCAAGAACATGAGAGAGAGAGAGAGAGAGAGATCAAACACATAGCTACTGGTACATACCCTCAGTCCCGAGGGTGAACTACTCCCTCCTCGTCATGGAGAGCGCCAGGATGATGAAGATGGCCACCGGAGAGGGATTCCCCCTCTGGCAGGGTGCCCGAACAGGGTCTAGATTGGTTTTCGGTGTCAACAGAGGCTTTCAGGGGCGGAACTCCCGATCTAGGTTATTTTCTGGAGGTTTCTGTATATATTGGAGGTGTTGGAGTCGGGAACAAGTAAGGAGGGTCTCCGGGCTGTCCACGAGGTAGGGGGCGTGCCCAGGGGACGCTCCCTACCCTCGTGGGCAGCCCGGGAATCTTCTGGTCCTCCTCCGGTAGTCCCTGGGTTTCTTCTAGTCCAAAAACAACCTCCGTTAAGTTTCAGGTCAATTGGGCTCTGTTTGGTATTCCTTTTCTGCGATACTCAAAAACAAGGGGAAAACAGAAACTGGCACTGGGCTCCGTGTTAATAGGTTAGTCCCAAAAATCATATAAAAGTGTATATTAAAGCCCACTAAACATCCAAAACAGATAATATGATAGCACGGAACAATAAAAAATTATAGATACGTTGGAGACGTATCAGGCCTCCCCTTTCCCCGCTCTTCCAGGTGCTCTGCGTCCTCGGGTCTCGACCCTCGAGCGGAGCTCAGCCGCCACTGGTATGCCAGGTCGCGATGTCGTGGTCATGGACAGGGGGTGAGGGATGGAGAGTCAGTAGGAGTCCCTGAGATGCGATGCTCAGGAGCCCCCCTTTAACGCTCAAGAGAATTATGCGAGAAGGGAAAAACCGACGAGGCCTCTTGCCGCTAGGCTCCGGAGATTCCTGCAAGTTAGTCTGACGAAACATCACAATTTACAATCTCGCCTACCATTGGGCCACAGATGTTTTCGCAGGAAGACGAAGGCACTGAGGACCTAGTGAGGTGATGTGCGCGAGGCGGGCCATGAGTCAGAGCTCGATCTCTCAGATTTGTCAGTGTTGCAGGGACGGACCAGAGCACAAGCATAGTGCCAACATGTGTAGCCCTCGTTGCGGGATGAGCAGGAGTCCGTTCGGTGGCGATGGAGGCCAAAAGAGGTGGTGAGTGAGCAGGTGATGATCATAAGGCAATCCATAGGAGCAAACGAGCTAATACAGGTGATGCAAAATGCGATACATGCCACAGGGACGGACCCGTGCGGTCTAGGGATGATGCAGCCCGAGGGGCACCCCCAACAGAGTAAGCTAAAGATGCAAAAAGGGTACACGTCGCAGGGGCAAGCCCGTGCGACTTGGGGATGATGCACCCCGAGGGGCGCCCCCAACTGAACAAACTAAAGCAAAGTCACCTGGCACCGATGGTGGAGTGATGTTGGTGTAGCTGAAGATGCTCGCTGCAGATGTCGTTCCTCACGAGCCGCCTGACTCCGGGGCCTCACGAGGCTCCGAAGATTCCCAGAGCTCGCGAAGAACCGACACCATTTCTGCCAGGATCTCCTGATGCCTGGCCTCGCGCGCCGACAGGACTTCCCGCGTGTGGCGCTGGTGCAGGTCCGCCTGGTTTAGCAAGCCGAAGGGCATGCAAACGTAGCTGTGAGGAGGGCCCTCACACCAGCCCACTTGAGATGGCCAGTAGAGTTCGTGAGATGCGATCCTGTTGAGTCCTAGGATGTTGACACAGACGCGCAGCCCGTCGCCCGAGCCTGGGACGAGAGCTGCACTCCGCGGTGCAGGGCGGCGCTCGCCCTACATCGCCCTTGGTACCTGCAAGTCTTCGATCGTCTGTTCGATGAACTCCTGAGTGCTTGGCGCCTCGCGCCTTGTGCTCTCTTGGGGGAAACGCGCGGTGAAGCACACCTCCACATGGTGCCCGAGCGTCTCCCTGGTGACATTGGCTAGGTCCGAGGCCCTCCAGAGGAGAGCCCCTGAGCCCAGCCTGAGGGGGGCGCCGGGCGTTCCTTCCTATGCGAGGGAGGGAGGCGCCCCATCCAAGGGCGCGGATCCAGAGGCACGACCGCTGGGTGCTGCATCTTCATGAGGCTCTAGGGCGAGCAACTACTTCTTCTTCTTTGGGATAGCTTCATGGGGGTAGACGGTGTTTTCGTTGTGTGGGTCCTCGACTGCCACAACCTGGTAAGCGCGCTCGAGGGAGCATACTGCGTCCTTTTTTCGCAAGCGATGGTGATGATGTCATGGCTCCCCGACATCTTACGGACATTGTAACCATGGTGAGTCATTGCCATGAACTTTGCCATGGCTGGATACCCAAGAATGGCGTTTTATGGGAGACGGATGTGAGCGACATCGAAGTCGATGAGCTCGGTGTAGTAGTTGTCGCGGGTGCCGAAGGTAACAGGGAGCCAGATCTACCCGATTGGGGTGGTGGAGCCGTCGGTCACTCCTGAGAAAGGCCTGGTGGGTTGCAGCTGGTCATACGACACTTGGAGATGGTCAAATGTGTCCACGGAGAGAAAGTTTAGCCCTGCACTGCCATCGATGAGGGTCTTGGTGACTTGGACATTGCTGATGACGGGTGAGCAAAGCATTGGGAGAGCGCCGGCGGTCGCCACGCACTTGAGCTAGCCAGCTGAGCAGAAGGTGATGGCGCACTTGGACCACTTGAGCGGCCGTGTGGCTTCTATCCTGGGAAGAGCTGTGTTTATTTTTTGGGTGAACTGCTTGAAGATGTGCTGAGAGGCTGGAGCCTGCGCACCGCCCAAGATGCAGGCGATGGCGCGAGGCTCCTGGAAGCCCCCAGCCCCCTCGTCTTGGTCGTCATTGCTCCTTGGCGGTGTCAGCGAAGAGAGGCCGGCCTTGCCCTGAGGACGGTCCTCACGAGGCTTGTCCCTACAGGCACCCACGTGAGGTTGGTCCCTCCAGGCGCCCTCGCGAGGCTGATCGTGCCAGCATTCCTCACGAGGCTGATCGCACCACTCCTGACGGGGGCCGTAGACATCCTAGCGCCCCCAGTCCGGCTTCCTCCACGGTCGTAGCCCCGATCATTGCGCTCGGGGCGTCGGCCGATGCGTCCATCGTAGATGGCCCCGAGCTCATGGCAGTCATTGGTGTTGTGGCTATGCACGTTGTGGAAGACGCAGAATGGATGGCTGCTCTTGGATGACTTTGGGTGGTCGCGACCATACTTCATCTCTGGTTCGACCGCGAGCACGGCCACCCCCTTGCGCTTCACGTCTTTAGCCTGGGCCTTCTTGTCCTCTGGGTCAGCAGCGGGGAGCTCAACGAGGGAAAGGCGCCCCTCCTCAGCTCTGGCGCACTTGGTTGCGAGGTTGAACAACTCCAGGGTTGTGCACAGATCTTCGTGGATGGCGTGCTCCTCCTTCATCTTAACATCACGGACGCCATCGGAGAATGCTGAGATGATGGCCTCGTCCGTCGCCTTGGGGATCTTGAGGCAGACGATGTTAAAGTGTTGGATGTATTTCTGCAGGGTTTCCCCTGGTTGCTGCTTGACGCGCCGCAGGTCACCTGCGGCTGGCGGGCGGTCGCGGGCCCTGGAAATTGGCGATGAAACGCTCGCGCATCTCACCCCAGGAGAAGATCGATCCCGCGGGCAGGTTCTGGAGCCACGAGCGCGCGCCATCCTTGAGAGCCATGGGGAACTAGCTCGCCATAATCTTCTCGTCGCCGTTGGATGCCTCGATGCTCAGCTCGTAGAGCTGCAAGAACTCGGCGGGGTCAGGCGTGCCGTCGTAGCGTGGAGGCAAGACGGGATTGAACTTCCCGGGCCAGTTGACATTGTGCAGCTCAGGGGTGAAGGCCCGACAGCCCGCCGTGGACACCGAAGCCTGTCACGGAGGCGGAGCTTGGTCTTGATTTTCATGTGCCGCCACTGCAGGGGGCGCACGGTCTCGACGCAGCGGTGAGGGGAGCGCGGGAACTCCTCCTTGTGACCGCTGGATATCTTGGCAGCTTCCTTCTTCATGCACGGGCGCCCCGTGCGGTGGGTCGCGCCACGAGGCCGCGTGCCTTGGTGCATGGACGACGTCTTGATGCGGATATGGTGGAGGCGCTTCATGAGCCACGTCGCCCGCGAGGGGGGCAGGGAAGGTAGCGAGAGGGACGGGGCAGGAGAGCCCCCAGCGGTGCTGGCAAGCTCGGTGATGCGGTCTAGCCAGTCCTCGTAGAGGTCGTCGACGGGGCGGCAGTGCAGGAGCTCGCGTGCCATGAGCAGCGCAGCCTGCGCGCCCGCGGGTCCACGTCGGCCGTTGGACGACGAGGAAGCGGGGTTCAGCGACGGGGTTGCAGTGCGCCCATCCCGCCGTACCGAGGGGTGCAGCGATGAGGCCTGCTGCTCGTGGCTTGCTACCTCTTGAGCTTGCGTTGTATTCCCTCTAAGAGGAAAGGGAGATGCAGCACAGTAGCGTAAGTATTTCCCTCAGTTTTTGAGAACCAAGGTATCAATCCAGTAGGAGGCCACGCGCCAGTCCCTCGCACCTGCACAAACAAATAAGAACTTCACAGCCAACGCGATAAGGGGTTGTCAATCCCTTTAGGGTCACTTACGAGAGTGACAGCTGATAGAGATAATAAGATAATATTTTTGGTATTTTTAGTTTAATAAAACAACAAATAAACAACGGCGATAGAAATTGGCTAGTTGACGGAAAAGTAATATGATAAAGATAGACCCGAGGGCCATATTTTTCTCTAGTGGCTTCTCTCATGATAGCGGTATTCTACGGCGGGTAAACAAATTACTTTCGAGCAATTGATAGAAAAGCGAATAATTATGAGACTATCTAGGCAGGATCATTGTATATAGGCATCACGTCCGAGACAAGTAGACCGACTCCTGCATGCATCTACTACTATTAATCCACACATCGACCGCTATCCAGCATGCATCTAGTGTATTGAATTCATACGGACAGAGTAACGCCTTAAGAAAGATGACATGATGTAGAGGGATAAACTCAAGCAATATGATGAAAACCCCATATTTTTATCCTCGATGGCAACAATACAATACGTGCCTTGCTGCCCCTACTGTCACTGGGAAAGGAGACCGCAAGATTGAATCAAAAGCCAAGCAATTCTCCCATTGCAAGAACTATAGATCTAGTATGCCAAACCAAACCAATAATTCGAAGATACTTGCAAAGATATTATGAGCACACATAAAAACTTAAGAGAAGAACCAAATATCTTTCATAGATAACCTTGATCATAAACTCACAATTCATCGGATCTCGAAAAACACACCGCAAAAAGAGATTACATCGAATAGATCTCCTCGAAGACCGAGGAGAACTTTGTATTGAGTTCCAGAGAGAGAGAAGAAGCCATCTAGATACTAGCTATGGACCCGAAGGTCTGTGGTAAACTACTCACAACTCATGGTGAGGGCGATGATGATCATAATGAAGGCCTCCGTGATGGATCCCCCTCCCGAAACAGGCTCCAAGATGGGATCTCCACGAGAACAGCAGCTACGGCGGTGGAATTAGGGTTTTCTCTCTGTGTATGGAGTTTCTGGGGTACGTAGGTATATATAGTAAGAAAGAGGGCACCGGGGGCCACACGGGATGCCCTCGAGGCAGGGGTGCGCGCCATAGGAAGGGGGACGCGCCCCCACCCTCGAGGGTGGCCCCTCTGCCCCCTCACTTGGCCCTGATGTCTTTCGTGCGTGATTTCCTCCAAAAATATCTCTCGCGAAGGTTTCATTCTGTTTGGACTCCGTGTGATATTCCTTTTCTGCAAAAGGCTGAAATAGGCAAAAAAAACAGCAATCTGGACTGGGCCTTTGGGTTAGTAGGTTTGTCCCAAAAATGATATAAAAGTGAATGATAAATCCCATTAAACATCCAAGACTTCATAAATAATAGCATGGAACAATAAAAAATTATAGATACGTTGGAGACGTATCAAGCATCCCCAAGCTTAATTCCTGCTCGTCCTCGAGTAGGTAAATGTTAAAGAAATAATTTTTGATGTGGAATGCTAACCAATATAGTTTTTCAACGTAATTCTCTTAATTGTGGCATGAACGTTTAGATCTGAAGAATTCAAGATAAAAGTCTATATTGACATAAGAAATAACAATACTTCAAGCAATACTAACAAAGCAATCATGTCTTCTCAAAATACTATGGCTAAAGAAAGTTATCCCTACAAAATCGTATAGTGTTGGCTATGCTCCCTTATTATCACACCAAAATATTCATATCATGCACAACCCCGATTTCAACCAAGCATTTGTTTTCATACTCTATCTTTTCAAACCTTTCAACTTTCACGCAATACATGAGCGCGAGCCATGGATATATCACTATGGGTGGAATAGAGGTGGTTGTGGAGAAGACAAAAAGAGGGAGATAGTCTCACATCGACTAGGCGTATCAACAGGCTATGGAGATGCCCATGAATAGATATCAATGTTAGTGAGTAGGGATTGCCATGCAACAGATGCACTAGAGCTAAATATGAATGAAAGCTCAACAAAAGAAACTAGTGGGTGTGCATCCAACTTGCTTACTCATGAAGACCTAGGGCATTTGAGGAAGCCCATCGTTGGAATATACAAGCCAAGTTCTATAACGAAAATTCCCACTAGTATACGAAAGTGACTAAGCATGAGACTCTCTACAATGAAGAACATGGTGCTACTTTGAAGCACAAGTGTGGAAAAAGATAGTAGCAATTGTCCCTTTTTTTTCTTTTCTTTTCTCTTTTTTTCTCTTTTTTTGGCCTTTCTTTTTTTTTTCTTTTTTTTGCGGAGGGGCTTTATAGATTCAACATTCCCTCCCATGGGACAATGCTCTAATAATGATTATAATCACACTTTCATTACAACACGAAACTAGAACTCGATACTACAACAACAAAGTATGACTCTATATGAATGCCTCCGGCGGTGTACCGGTATGTGCAATGAAACAAGAGTGACATGTATGAAAGAATTATGCATGGTGGGCTTGCCACAAACACGATGTCAACTACAAGATCATGCATGGAAATATGACAATATGATGCGTGTCATATAAACGGAACGGTGGAAAGTTGCATGGCAATATATCTCGGAATGGCTATGGAAATGCCATGATAGGTACGTATGGTGGTTGTTTTGAGGAACAATATGGTGGCTGTTTTGAGGAAGCATATATAGTGGGTTTATGGCACCGGCGAAAGTTGTGCGGTACAAGAGAGGCTAGCAATGGTGGAAGGGTGAGAGTGCATATAATCCATGGACTCAACATTAGTCATAAGAACTCATATACTTCTTGAAAAAAATTACGAGTCATCAAAACAAAGCAATCAACGCATGCTCCTAGGGGGGGGGGGAGGTTGGTCGGAGTTAACCATCGCGCGCCCCCGACCTCCACACAAAGGTTGACATTCTACAAATACCTCATGCTTTAACTTAGTCACACAACGGTTCACCATACGTGCTTGCTACGGGAATCACTAACCTTAACACAAATATTTCTCAATTTCATAATCACTCCACTAGCATGACTTTAATATCACTGTCCTCATGTCTCAAAACAATTATCAAGCATCTAACATCTCTTTCTATTCAATGCACTTGATGTGATTTTTTTACTACATTGACATTGGATGTTTATCATGTGAAGACTAGTTTCTTTAGCCTAAACACTTTACATGCTGTTTTAATAGACTCTCAAATAGATATAAGTGAAGCATGAGAGTTCAACAATTTCTACAAAATATTACCAGCACCATGCTCTAAAAGATATAAGTGAAGCACTAGAGCAAAAACTATTCAACTCATAAGATATAAGTGAAGCACATAGAGTGTTCTAAACATTTCTAGGCCATATTTAACTCTCTCAAATAGGTGTGTCCAGCAAGGATGATTGTGGCAAACTAACAAGCAAAGAGTCAAATTATACAAGACTTTCCAAGCAAAACACATAGCATGTTGCGAATAAAAATATAGCTCCAAGTATAGTTACCGATGGATGAAGACGAAAGAGGGGATGCCTTCCCGAGGCATCCCCAAGCTTAGGCTTTAGATTATCTTTAATTTACTTGGGGTGCCATGGGCATCCCCAAGCTTGGGCCTTTACTACTCCTTGTTCCATAGTCCATCAAAGCAATACTCAAAACTTGAAAACTTCACAACACAAAACTTAGACAAAAATTCTCGTGAGCTCCGTTAGTAAGAGAAAGCAAACCACCACTCAAAGATACAGCAAGGAATTCATACTTTGTTTATATTGGTGTTAAACCTACTGTACTCCAAGTTTTATATGGTTCATATCCTCCAATATTACTCATAGATGCATCGGAATAAGCAAACAACACACGAAAAACAGAATCTGTCAAAAACAGAACAGTCTGTAGTAATCTCCTATGTTCGCCTACTTTTGGAACTCCAAAAATTTCAAACTAAATTGGTAAATTTGCGCAATTTGTCTACCAATCAGAAGCAAAAAGAATCAATTAAAAATCACGCTCCAGTAAAATCTGAAGACTACTTTAGCGAGCGCTGACGATTCTTTTTTCCACAGCAAGATCATATAAACTTCACCCAAGTCCTACCAAAGGTTCTACTTGGCACAAACACTAAACCAAACATGAAAACACATATAATCAGAGGCTAGATGCAATATTTATTCCCTAACAGCAAAAAAAAAATTGGGTTGCCTCCCAACAAGCTCTTTCTTTATAGCCATTAAGATAGGCTTGAGGATTCAATGATGCTCACATGAAAGATAAGAATTGAAGCACAAAGAGAGCATCATATAGCATGTGAAAATCACATCTAAGTCTAACATACTTCCTATGCATAGGCATTTTATAGGAAAAAAATTTAGCAAGACAATCAAGATCTAGCATATGCAAGGAAGGAGAAAGAAACAATAGCAATCTCAACATAACGAGAGGTAATTTAGTGACATGAAAATTTCTACAACCATATTTCCCTCTCTCATAATAATTGTATATAGGATCATGATCAAATTCAACAAAATAGCTATCACATAAAATATTCTCAACACGATCCACATGCATGCAAAGTTGACACTCTTACAAAATAGTGGGATTAACATTAACTGAAATCATGACCTCTCCAAAAACCACCTTTAATATTAACGCAAACATTATTATCAATCTTATATTCATCATGGGGATTAAATAAATTTTCAAGATCATAAGAAGAATCACCCCAATCATGATCATTGTAACAAGTAGTAGACATAGCAAAACTAGCATCCCCAAGCTTAGGGTTTTGCATATTATTAGCACAATTGGCATCAATAGAATTTATAACGACATCATTGCAATCATGGTTTTTATTTAAGGAGCTAACATGAATCACTTTTGCTTTTAACAATTCCTCACAATTTTCAGATTCATAAATTTCAAGCAAAAGCCCATAAAGATAATCTAGTGCACGCAGCTCACTAGCAATAGGTTCAACATAATTGGATCTCTTAAAGAGATTAGCAAGTGGATGAGCATTCATACTTTAGCAAGCGAAGATGCAAGCTAAATGAGGGCACATAGCAACACAAGCAAACAAGAAACACGCGAACGATAAACACACGGCGGAAGAAGGGCGAATAAAATGGCATAGGTGAAGTGGGGGAGAGGAAAACGAGAGGCAAATAAATGTAATGCGAAGGATAAGGGTTTGTGATAGGTACTTGGTATATGACTTTTGCGTAAGCCTCCCCGGCAACGGCGCCAGAAATTCTTCTTGCTACCTCTTGAGCTTGCGTTGTATTCCCTCGAAGAGGGAAGGGAGATGCGGCACAGTAGCGTAAGTATTTCCCTCAGTTTTTGAGAACCAAGGTATCAATCCAGTAGGAAACCACGCGCCAGTCCCTCACACCTGCACAAACAAATAAGAACTTCGCAGCCAACGCGATAAGGGGTTGTCAATCCCTTTACGGTCACTTAGGAGAGATGATAAGATAATATTTTTGGTATTTTTAGTTTAATAAAACAGCAAATAAATAACGGCGATATAAATTGGCTAGTTGACAGAAAAGTAATATGATAAAGATAAACCCGGGGGCCATAGTTTTATCTAGTGGCTTCTCTCATGATAGCGCTATTCTACAGCGGGTAAACAAATTACTGTCGAGCAATTGATAGAAAAGCGAATAATTATGAGACTATCTAGGCATGGTCATTGTATATAGGCATCACGTCCGAGACAAGTAGACCGACGCCTGCCTGCATTTACCACTATTACTCCACACATCGACCGCTATCCAGCATGCATCTAGTGTATTGAGTTCATACGAACAGAGTAATGCCTTAAGAAAGATGACATGATGTAGAGGGATAAACTCAAGAAATATGATGAAAACCCCATCTTTTTATCCTTGATGGCAATAATACAATACGTGCCATGCTGCCCCTACTGTCATTGGGAAAGGACACCGCAAGATTGAACCCAAAGCCAAGCACTTCTGAGACTTGCAAGGATATTATGAGCACACATAAAAAGTTCAGAGAAGAACCAAATATCTTTCATAGATAACCTTGATCATAAACTCACAATTCTTCGGATCTCGACAAACACACCGCAAAAAGAGATTACATCGAATAGATCTCCACGAAGACCGAGGAGTACATTGTATTGAGATCCAGAGAGAGAGAGAAGAAGCCATCTAGATACTAGCTATGGACCCGAAGGTCTGTGGTAAACTACTCACAACTCATGGTGAGGGCGATGATGATGCTGATGAAGGCCTCCGTGATGGATCCCCCTCCCGGAACAGGCTCCAAGATGGGATCTCCACGGGAATAGCAGCTACGGCGGTGGAATTACGGTTTTCTCTCTGCGTATGGAGTTTCTGGGGTACGTAGGTATATATAGGAAGAAGGAGGGCACCGGGGGCCACACGGGCTGCCCTTGAGGCAGAGGGCGCGCCCTGGGAAGGGGGGCGCGCCCCCACCCTCGAAGGTGGCCCCTCTGTCCCCTAGCTTGGCCCTGAAGTCTTTCGTGCGTGATTTCCTCCAAAAATATCTCTCACGAAGGTTTCATTCCGTTTGATATTCCTTTTGTGCAAAACCCTGAAATAGGCAAAAAACAACAATCTGGACTGGGCCTTTGGGTTAGTAGGTTAGTCCCAAAAATGATATAAAAGTGAATGATAAAGCCCATTAAAAATCCAAGACTTCATAAATAATAGCATGGAACAATCAAAAATTAAAGATACGTTGGAGAGGTATAATGCCTCGCCGGGCCGGTGGCTGCGTTAGTGGCGCACGATGGAGAACGGCGAGGAGGTCTGCCAGTGGGAGCTGTCTGAGCGACACGGGTGGCAAGGGCGGCCCGTCGTTCAGCACGAGCACGGCGAGCGTCAGCCATGGAAGCGGTGGAGCGGTGACGTGTCGACCAACAGAAGAGAGGTTTCGGCACACCCCTACCTGGCGCGCCAAATATCGGATTTCGGGTTCCGCAAACCCTTGAGAGGTTCGAACTCTGTGGTGCGCATGAAGAACACTCTCTCCCCAGCACGCTCGCCATATGATTACACAACCTATCTCGACGAACTCAAAGAACAAGGGATACAGAGGATTATACTGGTTTGGGCCACCTTGCGGTGTAATACCCTACTCTAGTGTGTGTTGTGGATTGCCTCGTGGGGCTGAGGATGAACTAGTACAATGGATGAAGAGCCTCCGGAGGTGAGGTGTTCTTGGGCTCGAATGAGCTTGTGGTGTGTGTAGGGTGGAATGGAAGTGATCCCTTCTAAGTTTGGATCAGCTCAAGAACAGATGCCCCTCTATGGTGGTAGCTAGGTCCTATTTATAGCGGCCTTGGTCCTCTTCCCAAATATCGGCGGGAAGGGATCCCACAACGGCCACATTTGAAGGGGAACAACTAGTACAAGTTATCGTAACAAAAGTGGTCTTCGCCTGCCAAAGGCTCTGGTGGTGACCCTGCGCTGGGCTCCACAATGACCTCCGTTCTGCCGCCTCGGCGGTCCTTGGTGTTGTTGCAACGATATGGAAACCTTTGCCTGATTCCTCGGGACTCCGCGCCTGCGCTTGCTCCCTTAGCACCAAAGGGGAAACCGGTACACTGCACCCGCTGGCGCCCGCCTGGCCTTGGACGTCATGGCTCACGTCACGTGAACCTTGCGAGGTGCACCTTGCATAGATATCTCCGTCCTCGGGAGCCAGCCTTGGGAGAATGCCCCCAGGGAGGTCTTGCTGTCACCCGCCTCCTGAGGCTTGGCCCCTCGCGAGGGTCTTGAGTTGCGGTCGCTGAAGTTGGGCCGTACCAGGCCGCTGATGGAGCCACGCCACGGGTCGCAAGCAGGCAAGTCTGGGTACCACCGTTCACAGGATGTCGAGAATCGCCGATGCCACCCAATTCTTCAGAGCCCAGGAGGGGAACACGACGGGGAAGCTATTCTGATCGCAATTTCTTGCACCAGAGCACCCGATGCCTCTGAATGACCAGCTGAAGCAGCTGGTCGAGCTGCATAGGATGGCGGGTTCGGCCATGAAGAACTTAATAGTCCAGCTCTGGCCAGCCGAACTAATCCATAGCAGCTACTTCGTATTGGTGAAGCGGCTCATCGATGCGAGACCGCGGATCGACGCTGTGAAGCGATTGGGCTGTATAGAGGGTGCTCGGATGGCCTTCGCCCGTGTCAAGATGCAATGGGCGAAGATGAAGGCCACCGAAGTGGCGACCGCGGGCCCACCCGAAGGCAAGGATCATAGGAGGCTGGAGAGGTACTTCGATGATGTCCTTGAAGGAGCCCGCATTGTAGAGGGTCAGTGCTCAAATGACGTGGTTTTTAATCAAGTGTGTTCGGGTTGTAAAGACTATGCTTGTGAACCTATATGTATGAATATATTTTTGCGCCTTTTATTCAAGCGGCTTTTCCTCCTGTGCGGACATTTATTTTTATATCTCTGAAAGTTTCCAGTCATCGGCTTCAGCCCCCAAGTAGATGTTACACGGGTGTTCAGCATGATGCGTGACCACACTTTACCCAACGCCTTGGTCCGTAAAGGAGGTGTCCGCGAGGTGAAACAGGCAATCAAACTATGCGGCTTTATTACTTTCACTTAGCCATAGGAGTTTGACTGTGGGGCTAAGTACTAGCCCCTTGTGCGTGTGCGGCTATCCGGATTACGGTGCCTACCCTACGCGGCTGGGCGAAGACCAGCCCCTTGTGTGACATGGGGTAAATCGCTAACGATCGGTAATATAATACTAAGTCGCCAAATTGCCGACCAGCTCTCGCTTATCATGATAGTCAGTTTTCGGCTTTATCTACCGAGGTACTTGACCGGACGAACCAAAAATACAATCGCAGTAGTTCTCCCTTAACTACCTTAGCCGAACAATGCAACACGTAAGTTGGTAAGCCTAGGAGCTAGGCAAACCAACTATAGACCCAAGACATGATTCTGAGCCAATGCATATAATGCAATATCTGGGACGCCCAACAATTCCCTATAGGTGTTCGGGCTTTCAAATGTGCTGGGCCGCATACAGCCCCCGGTGTTAAGTCCAGATTGAAGCACATGTGGCAATCTAAGGTAGGGAGGGAGCACAGATGGTAATGTAAAATGAACTCCAAACAAAGTGGAAACCAACTGCTTCCTTTATACCCTGATTAATACGGCAAGCCGTGTAGTTACAGATAATGCCAAAAGCATCAAGGCCATTTTACATGCCAAGGAAGAAATAATAAGGGGAAAGGTTTACACAGAGCCTAAACTTAATGATTTAACAATCCTAATGAAGCACTGCTGCACGTGCGTTGTTTCTCCTTTGTGAAACATCCTTGAAGGAGGGAGGTTTGATGGCCGTCTGCGAAAAAAGAGGAAAATAATTCCCTGCACAACCATATATAAGGTGGGTTCTTTAATGAACCTAAATGAAAACATAATAAAAGTCCGAACAGGGTCAAGCCGTACTATGGACCGTTTTCCACAGTGTGCCTCCGGCGCTACCCAAGGTATTGTGAGGGTGTAGTTATGTACGCGGGGTACGTATGCCACAACCTTATGGGGCAGTCGGCGGAGGCCGAGCTGTTACTCAAGCTCAGTTTCCCCTGAGCTACCGCGCTGTGATCCGGGCCAGACACATTTAACAGTTTCTTGGGTCTTGATGACCGGTGAATTATTCGGCTTGAATAGGCCGCCTCGACCTTCGGCTGCAAGGGTCGTAGTATCCTCCTCTGTATGGAGGGAGTGCTCCATATTCCCATTGATTGTGATGACACCACGAGGTCCGGGCATTTTAAGCTTGAGGTAAGCATAGTGCGGGATTGCGTTAAAGCGGGCGAAAGTAGTCCCTCCGAGCAGTGCATGATAGCCACTACGGAAGGGAGCTATGTCGAAGATTAACTCCTCGCTTCAAAAATTGTCTGGAGAGCCAAATACTACCTCCAGTGTTAATGAGCCCGTGCAGCGGGCCTCTACGCTGGGTATTACTCCATTAAAGGTAGTGCTGCTAGGTTTGATTCTTGATGGGCCTGTCCCTATCTTGCGGACAGTATCCTGATAGATCAAGTTGAGGCTACTGCCGCCGTCCATCAGGACTCTAGTAAGATGGTATCCGTCGATGATAGGATCGAGTACAAGGGCCGCGAACCTCCATGACGGATACTGGTTGGGTGATCCCTACAATCAAAGGTGATCGGACAAACCGACCATGGGTTGAACTTGGGGGCGACATGCTCTACAGCGTAGACGTCCCTTAGTGCGCGTTTGCGCTCCCTCTTGGGGATATGGGTGACACATATCATGTTCACCAGTTTCCCCTCAGGGGGAAATTGTTTATGTCCCTCAGTGTTTGGTGGGCGAGGTTCGTCCTCGTCCTGGCTTTGAGGTCCTTTCCCCTTATGTTCGACATTTAACTTGCCGACCTGCTTGAGGACCCAACAATTTCTGTTGGTGTGGTTTGCAGGCTTGTCAGGGGTGCCATGAATCTGGCAAGGTCTCTCAAGTATTTTGTCCAAGTTAGATGGACCATCCTGATTGCCCTTGAACGACTTCTTCCTCTGGCCGGATTTGGAGCCACTGAATCTGGCGTTTACTGTCATGTCATCTGTTTCTCCATTTATGCTCCGACGCTTATTTTTGTTGCGTCGTGGCCTGCCATTGCCATCCCTGGCTTCAGAAGTGCCAGGGTCGTTGGTACTATTGCTTCTACGAGCCAGTCAGCTATATTCGCCCGCACAAAAGCGGGTCATAAGTCTGGTAAGAGCTGCCATAGTCTTCGACTTCTCCTGGCCGAGGTGTCGGGCGAGCCATTCCTCGCGGACACTGTGTTTGAATGCCGCTAAGGACTCGGTGTCTGGATGATGATTCGGTTCATTTTAGTTAAGAACTGATTCCAAAGCTTGCGGGCTGACTCCCCGGGTTGCTGGATTATATGGCTCAAGTCATCAGCATCTGGTGGCTAGACATAAGTCCCCTGGAAGTTAGCCCAAAAGGCATCCTCTGAATCTTCCCAGCTTCCAATGGGTTCTCTAGGAGGCTGTTCAACCAGTGTCGTGCTGGCCCCTTCAGCTTTAGAGGGAGGTATTTAATGGCGTGGAGGTCATCTCCACGAGCCATGTGGATGTGAAGAATAAAGTCTTCAATCCATACAGCAGGATCCGTCATCCCGTCATACGGCTCGTTGTTTACGGGTTTAAACCCTTCAGGAAATTGTTGGTCCATCACCTCATTGTTAAAGCACATAGGGTGTGCAACACCTCTATATCATGCGACATCGCGATGGAGTTTGGACGTCATCTGTGTTCGGCGCTGACTCCGAACTTGATTATATTCAGCGCGCTTAGCTTGATAACTGTCATCATGTGTGGGAGCATGTCCTCTTAATCCATGGATCGATCTGGCCTGGCCGGCTTTATTGTTCAGGTCTTGACGTAGGTCGTACTTGTGGCCCTGAACTGCTGTCTCCTTTCTTTACGGTGGGCAGGCGCGGGCTGGTATTCGGCATTGCTAGCCACTTTGGCCCGTCCATGAGGGGGTCGGTCCGGTTGATCGACCTGATTATGCCTCGATGGAATTTGCACAAGGGCCTCGGCATCAAATTGTGGCAGTAATTTGCGCTTGGGGTAGCTCTTTGTTTGGCGCTCACGACCGTATCTTTCTTTAGCGTCTAGCACTTCATTCCATCTGTCGTTGAGCGTATCCTATTCGGCTTTAAGCCACCGCTGCTGCTTTTTCAGGCTCCTTGCTGTGGCGATAAGTCGTTGCTGAAAGTGTTCTTGTTCGAGGGGTTCATCTGGGACTATGAATTCTTCGTCTCCAAGGCTGACATCCTCTTCGGAGACAGGTAGATAGTTACTATCTTCGGAATCATTTTGATCGTTGAGTTGTTCGGTACTGAGTTGGCCATCTTCCCGCTCCTCCTGCTCTAACGCTGGCTCCAATGGGTCTTTGGCATCATCCGGAGTGTCATTGTCTCCGGTGCCGGTGTTACTTTTCCTTCCTCGACCTGCTCGTGAGCGGCGGGGCTGACGCCGACATTTAGGAGGTTCATCGATAGGTTTATCCGCCTCTGGATCTTTAGTGCCATCGTCGTCCTTCTCCTCGGGTGTGTCCACCATGTACACGTTGAGGGAGTCCTGGATCAAGGGGTCCTCATGTGGCCGGATAACTCCTGATGGGCCGGACTTGTGGGCAGTGAAGATCATAGTCGAAGATCATCTCTCGTATCCGGAAAGGACTCCTGTATTCATGTGATGGCAAGTTTTAGGTTTGGGTGTAATCTTTCCTTCCTCTGCAAGGTGGTATGTACAAACCCTAGGCCCCTCTGGTGTGTATATAAACTGGAGGGTTTAGTCCGTAGAGGCTAATAGAGAAACACAAATCCTCATAGGCTAGACTCTAGGGTTTAGCCAATACGATCTCGAGGTATATCAACTCTTGTATTCATATTCATCCATATTAATATAGCAGGAAGTAGGGTTTTACCTCGATCGAGAGGGCCTGAACCTGGGTAAACATCGTGTCCCCAGCCTCCTGTTACCATCAATCCTTAGACGCATAGTTTGGGACCCCTAACCCAAGATCCGCCGGTTTTGACACTGACATTGGTGCTTTCATTGAGAATTCCACTATGTCGTCGACCGAAGGACTGATGGATCGCGTCATCAACCATGACAGCAACACCGAGGGAATCTTCCCTCCCAGACAGCTCTTCGTGTTCGGCGGCTTTGCGCTCCGTGCCAACACTGAAGGCCACATTGAGCAGATTGAGAGCTACGCCCCTGGCCATCAGGTCAGATTCGGCAGCTTAAACTACGTTGCTGATATCCGCGGAGACTTTATCTTCAATGGATTAGAGCCCGCGGCGATCTCTCTCTGCCATCACGATGAACACGACCTAACTGTGTTATCGGATCAGGATATAGCACCTGCAACAGTTCTGGACCTAGATCCGGGACAGACCGCGTCGCCCGACGACAGGAAGCTCAACCCCGCCACGGAAGCCGGGGACTCCACGGCGTTGGAGCCGCACATGGACCCAACTATGAGCGAGGTTTGTGTCATCGGAACCCCGGACTCAACTCCGGCCTCAAATTCCGAATCATGCGCTTCTGCGCCCTTAAGCTTGATCAGGCGTCTAACGCCAAATTCAGTGCTCCAAATATCTTTCAGCACTCACCCTTTGGTGACATGTTAAAGTCGTTAAGGTCCCTCTCCCTGGATGGGAACACGCAGCCGCATTGTATCCGGTTCAAACTGGAGGCTAATGGAGAATTTTTCTCCCCACCCACCACCCACTTGGTAGCCACGATTGAAGATCTAACCGATCTACTCGAGTACGCTTCCGAAGACTTCGAAGGGATGGACCTCGAAGCCGAAGCAGATCCAGATCAAATCCGGCCCGTAACCGGGCGGTGGACAACTACGTCTTCATACGACGTGTACATGGTGGATACACCTAAGGAGGCAGAGGGCGACGGAAAAAATAATCCCTTAGAGGACAATCCCGTCGAAGAACCTCCCAAGCGTCGGCGTCCAAAGCGACGAACCAAATACCATAAAGGAAAATATAGCAAAACCGTCACTAATGACGATGATATTCCGGAACAAGCCAAAGACCCGGCAGATCCATCGACGGAGCAGGAGGAGCGAGAGGACGGCGAACAGAGTCCGAAGCCGCTGCCCGATGACACCGATGCCGAAGACAGTAACTGTGAACCTATCTCCGAAGAAGAGATTAGCCTGGGCGATGACGAATACATCGTCCCAGAAGAACCCTCTAAACAAAAGCGCTTCCATCGGAGGCTTATTGCCACCGCAAGGAGCCTGAAAAAGCAGCAGAGACGGCTTCGAGCCGCACAAGACACACTCAATGATAGATGGAACAAAGTACTAGATGCTGAGCAAAAACATGGCTATAACGCCCAAACCAAAGGCTATCCTAAGCGTAAACTGCTGCCCGAATTCGACGACGAGGCCATTGCGCCCATACCGCCGAAGATTAATACTGCCGATAAGCCGGACCGACCACCTCGCGAACGAGACAGAGTTGCTAGCAACGGCGTACACAAGCCCACACCACCACCCCATAAAGGAAAGGAGGATGCGGCTCAAGTCCGAAAACACGATCTGCGTGAGGACCTGAACAAAAAAGCTAGCAAGAATAGGTCTATCTACGGACCTAGGGATCGGGCTCCCGCTCGGGACGGCGGCTATCAAGCCGGTCATACCGGTCACATACCAGTTCGGGTTCAGTACCGAACACCACATCCATCGGACATACGCCATGATATAGCAAAATACAGACGCGCCGCACACCCTCTGTGCTTCACCGATGAGGTCCTCGATCATGATTTTCCAGAAGGGTTTAAACCCATGAACATCGAAGCGTACAACGGAACGAAGGATCCTGCCGTCTGGATAGAAGACTTTATTCTTCACATCCACATGGCTCGAGGAAATGATCTCCACGCCATTAAATATCTATCCCTCAAGCTGAAAGGACCAGCTCGGCACTGGCTAAACAACCTCCCAGAGAACTCCAATGGGAGTTGGGAAGAACTTGAGGATGCTTTTCGGGCCAATTTTCAAGGGACCCATGTTCGGCCCCGGACGCTGAGGATCTAAGTCACATCATCCAATAACCTGGGGAGTCACCCCGCAAGCTTTGGAATTGATTTCTCACTAAGAAGAACCAAATCGTCAACTGTCCGGACGCTGAAGCCTTAGCGGCATTCAAGCACAGTGTCCAGGACGAATAGCTAGCGAGACACTTTGGATAGGAGAAGCCTAGGACAATGGCAGCTCTAACTACACTCATGGCCCGCTTTTGCGCGAGTGAGGATAGTTGGTTAGCTCGTAGCAGTACCAGCGACCCTGGAACATCTGTAGCCAGGGACGACAATGTAAAGCCACGACGCAACAAAAACAAACATTGAAATAATCCTGGAAGCCCAGATGGTACAGCGATAAATGCCGGATTTAGTGGCTCCAGACCCGGTCCATGGAAGAAGCCGTTTAAAGGCAATAAATTTGGTCCATCTATCATGGACAAGATATTAGATAGGCCCTGCTAGATTCATGGCACCCCAGATAAACCTACAAACCATACCAATTGTAACTGTTGGGTCTTCAAGCAGGCCGGCAAACTAAACGCCGAACACAAGGGGAAAGGACCTCAAAGCAAAGATGAGGATGAACCTCGCCAGCCGAATACAGCGGGACAGAAAATATTCCCACCGGAGATCAAAACAGTGAACATGATATATGCCACTCATATTCCAAAGAGGGAGCGCAAGCGCGCTCTCCGAGATGTCTACGCCGTTGAGCCAGTCGCCCCCAAATTCAACCCATGGTCGGCCTGTCCGATCACCTTTGATTGCAGGGATCATCCGACTAGTATTCTGAAGGAAATATGCCCTAGAGGCAATAATAAAGATGTTATTTGTATTTCCTTATATCATGATAAATGTCTTTTATTCATGCTAGAATTGTATTAACCGGAAACTTGATACATGTGTGAATACATAGACAAAATAGTATGTCCCTAGTATGCCTCTACTAGACTAGCTCATTGATCAAAGATGGCTATGTTTCCTAGCCATAGACATGAGTTGTCATTTGATCAACGGGATCACATCATTAGGAGAATGATGTGATGGACTAGACCCATCCGTTAGCATAGCACTATGATCGTTTAGTTTTACTGCTATTGCTTTCTTCATGACTTATACATGTTCCTATGACTATGAGATTATGCAACTCCCGAATACCGTAGGAACACCTTGTGTGCTATCAAACGTCACAACGTAACTGGGTGATCATAAAGATGCTCTACAGGTGTGTCCGAAAGTATTCGTGGTGTTGGCATAGATCAAGATTAGGATTTGTCACTCCGAGTGTCGGAGAGGTATCTCTGGGCCCTCTCGGTAACACACATCACAATAAGCCTTGCAAGCAAAATACTAATGAGTTAGTCACGAGATGATGTGTTACGAAACGAGTAAAGAGACTTGCCGGTAACGAGATTGAACTAGGTATGGAGATACCGACGATCGAATCTCGGACAAGTAACATACCGATGACAAAAGGAACAACATATGTTGTTATGCGGTTCTGACCGATAAAAGATCTTCGTAGAATATGTAGGAGCCAATATGAACATCCAGGTTCCGCTATTGGTTATTGACCGGAGATGAGTCTCGGTCATGTCTACATAGTTCTCGAACCCGTAGGGTCCGCACGCTTAACGTTTGATGACGATCGGTATTATGAGTTTATGAGTTTTGATGTACCGAAGGTAGTTCGGAGTCCGGATGAGATCACGGACATGACGAGGAGTCTCGGAATGTCCGAGACATAAAGATTGATATATTGGACGACTATATTCGGACACCGGAAGTGTTCCGGAAAAGTTTCGGATTTAACGGGATTGCCGGAGGGGGTTACCGGAACCCCCTACGAAGGGGGATGGTCCATAGTGGGCCTTAAGGGAAAGAGAGAGGCAGCCCATAGGGGCTGGCCGGCGCCCCACCTAAGGGATCCTAGTTGGACTAGGATTGGGGGGCGCCACCTCTCCCTCCTTTTTCCTTTCCCTCTCTTCCTTCTTTGGTAGTTCCTACTAGGAATAGGATTGCAATTCTATTCCTAGTAGGATTGCACCCTAGCCGCACCATAGAGGGGCCGGCCGGCCTCCCCCCTTGCTCCTTTATATACGGGGGCAGGGGGGCACCCAAAGACACACAAGTTGAATTGTTCTAGCCGTGTGCGGTGCCCCCTTCCACAGAAACACACCTCGGTCATACCGTTGCGGTGCTTAGGCGAAGCCCTGCGCCAGTGAATACATCATATCCGTCACCACGCCGTCGTGCTGACGAAACTCTCCCGTGAAGCTCAACTGGATCAAGAGCTCGTGGGACGTCATCAAGCTGAACGTGTGCTGAACGCGGAGGTGCCGTGCGTTCGGTGCTTGATCGGTTGAATCGTGAAGAAGTTCGACTACATCAACCGCGTCACTTGACGCTTCCGCTTCCGGTCTACGAGGGTACGTAGACACACTCTTCCCTCTCGTTGCTATGCATCTGGTAGATAGATCTTGCGTGATAGTAGGAAAATTTTAAAATACTACGTTCCCCAACAGTGGCATCATGAGCCAGGTCTATGCGTAGATGATATGCACGAGTAGAACACAATGAGTTGTGGGCGATACTAGTCATACTTCTTACCAGCATGTCATACTTTGCTTCGGCGGTATTGTGAGATGAAGCGGCCCGGACCGACATTACGCGTACGCTTACGCGAGACTGGTTTCACCGTTACGAGCACTCGTTGCTTAAAGGTGACTGGCGGGTGTCTGTCTCTCTCACTTTAGCTGAATCAAGTGTGGCTACGCCCGGTCCTTGTGAAGGTTTAAACAACACATACTTGACGAAACATCGTTGTGGTTTTATATGCGTAGGTAAGAACGGTTCTTGCTAAGCCCGTAGCAGCCACGTAAAACTTGCAACAACAAAGTAGAGGACGTCTAACTTGTTTTTGCAGGGCATGTTGTGATGTGATATGGTCAAGACATGATGAGTTATACGGTTTTGTATGAGATGATCATGTTTTGTAATGTTATCGGCAACTGGCAGGAGCCATGTGGTTGTCGCTTTATTGTATGAAATGCAATCGCCATGTAATTGCTTTACTTTATCACTAAGCGGTAGCGATAGTTGTAGAAGCAATAGTTGGCGAGACGACAACGATGCTACGATGGAGATCAAGGTGTCGCGCCGGTGACGAAGGTGATCATGAAGGTGCTTTGGAGATGGAGATCAAAAGCACAAGATGATGATGGCCATATCATGTCACATATTTTGATTGCATGTGATGTTTATCTTATTATGCTTCTTATTTTGCTTAGAACGACGGTAGCATTATAAGATGATCCCTTACTAAATTTCAAGGTATAAATGTTCTCCCTGGGTATGCACCGTTGCGAAAGTTCGTCGTGCCGAGACACCACGTGATGATCGGGTGTGATAAGCTCTACGTTCAAATACAACGGGTGTAAGCCAGTTTTTGCACACGCAGAATACTCGGGTTAAACTTGACGAGCCTGGCATATGCAGATATGGCCTCGGAACACTGGAGACCGAAAGGTCGAGCGTGAATCATATAGTAGATATGATCAACATAAGATGTTCACCATTGAAACTACTCCATCTCACGTGATGATCGGACATGGTTTAGTTGATTTGGATCACGTGATCATTTAGATGACCGGAGGGATGTCTATCTAAGTGGGAGTTCTTTAATTAATATGATTAAATTGAACTTTAATTTATCATGAACTTAGTCCTCGTAGTATTAGCATATCTATGTTGTAGATCAATAGCTCACGATGTTGCTCCCCGTTTAATTATTTTTATATGTTCCTAGAGAAAACTAAGTTGAAAGATGATGGTAGCAATTACACGGACTGGGTCTGTAACTTGAGGATTATCCTCATTGCTGCACAGAAGAATTATGTCCTTGAAGCACCGCTAGGTGACAAGCCCCCTCCCGCTAATGTAGACGCTTTGAACGTCTGGCAATCGCGGTCTGATGACTACACGATAGTTCAGTGTGCCATGCTTTACGGCTTAGAACCGGGACTTCAACGACGTTTTGAACGTCATGGACCATATGAGATGTTCCAGGAGTTGAAGTTAATATTTCAAGCAAATGCCCGGATTGAGAAATATGAGATTTCCAATAAGTTCTACAGCTGCAAGATGGAGGAGAATAGTTCTATCAGTGAACACTTGCTCAGAATGTCTGGGTACTACAATCATATGACTCAACTTGGTTGCAAAGTTGACGAGGATAGTGTTATTGATAGAGTTCTTCAATCACTGCCACCAAGCTATAAAGGCTTCGTGATGAATTATAATATGCAAGGGATGCAAAAGACAATTCCCGAGCTCTTTGCTATGCTTAAGGCTGCGGAGGTAGAAATCAAAAAGGAGCATCAAGTGTTGATGGTTAACAAGAACACTAGTTTCAAGAAAAAGGGCAAGGGAAAGAAGGGGAACTTCAAGAATAATAGCAAGACAGTTGCTACTCCCACGAAGAAACCCAAGTCTGGAGCCAAGCCTGAAACTGAGTGCTTCTACTGCAAGGGGACTGGACACTGGAAGCGGAACTGCCCCAAGTATTTGGCGGATAAGAAGGATGGCAACGTGAACAAAGGTATATTTGATATACAGATTATTGATGTGTATTTTACTAGTGTTCATATCAACCCCTCGGTATTTGATACTGGTTCAGTTGCTAAAGAGTAGTAACTCGAAATGGGAGTTGCATAATGAACAGAAACTAGTTAAAGGATGAAGTGACGATGTGTATTGGAAGCAGTTCCAAGATTGATATGATCATCATCGCACACTCCCTATACTTTCGGGATTAGTGTTGAACCTAAATAAGTATTATTTGGTGTTTGTGTTGAGCATGAATATGATTTGATCATGTTTATTGCAATGCGGTTATTCATGTAAGTTAGAGAATAATTGTTGTTCTGTTTACATGAATAAAACCTTCGATGGTCATACACCCAATGAAAATATTTTTATTGGATCTCGATTGTGGTGATACACATATTCATAATATTGAAACCAAAAGATGCAAGGTTAATAATGATAGTGCAAATTATTTGTGGCACTGCCGTTTAGGTCATATTGGTGTAAAACGCATGAAGAAACTCCATAGTGATGGACTTTTGGAATCACTTGATTATGAATCACTTGGTGCTTGCGAACCATGCCTCATGGGCAAGATGACTAAAACTCCGTTCTCCGGAACTATGGAGCGAGCAACAGATTTGTTGGAAATCATACATACTGATGTATGTGGGACAATGAGTGTTGAAGCTCGCGGCGGGTATCGTTATTTTCTGACCTTCACTGATGATTTGAGCAGATATGGGTATATCTACTTAATGAAGCACAAGTCTAAAACATTTGAAAAGTTCAAAGAATTTCAGAGTGAAGTAGAGAATCATCGTAACAAGAAAATAAAGTTTCTACGATCTGATCGTGGAGGAGAATATTTGAGTTACGAGTTTGGTCTTCATTTGAAACAATGTGGAATAGTTTCACAACTCATGCCACCCGGAACACCACAGCGTAATGGTGTGTCCGAACGTCGTAACCGTACTTTATTGGATATGGTATGATCTATGATGTCTCTTACCGATTTACCACTATCGTTTTGGGGTTATGCTTTAGAGACAGCTGCATTCACGTTAAATAGGGCACCATCTAAATCCGTTGATACGACACCTTATGAACTATGGTTTGGCAAGAAACCAAAGTTGTCGTTTCTTAAAGTTTGGGGCTGCGATGCTTATGTGAAAAAGCTTCAACCTGATAAGCTCGAACCCAAGTCGGAGAAATGTGTCTTCATAGGATACCCAAAAGAGACTATTGGGTACTCCTTCTATCACAGATCCGAAGGCAAGATATTCGTTGCTAAGAATGGATCCTTTCTAGAGAAGGAGTTTCTCTCGAAAGAAGTGAGTGGGAGGAAAGTAGAACTTGATGAGGTAATTGTACCTTCTCCCGGATTGGAAAGTAGTACATCACAGAAAATTGTTCCAGTGATTCCTACACCAATCAGTGAGGAAGTTAATGATGATGATCATGAAACTTCGGATCAAGTTTCTGTTGAACGTCGTAGATCAACCAGAGTACGTTCCGCACCAGAGTGGTACGGCAACCCAGTTCTGGAAATCATGTTACTAGACCATGATGAACCTGCGAACTATGAGGAAGCGATGATGAGCCCAGATTCCACAAAATGGCTTGAAGCCATGAAATCTGAGATGGGATCCATGTATGAGAACAAAGTATGGACTTTGGTTGACTTGCCCGATGAACGGCAGGCCATCGAAAATAAATGGATCTTCAAGAGGAAGACCGACGCAGACGGTAATGTTACTGTTTACAAAGCTCGACTTGTTGCGAAAGGGTTTCGACAAGTTCAAGGAGTTGACTACGATGAGACTTTCTCACCTGTAGCGATGCTTAAGTCTGTCCGAATCATGTTAGCAATTGCCGCATTTTATGATTATGAAATCTGGCAAATGGATGTCAAAACTGCATTCCTGAATGGATATCTCAAAGAAGAGTTGTATATGATGCAACCAGAAGGTTTTGTCGATCCAAAAGGTGCTAACAAAGTATGCAAGCTCCAGCGATCCATCTATGGACTGGTGCAAGCATCTCGGAGTTGGAATATACGCTTTGATGAGGTGATCAAAGCATATGGTTTTATACAGACTTTTGGAGAAGCCTGTATTTACAAGAAAGTGAGTGGGAGCTCTGTAGAATTTCTAATATTATATGTGGATGACATATTGTTGATTGGAAATGATATAGAATTTCTGGATAGCATAAAAGGATACTTGAATAAGAGTTTTTCAATGAAAGACCTCGGTGAACCTGCTTATATATTAGGCATCAAGATCTATAGAGATAGATCAAAACGCTTAATTGGACTTTCACAAAGCACATACCTTGATAAGATTTTGAAGAAGTTCAAAATGGATCAGTCAAAGAAAGGGTTCTTGCCTGTATTACAAGGTATGAAGTTGAGTAAGACTCAATGCCCGACCACTGCAGAAAAATATAGAGAGAATGAAAGTCATTCCCTATGCCTCAGCCATAGGTTCTATAAAGTATGCCATGCTGTGTTCCAAACATGTTGTGTACCTTGCCATGAGTTTGTCAAGGGGGTACAATAGTGATCCAGGAGTAGATCACTGTACAGCGGTCAAAATTATCCTTAGTAACTGGATGACTAAGGAAATGTTTCTCGATTATGGAGGTGATAAAGAGTTCGTCGTAAAGGGTTACGCCGATGCAAGCTTTGACACTAAATCCAGATGACTCTAAGTATCAATCTGGATGCATATTGAAAGTGGGAGCAATTAGCTAGAGTAGCTCTATGCAGAGCATTGTAGACATAGAAATTTGCAAAATACATACGGATCTGAATGTAACAGACCCGTTGACTAAACTTCTCTCACAAGCAAAACATGATCACACCTTATTACTCTTGGGTATTAATCACATAGTGATGTGAACTAGATTATTGACTCTAGTAAACCCTTTGGGTGTTGGTCACATGGCGATGTGAACTATGGGTGTTATTCACGTAACGATGTGAACTATCGGTATTAAATCACATGGCGATGTGAGCTAGATTATTGACTCTAGTGCAAGTGGGAGACTGAAGGAAATATGCCCTAGAGGCAATAATAAAGATGTTATTTGTATTTCCTTATATCATGATAAATGTCTTTTATTCATGCTAGAATTGTATTAACCGGAAACTTGATACATGTGTGAATACATAGACAAAATAGTATGTCCCTAGTATGCCTCTACTAGACTAGCTCATTGATCAAAGATGGCTATGTTTCCTAGCCATAGACATGAGTTGTCATTTGATCAACGGGATCACATCATTAGGAGAATGATGTGATGGACTAGACCCATCCGTTAGCATAGCACTATGATCGTTTAGTTTTACTGCTATTGCTTTCTTCATGACTTATACATGTTCCTATGACTATGAGATTATGCAACTCCCGAATACCGTAGGAACACCTTGTGTGCAATCAAACGTCACAACGTAACTGGGTGATCGTAAAGATGCTCTACAGGTGTCTCCGAAAGTATTCGTGGTGTTGGCATAGATCAAGATTAGGATTTGTCACTCCGAGTGTCGGAGAGGTATCTCTGGGCCCTCTCGGTAACACACATCACAATAAGCCTTGCAAGCAAAATACTAATGAGTTAGTCACGAGATGATGTGTTACGGAACGAGTAAAGAGACTTGCCGGTAACGAGATTGAACTAGGTATGGAGATACCGACGATCGAATCTCGGACAAGTAACATACCGATGACAAAAGGAACAACGTACGTTGTTATGCGGTTCTGACCGATAAAAGATCTTCGTAGAATATGTAGGAGCCAATATGAACATCCAGGTTCCGCTATTGGTTATTGACCGGAGATGAGTCTCGGTCATGTCTACATAGTTCTCGAACCCGTAGGGTCCGCACGCTTAACGTTTGATGACGATCGGTATTATGTGTTTATGAGTTTTGATGTACCGAAGGTAGTTCGGAGTCCCGGATGAGATCACGGACATGACGAGGAGTTTCGGAATGTCCGAGACATAAAGATTGATATATTGGACAACTATATTCGGACACCGGAAGTGTTCCGGAAAAGTTTCGGATTTAACGGGATTGCCATAGGGGGTTACCGGAACCCCCTACGAAGGGGGCTGGTCCATAGTGGGCCTTAAGGGAAAGAGAGAGGCAGCCCATAGGGGCTGGCCGGTGCCCCACCTAAGGGATCCTAGTTGGACTAGGATTGGGGGGCGCCACCTCTCCCTCCTTTTTCCTTTCCCTCTCTTCCTTCTTTGGTAGTTCCTACTAGGAATAGGATTGCAATCCTATTCCTAGTAGGATTGCACCCTAGCCGCACCATAGAGGGGCCGGCCGGCCTCCCCCCTTGCTCCTTTATATACGGGGGCAGGGGGCACCCAAAGACACACAAGTTGAATTGTTCTAGCCGTGTGCGGTGCCCCCTTCCACAGAAACACACCTCGGTCATACCGTTGCGGTGCTTAGGCGAAGCCCTGCGCCGGTGAATACATCATATCCGTCACCACGCCGTCGTGCTGACGAAACTCTCCCGTGAAGCTCAACTGGATCAAGAGCTCGTGGGACGTCATCAAGCTGAACGTGTGCTGAACGCGGAGGTGCCGTGCGGTCGGTGCTTGATCGGTTGAATCGCGAAGAAGTTCGACTACATCAACCGCGTCACTTGACGCTTCCGCTTCCGGTCTACGAGGGTACGTAGACACACTCTTCCCTCTCGTTGCTATGCATCTGGTAGATAGATCTTGCGTGATCGTAGGAAAATTTTAAAATACTACGTTCCCCAACATATTCGTCCTGGGGGTTCGGCTGCCCTAGTGCTCGACCCAATAATCGATGGATAGCATCTAACTCGAGTCCTTATGGACGGCGGTAGCAGTCTCAATCTGATATATCAGGACACTGTCCGCAAGATGGGGATCGACCCGTCAAGAATCAAGCCAAGCAGCACGACCTTTAAAGGAGTGATACCGGGCGTGGAAGCCCGCTGCACGGGCTCTTTAACATTGGAGGTCATATACGGCTCTCCTGATAACTTTCAAAGCGAAGAATTAATCTTCGACATAGCTCCGTTCCGAAGTGGCTATCACGCTCTACTCGGATGAACGGCCTTCGCCCGCTTTAATGCAGTCCCGCATTATGCCTATCTAAAGCTTAAAATGCCTGGACCACGTGGTGTTATCACGGTCAATGGAAACATGGAGCTCTCTCTCCGTACGGAGGAGGACACTGTGGCCTTCGCAGCCGAAGTCCAAAACGGCCTATTCAAGCCGAATAATTTATCAATAGCGGACATAACTAAACATGTCTGGCACAAGCCTCAGTGCGGTAGCTCAGATGAACCTGAGCAAGATTGACAGTTACGCCCCCGTCGACTGCCCCATAAGGTGATAGCATATGTGCCTCGAGTACATAATTATGCCTTAAAAATTCCTCTGGCGACGACCGGGGGCGCCTACATATAGTCCATAGTTTGGCTAGACCCTATTCAGACTCTACACTTATCTTTTTTACGTTCATTAAACGAACCAGACTTGTTATGGACACACTGGATTGATTTTTCTTTTCCAGGTTTATTTTCTTTTCTTTTTTCAGATGGCCATCATACTCCCACCTTCAAGGACACATTAGAGAGGAGGAAACATCGCAGACGTGCAGCAGGGACCCGCACTAAGGTTTCTTTTTAGATTAAGACCCTGTGTAAACCTTTTTTCTCTTTCTTGTTATATACCTTTTTGGCATGTAAAATGTCCAAAAAGGTTTTCGGCATTGTCTGTAAGTTTGCAGCTCGCCGTACCATAAAGGGATATTAATAGAGCAGCTTGATTCACATTATGTTCGGAGTTTTGTTCACTCACCATAAATGTTCTATTCCCACATAAGATTGCCATGTGTGCCTTCTTAATAAGGGTCTATTACCAGGGGCTGTATTCAGCCCGGTATATGTTGAAAAGACCGAACACCCATAGGGAGTGTTCGGCGTCTTGGATGTTTGCCTTAGATGCATCAGTTCCGAATCATGTCTTGGGTCAATAGTTGGGTTGCCTGGCGCCTGTGCCTACCCCTACATCCTCGATTGTTCGGCTAGGGTGTAAAGGGAGAACTACTGTGATTGTACTTCTAGCTCGTCCGGTCAAGTACCTCGGTAGAGAAAGCCGAAAACTGACCGTCATGATAGGCGAGAACCTGGTCTGCAATCCGGTGACTTGGTTTTATACTACGATCGATAGAGATCTACCCCGTGTTATACGAAGGGTTGGTTTTTTCGCCCATCCAGGTGCAATTCGATACCTTAAGTAAGGAATATCATATGCGCACCAGGGGCTAGTACCTAGCCCCACATGTCAAACTCCTACGACTAAGTGAAAGCAATAACGCCTCATAGTCTGGTTGCCTGGTTCACTCCGCATACACCTCCTACACGGACCAAGACGTTGGATAAAGAGTGTATATGCATATGACCGAACACCCCAGTATTATGTACATGGGGGCTGAAGCCGACAACTGGAAACTTTCAGATTTAGATAAACAGTCACACAGGAGGTAAAAGACGCTGATATTATAAATCACACAAAAGTTATATACATCGGATTCATAAGCATAAGTCTTTACATCCGGATACAATTACTCGAAGATAATATCCTTCGAGCACTGGCCTTCTACAAGGCGGGCGCCGTCGATGACGTCCTCGAAGTACTTCTCTGGCTTGCGGTGCTCCTTGCCAGTTGGTGAACCAGCAATGGCCATATGCCCCGCATTCATCTTTGCCCAGTGCATTTTGACACGAGCGAGGGCCATCCGAGCACCTTCTATGCAGGTCGAATGCGTCAATGCATCGACCCACGGACTCGCTTCGACGAGCCGCTTCACCAATCTGAAGTAGCTACTTGGGATTGGATCAGCGGGCCATAGCCGAACTATTAAGTCCTTCATGGCCGAACCCGCCATGTTGTGCAGCTCGACCAGCTACATCATCGGGTCGTTGAGGGGCACCGGAAGTGTTGGCGCATAGAACTGCGACCAAAATAGCTTCTCCGTGTTGTTCCCCTCCTGGGCTCGGAAGTATTGGACGGCATTTGCGCTGCTCCTCGGAAGATCAGAAAACACGCCTGGAGAACTCCACAACTATGTCAGCCCAAGATACTTCTGCCCTCCGAAGATGCTCTGTAAGAGAAATGTCTTACCAGATGCTATCTGTCGTGCCTGCTAGATTTCCTGACGAGCGCTGCCGACTCGCCTTGCGCATCCTGGGTAGACTTAACTACCGCAGACAGCTCGGACACTCGTTCCAAAGTCTTCTTCTCCAATGCCTCATATTTGAGGATGGCATCGTTAAGTTTAACCTCGACTTCGGACACCCGAGCCCGGTGCTTCTCGCACTCCGCCTTTTCAGCCTCCAAATCGGCAGCCGCTTTGTTAGCGGCTACCTGATACATCTCCAACGTATCTACTTTTCCAAACCCTTTTGCCCTTGTTTTGGACTCTAACTTGCATGATTTGAATGGAACTAACCCGGACTGACGCTGTTTTCAGCAGAATTGCCATGCTGTTGTTTTTGCGCAGAAATAAAAAGTTCTCGGAATGACCTAAAAACCACGAAGAATTATTTTGGAAAATATAAAAAATGCCTGTATGAAGATCCAGACCAGGGAGCCCACACCCCGTCCACGAGGGCGGGGGCGCCCCCCCCTAGGGCGTGCCCCCTGCCTCGTAGGCCCCCTGGTGCTCCACCGACGTATCCCCAGATCCTATATATTCACTTTCGAGGAGAAAAAATTCTGAGCGGAAGAATTATCGCGTTTTACGATACGGAGCTGCCGCCAAGCCCTAATCTCTATTGGGAGGGCTGATCTGGAGTCCGTTTGGGGCTCCGGAGAGTGGAGATCATTGCCATCGTCATCATCAACCTTCCTCCATCACCAATTCCATGATGCTCACCGCACTGCGTGAGTAATTCCATCATAGGCTTGCTGGACGGTGATGGGTTGGATGGGGTCTATCATGTAATCGAGTTAGTTTTGTTAGGATTTGATCCCTAGTATCCACTATGTTCTGAGATTGATGTTGCTATGACTTTGCTATGCTTAATGCTTGTCACTAGGGCCCGAGTGCCATGATTTCAGATCTGAACCTATTATGCTTTCATGAATACATGTGTGTTCTTGATCCTATCTTGCAAGTCTATAGACACCTACTATGTGTTATGATCCGGCAACCCCGAAGTGACAATAATCGGGACCACTCCCGGTGATGACCATAGTTTTAGGAGTTCATGTATTCACTATGCGTTCATGCTTTGGTCCGGTACTCTATTAAAACGAGGCCTTAATATCCCTTAGTTTCCAATAGGACCCCGCTGCCACGGGAGGGTAGGACAAAAGATGTCATGCAAGTTATTTTCCATAAGCACGTATGACTATATTCAAATACATGCCTACATTGCATTGATGAACTGGAGCTAGTTCTGTGTCACCCTAGGTTATAACTTCTACATGATAAATTGCATCCGACATAATTTCCCATCACCGATCCAATGCCTACGAGCTTTTCACATATTGCTTGTTGCTTATTTACTCTTCTACTGCTACTATTACAAAAACTACAAAAACACTATCGTTACTTTTATTGCTGCTATCGCCACTATCATATTACTTTGCTACTAAACTACCTTGCTACAGATACTAAGTTTCCAGGTGTGGTTGAATTGACAACTCAGCTGCTAATACTTAAGAGTATTCTTTGGCTCCCCTTGTGTCGAATCAATAAATTTTGGTTCAATACTTTACCCTCGAAAACTGTTGCGATCCACTACACTTTGGGGTTATCACTACCTTGTTCGCCTCGACCTTTTTCTTGGCCTTGATAACCTCACCCTTGAGGGCCTTGAGCTTAGTGGCGCCAACCGTGTAATACAGAATGCAATATCAGAATTTATAAAACATACTCAATCAATATTAAATTAGTCTTCTCGACATTTTAAAATCCGCATACTATCGGGGGGATGAACCCAAGGCACGCAACGAAAGCCAGATCCTTTTCAAAAACAACGAGGCTAGCATCGCCCCGCTATCCGGCTCTCACTTGGCCGGGTCACTCAACCTGGCCAGGACCCACGATCCGGTAAGACTCTCCTGACCGGTCGGAACCCATGATCCGGCAAGACTCTCCAGTACGGCCGGCTCCCATGATCCGGCCTAACGGCCCGCTTAGGGGATCTGGACCCGACACATCAAGACTTCTCCAGCAAGCCAAACCAACCCGTGGTGTGCCCCCCAATTCTGTCATGGGTGAGCTTCCGTCCCATCCCAGGCTTACGATGGGACGAGACACACCTTCTGATGACCTAGCATCTTCAGTAACACTCAAGACCCCCGCGAGGGGCCAAGCCTCGCGAGACGAATGACACAGGCATCCCCTGGGGCGGCCTCGCCAGGCCGGCTCGTGAGGATCGGAGATATCAAGGCGAGGGGCACCTCGCGAGGTCCTCATGACGTGAGCAGTGACGACCAAAGCCGCGCGGGCGCCAGCGGGCGCAGAGTGCTAGTTTCCTCTTGGGTGCTAAAGGGGCAGGTGCAAGCGCGGAGTCCCGAGGCGTCGGGCAAAGGTTTCCATATCGGTGCAACAAGACCAAGACCAGCAGGACGGCAGGACAGAGGTCATCGCGGAGCCCACGGCGGCGTCACCACCAGAGCCTTTGGCAGCGAAGACCACCTTTTGTCAGGATAGCTTGTACTAGCTGCCCCCCTTCAAATTTGGCCATTGTGGGATCCCTTCACGCTCAATATTTGGGAAGAGGACCCTGGCCACTATAAATAGGACTAGCCACCACCATAAGGATCATGGAAAGGAGGAGACGGAGTTGACCTCAGCTTGAGCTGATCGGATCATCGAGATCTCCCACACACATCAAGCTCACCCGAGCTCAAGAACACATCTCCCCAGGAGGTAGTTCACTAGTTCTTCATCTGCCTACAAGGCAATCCACCACACCACACTGGATTAGGGTTTTACACCACAACGGTGGCCCGAACCAGTATAAATCTTGTGTCTCTTGTTCATTGGATCTGACGAGCTAGGTTTAGGGTTGTTGAGTAGACGAGCTAGGGAGGAAGGAGAGATCTTCGTGCGCACCCCAGAGTTCGAACCTTAAGGGTTTTGCCGGAACCCGAGATCTGACATTTTGCGCGCCAGGTAGGGGTGCGCTGAAAATTCCCTTCCGTCGTTCAGTGCTCCGTCGTTCCAGCGGTCCATGGCCGACGCTCGCAGAGCCCGTGCTAAGCGGCGGGCTGCCCTTGCCGCCCGCATTGCTCAGACCGCTCCCGCCGGCGGGCCACCCCGTCGTTCTCCATCGCCAGCTGCCAACGCCGCCAACGGTCCGACGCGGCAAGAACAGCAGGCATCGTCTCTACACCCATCCGTGCGGTGCGATGGACGCACCGCCACCCCGTCGCTGACTCCGGCGATCTCTTCGTCCCATGCTCGCCGCGGACCCGCAGATGCATAGGCTGCGTTGCTCATGGCTCGTGAGCTCCTGCGCTACCGCCTCGTCGACGACTTCTATGAAGAATGGCTCGTGCGCATCGCCGAGCTCGTCACTGCTGTAGGGGGCTCTCTTGTGTCGTCCCTTTCCCTGCCTCGTCCGCCTCCCCATGAGGACAATGAGGCCCTAGAAGCTCCACTGCTACCCCAGCGTCAAGGCAACGTCCAAGACCCAAGGCGTATGGCCCCGCGGTGCCGGCCCGCGAAGAAGGAAGCTGCCAGGAGGTCCAGCGGCCCCGCAGTGGAGCACCTGCGCTCCTTCCACCATAGTGTCGAGATCGCACGCCCCCCCCCTGTCGGGGCGGCGTGCGAAGACCAAGACCAAGTCCCACCACTCCAACAAGCTCCGGTGTCGACAGCAGGCTGCAAGGCCCTCGCTCCCGAGCTGCGCAACGTCAACTGGCCTGGGAAGTTCAAGCCCGACCTGCATCCACGCTACGACGGCACCCCCGACATTGCGGAGTTCCTGCAGCTCTACAAGCCGAGCATCGAGTCGTCCAGCGGCAATGAGAAGATCATGGCGAACTGGTTCCCCATGGCCCTCAAGGATGGCGCTCACTCATGGCTCTTGAACCTACCCGCGGGATCGATCTCCACCTGGTGCGAGATGCGCGACCGGTTCATCGCCAACTTCCAGGGCACACAAGACCGTCCTCCGGCCGCGGGCGACCTCTGACGTATCAAGCAACAACCAGGAGAAACCTTGCAGAAGTTTATCCAGCGCTTCACCAGTGTCCGTGTCAAGATCCCCAAGGTCACGGACGAGGCCATCATTTCAGCGTTCTCAGATGGTGTCTGTGACGTCAAGATGAAAGAAGAGCTCGCCATCCACTAAGATCTGCGCACGTCCTTGGAGTTGTTCAACCTCGCAACCAAGTGCGCCAGCGCAGAGGAGGGGCGCCTCTCACTCATCGAGCTCCCTGCTACTTCTCGAGCTTGTATTGTATTCCCTCGAAGAGGAAAGGGAGATGCAGCACAGTAGCGTAAGTATTTCCCTCAGTTTTTGAGAACCAAGGTATCAATCCAGTAGGAGACCACGCGCGAGTCCCTTGCACCTGCACAAATAAATAAGAAGTTCGCAGCCAACGCGATAAGGGGTTGCCAATCCCTTTACGGTCACTTACGAAAGTGAGATCTGATAGAGATGATAATTTATATTTTTGGTATTTTTGGTTATAAGAACAGCAAATAAAAGCGAAAAAAGTAAAGTAGATGTAGATTGATATGTTGAGAATAGACCCGGGGGCCATAGTGTTCTATAGTGGCTTCTCTCATGATAGCGATATTCTACGGCGGGTAAACAAATTACTGCCGAGAAATTAATAGAAAAGAGAATAATTATGAGACTATCTAGGCATGATCATTGTATATAGGCATCACGTCCGAGACAAGTAGACCGACTCCCGCCTGCATCTACTACTATTACTCCACACATCGATCGCTATCCAACATGCATCTAGTGTATTGAGTTCATAAGAACAGAGTAACGCCTTAAGCAAGATGACATGATGTAGATGGATAAACTCAAGCAATATGATATAAACCCCATCTTTTTATCCTTGATGGCAACAATACAATACGTGTCTTGCTGCCCCTACTGTCACTGGGAGAGGACACCGCAAGATTGAACCCAAAGCCAAGCATTTCTCCCATTGCAAGAACTATAGATCTAGTAGGCCAAACCAAACCAATAATTCGAAGAGACTTGCAAGGATATTATGAGCTCACATAAAAAGTTCAGAGAAGAACCAAATACCTTTCATAGATAATCTTGATCATAAACTCACAATTCATTGGATCTCGACAAACACGCCGCTAAAAAAGATTACATTGAATAGATCTCCTCGAAGACCGAGGAGAACTTGGTATTGAGATCCAGAGAGAGAAGAATCCATCTAGATACTAGCTATGGACCCGAAGGTCTGTGGTAAACTACTCACAAATCATGGTGAGGGCGATGATGATGATGAAAAAGAACTCCGTGATGGATCCCCCTCCGGTGGAGCTCCGGAACAGGCTCCAAGATGGGATCTCACGGGAACAGAAGGTTACGGCAGTGGAATTAGGGTTTTCTCTCTGTTGTCGAAGGTTTCGGGGTAAGTAGACTTATATAGGAAGAAGGAGGACACCGGGGGGGTGCTCGGGGGCCCCACGAGGCAGGGGCTGATGGCTTCTCGCTCCTCGTTGGTTACCCCAAGTGGAAGGTTTGAGATGCAGTGTAGCAGAAGTTTTCCCTTGGCAAAGATACCAAGGATCGATTTCCCCTGAGACTCCTAGTTTCAACGAGAAGGTGTCAACTGCTAACAGCGCCAGATATTAGCAATCAACGTGGACCTGCACACAAATACAAAAAACTTTGCTCCCAACGAGTACAGAGAGGTTGTCAATCCCTCCGGCCTTGTCGTTTACAAAGGATCAAACGTAAGTGATAATAGTGATAGGTATTGCTGTAAATAGTAAGTAAAATCTGAAAGTAAATAGCGGATGTGATCAGTGATGGTAATATGGACCGGGGTCCCATGATGTTCACTAGTGATGTCTCTCTCCCAAAAGACGATAAAACAGCTATGTGAGGTGAACGAATTACAACTGGGCAATTGACAGAATTATGTGCGCAAACCAATGCTAACTATGTTGCAAGAAAGGTAGAGGTTCAAAGCATGGGCGGTACGCCAAGGCAAGTAGACCGAAATCCATATGCATCTACTACTAATCATCCACCTTGAGATATCTATCCAGAACATCTCGCTGGTATTAAGTTGCGAGTCCCACCAATAGTGTAAACTCAAAGCAACAGACAACTGCATTAAAAGAACTTTGCGTAAAGTAAACAATCCTTGCACCCGCGGGCACAAGCACCGTTGTTTTCCCCCTTGTGGCAACAGCACATCCCCTAGACTCATATTTCTGTCACTCAAGCTAGTCATCGAGGGGCATGAACCCACAATCTAGCATAACGTTCCCTCTTGGAGTCACTACCTACTACTTGGCCAATAAAATAAATAGCAACGGAGAACATGCAAGAATTACTTACGAACATAAATATAAAAGAGGTAAATCAAATATATTACTCAAACACAATCTGAACATAATCTCACAATCCATCGGATCCCAGCAAACTCATCATAGCAACAGCATAAGGATTACATATGTGCCTTGATCATGTAGGGCAGCTCACGTGGACTAATTAGTGAAGCACAAGAAGGGGAGGAGAACATCACATAGCTACTGGTCATGGACCCATGGTCCAAGGGAGACTACTCACCACTCATCCGGGAGGCGTCCATGGTGGTGGAGAGGCTCCCGGTGGTGATCCTCCCCTCCGGCAGGGTGCCGGGAAGAGTTCTCCTGGCGCTCCCGATCTTGGAAGCGCGGCGATGGCGGAACAGAGATGAGATTGCGAAAAAGGGTTCCCGTCTTGAGGGTTTCGGGACGCGTGTTAAATATATGCCAAAGGGGGGCATCAGCGGAGGCCTGGGGGCCCAGGCGCCCCCGGCGCGGCCAGGAGGGGGGCCGCGCCACCAGGGCGCCTGGAGCCCTGGTGGCCCCCCTCCGGCTCTACTTTGGATGCCGGGAAGCTTCTGGAACGCTGATTTTTTATATAATTTTTCCGGGATTTTTCTGGCAGTTTACATGATGGGAAAACCTGAAATACAAAAACAGCAGAAAACAGAAACTGGCACTGGAGTGCACTGAGTTAATAGGTTAGTCCAAATATGATCAAAACTGTATGGAAGTATATAAATATCATAGCAATATCACCCAAAAGAGGCATGGAGCAAGCAGAAATTATAGATACGTTTTGGACGTATCAACATCCCCAGGCTTAATTCCTGCTCGTCCTCGAGGAGGTAAATGATAACAAGAATAATTTCTGCGGTGACATGCTATTAACCATATAAGGATTTTCATAGTCATATGACAAAAGCTTACTGAGACAATGAATCTATAGTAATTAAGTTGCCTCATGAGAAAATCACAAAGAACTGAAAGTTTTACAATATGATACTGAAACATCAAATAGATTTGTAATGAGCATGGTGTGCAAATATGATAAAGTGATATCTCGCTTGCCCCCTTTAGTGAAGCAAAACATAAATGCAGGGGCACCTCCAAGGTTTAAGTGATGACTAGATACAATAATTTCAGAATAAACGATATCATAATCATGCAAAAGACAATGCTACTTTGGGACAATGCACATTACACTCAGAATGACAATCATGCTCTCAGTACTTGGTGCTTTAAAAGAAGGTGGAGACTCTCGAACCGTGGCTTTTGTTGGCAAGGTTGAAAACCCATAGTCGGAAACAAAGAAAAAGCATGTACCAGAGCTCTTGGTTTTAAAAACAGAGGTAATAATTATTTTTTGGATATACATGTTTCGTCAACGAATGCTAGCAGACAACTCAATCACTTATTGAGATGGACAAGTTTCGAGGAACGGCTCCCGAATAAGGACGATCACATCCTCTTAATCTCCTTTGTTTATCACTGCCAAAGTTTTCTGATTTCTCATGAACAAAGCATGAAGGAGGGTTTGTTTGTTATATTAATTTTGAGCCGGGCGCACTCTTTGCCAGTTCCTTCTCGTATTATGGGTTTGCACATTAGACATGCAATCCCGGGGTGAAGCTTGTCCAACTTAAAAAGATCATGAATTAACTACTACTTCCTCATGAACTAAAACAGAGGCACAAAATAGGGATGTTTTTTTTTTTGAATAATTTCGAGATGGTACATGAAAGTCTCCGTTAGGAATGGCAGGTAAATACCATGTATAGGAAGGTATGGTGGACTCATTAGGCATAACTGGTTTAAAGGATTTTGGATGCACAAGCAGTCAGTCCGCTTAGTATAGGTGGAGGTTAGCAAAATACTGGGAGCGACCAACTAAGAGAGCAATGACGGTCATAATCATGCAAAGCGACAAAGCAACATTGAATCAGGCATGGAAGTTATATCGCTACTTAGAAATAAAAGATCATCAAGGCTTGACAGACTTTCTTTACAGTCTTAAATATGCGTGAGCATACGCCAAGTCAATCAAAATAAATTCCTGAAGGAAGATATTACTAAACCATACCACATCATAGGCAAACAAATCATGTTGGTACTCCAATAACACATTGGGAACCCCCCGGCTATTTGAGACTAACCATAAGAAAACATGAACTACTAAGTGCCATTATGCACGTAGCATTTTTATCATAGACATATCAACCAATGCAACAGAAGCAAACTCTCTTAATAAGATAAGCATGACAACTAAAGAGAGTTCAAGCAACCAACTAAACAAAAGCTCTTTAAAAAGATAAGCATGAAAACTAAGAGCTAAGCATGATAGTAGCTATTAAAAGACAAAGAACACACACATCAAAGATAGACATGAAAATTCTATGTTATGTTCTAGGTAGAAGTGGAGCGCGTTTCTCTCCCACATAAAGAAAGCTGAGTTCCGACTCGTTATGAAAAGCTAAAGAAAACTAAAAAGGAGACTAAAAGCAAGACGCTCTAAGCATAGCACATAACACATGAAGTGATAAAAATATAGTGGAACGAAAGACGAACTGATAATGTTGATGGAGAAGGGGATGCACGGGGGCATCCCCAAGCTTAGACGCTTGAGTCTCCTTGAATATTTCTTGGGGGTGCATGGGAGCATCCCCAAGCTTGAGCGTTTGACACTCCTGAATCTTTTTATCATCTTCCCTCGCACACTTGAAAACTCCCTTCATACATAACTCATCATAATCTGATTAGCGAGGTTAGTACCCTTAATAAAATAATTGTTTCTTGCTGGAAATAAGGATATTTTTGAAGGTCTACTGTTTCTCAAGATTGCCAAAAGGTTTTTGCAAAGAAAAAGCAAGCTCAAGGTTTGCAAAATGAAGGAAAGGCAAAACAGGATAGAATCTGTGAAAAACAGAACAGCAGGTAGTAAATGATTTTTTCGGGGCACTTCTGCAACTCTAATCAAAAAACTCAGAACAGACGCCCGAAAGACAATTGTATAGAGCACGCTGTCGAAACAATTCAGACCAAAAAGATGATCTGGTGATTTTATACGGATTTTTCTATCCAAGGACAGAATCTGTTTCCTGGACAGCACGTCACAACTTTTGAACTTTCTTGCAATCAGAGGCTACACTTGGCACAAAGTTGAAAAGCAAAGATACAATGATGATGCTACTGTAGTAACAACATCAAGACACAACAAAAGCAAAATAAAAATTTATTCATGTGGGCTGCCTCCCAAAAGCGCTTTCTTTTATGCCTTTAAGCTAGGCATAATTCAAAGAGATCAAGTTTTATCAAGAGTAAAAGAATAGCTAGCCCGTATAACGGACTCAAAAGGTAACTTAATCTTCTTTCGAGGGAAGTGTTCCATCCCTTTCTTGAGAGGAAATTGGAATCTTATATTCCCCTCTTTCATGTCAATGATAGCACCAACGGTGCGTAGAAATGGACGTCCCAAAATAATTGGACAAGAAGGTTCACATTCAATATCCATAATAGTAAAATCAACGGGAACATAATTGTCATTGACAATGATAAGAACATCATCGATCCTCCCCAAAGGTTTCTTTATGGAAGAATCAACGAGACGAACACCAAAAGAACAAGAATCAAAAGGTTTCAATTTAAGCATATCATATATTCTTTTGGGCATACCAGAGGTACTAGCTCCAACATCATATAAAGCATAGCAAGAGAAGTTATTCAACTTAATTTTAATCATAGGATCCCAACCATCTTCTAGCTTTCTAGGTATGGAGGCTTCTACTCTAAGTTTCTCCTCCCTAGCTTTGATGAGAGCATTAGTGATATGCTCTGTGAAGGCAAGGTTAAGCGTGCTAGTGCGGGGATCTCTAGACATCTTGTGAAGGAAATCGATAACTTCGGTAATAGTGCAATTGTCAAAATCAAGGTCACTACTATCAAGTAAGGTGGTAGTGGTGTCCTTTAGGTTCACTTGTTTGGTAGTTTCTATAGTCATAGCATCACCATTAATAGGTCCAATGGGACCAGGAGTGCATTGGGTGCTAAGAGTTTGGATATCCTCAACAACTTGGATAGTAGCAACAGTGTGGTGGGTAGGAAGGTTCTTAATTATATCTTCTTCCTCCCTTTCTCTAGCCCATCTCTCTTTAAGTTTAGTCAACATCCTAATGTTTTCATTAATTTGCACTTGAATAGCATTCATAGGAGTGACCTTCCTCTCCTCAAGAGGAGAAGTTCTAATTTTAAGCAATTCTACCTCATGGGCTAAATTGTCTACCTTCGAAGAGAGATCATCTAGTTTGTTTAGTTTCTCTTCTACACTCTTATTAAAAGCTTTCTGGGTAGTGATGAAATCTTTAAGCATAATCTCTAGTTCAGTAGTGGAGTTCTTGGTGCTAGGATAAGCATTGTTGCTCCCATAGGAATTAGAGGGGAACGGTCTAGGATTGCTACCAAAATTACTCCTATAAGCATTGCTACTAAAATTGTTTCTAGAGATAAAGTTCACATCTACTTGTTCTTGAGCAATCAAAGAATTTAAAGGAACATCACGAGGATCAACAGAAGATTGCTTCGAAAGTAGAGACATGATCAAGTCAACTTTTTCATTTAGGGAGGAAATCTCCTCGACAGAGTTTACCTTCCTACCTGTTGGAGCGCGTTCGGTGTGCCACTAGGAATAGTTGGTCATCATCTCATCGAGAAGCTTTGTGGCAGCACCAAGTGTAGTTGACATAAAGGTTCCTCCCGCGGCCGAATCTAACAAGTTCCGCGAGGTAAAGTTCAAGCCTGCATAAAAAGTTTGGATAACCATCCAAGTAGTCAAACCATGAGTAGGGCAGTTCTTGACAAGAGATTTTATACGTTCCCAAGCTTGGGCAATGTGTTCATTATCCAATTGTTTAAAATTCATTATGTTACTTCTTAGTTGGATAATTTTAGCAGGTGGATAGTACTTTCCAATAAAAGCATCTTTGCACTTGTCCCATGAATCTATGTTATTTCTAGGCAAAGATTGAAACCAAATTTTAGCTCCTCCTCTCAAGGAGAAAGGAAAAAGCTTAAGCTTAACAATATTACCATCTATTTCTTGGTACTTTTGCATGTCACAAAGTTCAACAAAATTGTTCAAGTGTAAAGCAGCATCATCTCCAGCACCGGAGAATTGATCTTTCATGACTAAGTTCAGTAAAGCAGGTTTAATTTAATAAGAAGGTGCTGAAGTGGCAGGTGTAGTGATAGGCGTGCAGATAAACTCATCGTTGTTGTGACTAGTGAAGTCACACAACTTGGTGTTCTCGGTGGAACCCATAGTAGCAAGCAAGCAAGATAACTATTTTTGTGATTTTCGATAAAAGGTACTAAAGCAAAAAAACCGAAAGGTAAACTAACAAGACTAAAAAGCAAAGGTAAAAGATAGCATGCAACTCCCCTATCTTGAAGAGTGGAGTCCCCGGCAACGGCGCCAGAAAACTTTGCTTGATGGCTTCTCGCCCCTCATTGGTTACCCCAAGTGGAAGGTTTGAGATGCAGTGTAGCGGAAGTTTTCCCTTGGCAAAGATACCAAGGATCGATTTCCCTTGAGACTCCTAGTTTCAACAAGAAGGTGTCAACTGCTAACGGCGCCAGATATTAGCAATCAACGTGGACCTGCACACGGATACAAATAACTTTGCTCCAAACGAGTACAGAGAGGTTTTCAATCCCTCTGGCCTTGTCGTTTGCAAAGGATCAAACGCAAGTGATAATAGTGATAGGTATTGCTGCAAATAGTAAGTAAAAGCTGAAAGTAAATAGCGGATGTGATCGGTGATGGTAATATGGACCGGGGTCCCATGATGTTCACTAGTGATGTCTCTCTCCCAAAAGACGATAAAACAGCTATGTGAGGTGAACGAATTACAGCTGGGCAATTGACAGAATTATGTGCGCAAACCAATGCTAACTATGTTGCAAGAAAGGTAGAGGTTCAAAGCATGGGCGGTACGCCAAGGCAAGTAGACCGAAATCCATCTGCATCTACTACTAATCATCCACCTTGAGATATCTATCCAGAACATCTCGCTGGTATTAAGTTGCGAGTCCTATCCATAGTGTAAACTCAAAGCAACAGACAACTGCATTAAAAGAACTTTGCGTAAAGTAAACAATCCTTGCACCCGCAGGCAGAAGCACCGTTGTTTTCCCCCTTGTGGCAACAGCACATCCCCTAGACTCATGTTTCTATCACTCAAGCTAGTCATCGAGGGGCATGAACCCACAATCGAGCATAACGCTCCCTCTTGGAGTCACTACCTACTACTTGGCCAAAGCAATAAATAGCAATGGAGAACATGCAAGAATTACTTACGAACATAAATATAAAAGAGGTAAATCAAATATATTACTCAAACACAATCTGAACATAATCTCACAATCCATCGGATCCCAGCAAACTCATCATAGCAACAGCATAAGGATTACATATGTGCCTCGATCATGTAGGGCAGCTCACGAGGATTAATTAGTGAAGCACAAGAAGGGGAGGAGAACATCACATAGCTACTGGTCATGGACCCATGGTCCAAGGGAGACTACTCACAACTCATCCGGGAGGCGTCCATGGTGGTGGAGAGGCTCCCGGTGGTGATCCTCCCCTCCGGCAGGGTGCCGGGAAGAGTTCTCCTGGCGCTCCCGATCTTGGAAGCGCGGCGGCGTTGGAACAGAGATGAGATCGCGAAAAAGGGTTCCCGTCTCGAGGGTTTCGGGACGCGTGTTAAATATATGCCAAAGGGGGGCATCAGCGGAGGCCTGGGGAGCCCAGGCGCCCCCCTGGTGCGGCCAGGAGGGGGGCCGCGCCACTAGGGCGCCTGGAGCCCTGGTGGCCCCCCTCCGGCTCTACTTTGGCTGCCGGGAAGCTTCTGGAACGCTGATTTTTTATATAATTTTTCCGGGATTTTTCTGGCAGTTTACGTGATGGGAAAACCTGAAATACAAAAACAGCAGAAAACAGAAACTGGCACTGGGGTGCACTGAGTTAATAGGTTAGTCCAAATATGATCAAAAGTGTATGGAAGTATATAAATATCATAGCAATATCACCCAAAAGAGGCATGGAGCAAGCAGAAATTATAGATACGTTTTGGACGTATCAGGGGTGCCCCCTGGGAAGGGGGGTGCGCCCACCACCCTCGTGGGCAGTCCCTCGATCCCCTGATGTGGTTCTCAAGTCCCCTATGCGTGATTTTCTCCAAAAATATCTCTTGCAAAGGTTTCATTCCGTTTGGACTCCGTTTGATATTATTTTTCTGCAAAACCCTGAAACGGGAAAAAAACAGCAATCTGGACTGGGCCTTTGGGTTAGTAGGTTAGTCCCAAAAATGATATAAAAGTGTATGATAAAGCCCAATAAACATCCAAGACTTCATAAATAATAGCATGGAACAATCAAAAATTATAGATACGTTGGAGACGTATCAAGCATCCCCAAGCTTAATTCCTGCTCGTCCTTGAGTAGGTAAATGATAAAGAAAGAATTTTTGTTGTGGAATGCTAACCAATATAGTTATTCAATGTAAATATCTTAATTGTGGCATGAATGTTCATATCTGAGAGATTCAAGATAATAGTCTATATTGACATAAGAAATAACAATACTTCAAGCATACTAACAAAGCAATCATGTCTTCTCAAAATACTATGGCTAAAGAAAGTTATCCCTACAAAATCATATAGTCTGGCTATGCTCCCTCTTCATCACACAAAATATTCATATCATGCACAACCCCGATTTCAGCCAAGCACTTGTTTTCACACTCTATCTTTTCAAACCTTTCAACTTTCACGCAATACATGAGCGTGAGCCATGGATATAGCACTATGGGTGGAAGAGAGGTGGTTGTGGAGAAGACAAAAAGGAGGGAGATAGTCTCACATCGACTAGGCGTATCAACGGGCTATGGAGATGCCCATTAATAGATATCAATGTGAGTGAGTAGAGATTGCCATGCAACGGATGCACTAAAGCTAAGTATGTATGAAAGCTCAACAAAAGAAACTAGTGGGTGTGCATCCAACTTGCTTGCTCACGAAGACCTAGGGCATTTGAGGAAGCCCATCGTTGGAATATACAAGCCAAGTTCTATAACGAAAGTTCCCACTAGTATATGAAAGTGACTAAACATGAGACTCTCTACAAGGAAGAGCAAGGTGCTACTTTGAAGCACAAGTGTGGAAAAAGATAGTAGCATTTGTCCCTTTTCTCTTTTCTCTCATTTTTTTGGAGGGGCTTTCTCTTTTTTTTTATTAGCCCCTCTCTATTTCTTTTGGGCCATCTCTTTTTTTGGCCTTTCCTCACATGGGACAATGCTCTAATAATGATGATCATCACACTTTTATTACAACTCGAAATTACAACACGATACTACAACAAGTTTGACTCTACATGAATGCCTCCGGCGGTGTACCGGGATGTGCAATGAATCAAGAGTGACATATATGAGGATTATGCATGGTGGCTTTGCCACAAATACGATGTCAACTACATGATCATGCATGGCAATATGACAATATGATGCGTGTCATATGAACGGAACGGTGGAAAGTTGCATGGCAATATATCTCGGAATGGCTTTGGAAATGCCATGATAGGTAGGTATGGTGGCTGTTTTGAGGAATAATATGGTGGCTGTTTTGAGGAAGGATATATAGTGGGTTTATGGCACCGGCGAAAGTTGCGCGGTGCAAGAGAGGCTAGCGATGGTGGAAGTATGAGAGTGCGTATAATCCATGGACTCAACATTAGTCATAAGAACTCATATACTTATTGCAAAAATCTACGAGTCATCAAAACAAAACGATCAACCCATGCTCCTAGGGGGGAGGTTGGTAGGAGTTAACCATCGCGCGCCCCCGACATCCACACAAAGGTTGGCACTCTACAAATACCTCATGCTCTAACTTCGTCACATAGCGGTTCACCATATGTGCATGCTACGGGAATCACTAACCTTAACACAAGTATTTATCAATTTCATAATAACTCCACTAGCATGACTCTAATATCACTATCCTCATATCTCAAAACAATTATCAAGCATCCAACATCTCATTCTATTCAATGCACTTGGTGTGATTTTTTTACTACATTGACATTAGATGTCTATCATGTGAAGACTAGTTTCTTTAGCCTAAAAACATTACCATGCTTTTTAGTAGACTCTCTAAAGGATATAAGTGAAGCATGAGAGTTCAACAGTTTCTAAAAAATATTACCACCACCGTGCTCTAAAAGATATAAGTGAAGCACTAGAGCAAAAACTATTCAACTCAAAAGATATAAGTGAAGCACATAGAGTGTTCTAACAATTCCTAGGCCATATTTAACTATCTCAAATAGGTGTGTCCAGAAAGGATGATTGTGACAAACTAACAAGCAAAGACTCAAATTATACAAGACGCTCCAAGCAAAACACATATCATGTTGCGAATAAAAATATAGCTCCAAGTATAGTTACCGATGGATGAAGACGAAAGAGGGGATGCCTTCCTGAGGCATCCCCAAGCTTAGGCTTTTGATTATCTTGAATTTACTTGGGGTGCCATGGGCATCCCCAAGCTTAGGCTTTTGCTACTCCTTGTTCCATAGTCCATCAAAGCAATACTCAAAACTTGAACACTTCACAACACAAAACTTAGACAAAAATTCTCGTGAGCTCCGTTAGTATAAGAAAGCAAACCACTACTCAAAGGTGCAGCAATGAATTCATTCTTTGTTTATATTGGTGTTAAACCTACTATATTCCAACTTCTATATGGTTCATATCCTCCAATACTACTCATAGATGCATTGAAATAAGCAAACAACACACGAAAAACATAATCTGTCAAAAACAGAACAGTCTGTAGTAATCTGTAGGTTCCGCCTACTTCTGGAACTCCAAAAAATTCAAACTAAATTGGTAAATTGGAGGAATTTATCTACTAAGCATCTGCTAAAAGAATCAACTAAATAGAACGCTCAAGTAAAATCTGAAGACCACTTTAGCAAGCGCTAACGATTCTGTTTTTCACAGCAAGATCACATAAACTTCACACAAGTCTTCCCAAAGGTTCTACTTGGCACAAACACTAAACAAAACATGAAACCGCATCTAATCAGAGGCTAGATGCAATATTTATTCCCTAACAGCAACCAAAACAAGAAATATAAAATTGGGTTGCCTCCCAACAAGCGCTATCGTTTTACGCCCTAGCCAGGCACGATACAAGATAAATCTAGGGAATGCCATAATGGTATGGTATATCGCGAAAGCTCATCTCATATTCCCTACGTTCAGCAGCAAGCTTCCTTTGTGGAAAGAAAAAGTAATCAAAAGGGCTAAATTTGATGGGATAAAAGTCCCCTACATCAATCTCCGGAGGAATAGGTTCCTCTTTTGGACCTTTGTAGTGGACAACCAATTCATCATTATAGGCATTCTTTTCGCAGAAGTTCATAAACCTTCACTCAAGGGAGAAGCCTAACCCATTGTTTTGAACAGAAAAATCATCATTCATCTCAGAAATTCTATCAATCAAGACCTCAATAGGAACCTTTTTTCTAAGGTTTTCATTAAAAGCAACATGATCAGGCGATCGTAACCGCATTATGTCTTCTTGATTGAACAAGATAGCCTCTATGGGAGGTCGGCCGGCATCTACCCTGTAATGAGCAAAGATTTCTTTGGCCTCTTTCATGATATATCTAAATTCATGAGCCAAAAAGATAGTAGCTGCACACTTAACAGAAGAATGCTCGATATTGGAAAACTCCAAAAAGATTCTCTGAATACAGGGATGCATATGGATAAATTGCCTTTCAATTTCTACTATAAGCATGGATACCGCATCTGCAAGGTTACTAGTTCTGTGAAGAATAGAGCCACCCATAGTGGGCAAAGCACCGGCACAAGTAAAGAAGTCTTGAAGAACTCCTTTTCCAATGATATTACCACTACCAACCCAGAACTTCTTAATATGTAAAGTGGTAGCTTCATTCGGGGGGTCAACATAGACGTTGCCCTAGGATCGTCCCCCATCTCAGACATGAGGGCAAACAGGCAAGAAAATAGCACACGAAAGCAAACAAGAAGCAGGCGAACGATAAACACACGGCGGAAGAAGGGGAAATAAAACGGCAAGGGTGAAGTGGGGGAGAGGAAAACAAGAGGCAAAAGATGTAATGCGAAGGATAAGGGTTTGTGATAGGTACTTGGTATAAGACTTTTGCGTAAGCCTCCCCGGCAACGGCGCCAGAATTTCTTCTTGCTACTTCTCGAGCTTGCGTTGTATTCCCTCGAAGAGGAAAGGGAGATGCAGCACAGTAGCATAAGTATTTCCCTCAGTTTTTGAGAACCAAGGTATCAATCCAGTAGGAGACCACACGCGAGTCCCTCGCACCTGCACAAACAAATAAGAACTCCGCTGCCAACGCGATAAGGGGTTGTCAATCCCTTTACGGTCACTTACGAAAGTGAGATCTGATAGAGATGATAATTTATATTTTTGGTATTTTTGGTTTATAAGAACAGCAAATAAAAGCGATAAAAGTAAAGTAGATGTAGATTGATATGTTGAGAATAGACCCGGGGGCCATAGTGTTCTCTAGTGGCTTCTCTCATGATAGCGATATTCTTCGGCAGGTAAACAAATTACTGTCGAGCAATTGATAGAAAAGCGAATAATTATGAGACTATCTAGGCATGATCATTGTATATAGGCATCATGTCCGAGACAAATAGGCCGACTCCTGCCTGCATCTACTACTATTACTCCACACATCGACCGCTATCCAGCATGCATCTAGTGTATTGAGTTCATAAGAACAGAGTAACGCCTTAAGCAAGATGACATGATGTAGAGGGATAAACTCAAGCAATATGATATAAACCCCATCTTTTTATCCTCGATGGCAACAATACAATACGTGCCTTGCTGCCCCTACTGTCACTGGGAAAGGACACCGCAAGATTGAACCCAAAGCCAAACACTTCTCCCATTGCAAGAACTATAGATCTAGTAGGCCAAACCAAACCAATAATTCAAAGAGACTTGCAAGGATATTATGAGCACACATAAAAAGTTCAGAGAAGAACCAAATATCTTTCATAGATAATCTTGATCATAAACTCACAATTCATCGGATCTCGACAAACACACCGCAAAAAGAGATTACATCGAATAGATCTCCTCGAAGACCGAGGAGAACTTGGTATTGAGATCCAGAGAGAGAGAAGAAGCCATCTAGATACTAGCTATGGACCCGAAGGTCTGTGGTAAACTACTCACAACTCATGGTGAGGGCGATGATGATGATGAAGAAGAACTCCGTGATGGATCCCCCTCCGCTGGAGCTCCGGAACAGGCTCCAAGATGGGAACTCACGGGAATAGAAGGTTACGGCGGTGGAATTAGGGTTTTCTCTCTGTTGTCGAAGGTTTCGGGGTACGTAGACTTATATAGGAAGAAGGAGGACACCGGGGGGTGCTCGGGGGGCCCACGAGGCGGGGGGCACGCCTTGGGAAGGGGGCGCGCCCCCACCCTCGTGGGCAGTCCCTCGATTCCCTGACGTGGTTCTCAAGTCCCCAGTGCGTGATTTTCTCCAAAAATATCGCTCGCGAAGGTTTCATTCCATTTGGACTCTGTTTGATATTCTTTTTCTGCAAAGCCCTGAAAGAGGCAAAAAACAGCAATCTGGACTGGGCCTTTGGGTTAGTAGGTTAGTCCCAAAAATGATATAAAAGTGTATGATAAAGCCCAATAAACATCCAAGACTTCATAAATAATAGCATGGAACAATCAAAAATTATAGATACGTTGGAGATGTATCACTCCCCACTGCTGAAACCGAAGACAAGAAGGCCAAAGGCAAGGACGTGAAGCGCAAGGGAGCGGCAGTGCTTGCAGCCGAACCAGAAATGAAGCGCGGCCGCGACTACCCGGAGCCGCCCAAGAACGGCCGAGCATTTTGCGCCTTCCACAACGTGCACTACCACAACACCCATGACTGTCAAGAGTTCAGGGCCCTCCGCGAAGGACGCGTCATCCAACGCCCTGAGTGCAGCAGCCGTGGCTACGGCCGTGGGGGAAGTCGGACTGGAGGACGCTGGAACGACCGCTTACCCCGTCAGGAGTGGCGTGATCTTTATCGGGCAAGTAACATACCAACGGACAATGGGGATTATGTGTGTCATCATAACGGCTCGACCAATAGAGATCTTCGTAGAATATGAATGAAACAATATGGACATCGAGGATCCACTATTGGTTATTGACCGGAGAAGTGTCTCGGTCATGTCGACATAGTTCTCGAACCCGTAGGGTCCGCGCACTTAACGTTCGTTGACGATATAATGTTATATGAGTCATATGATTTGATGACAAAATGTTGTTCGAAGTCCTAGATAAGATCACGAACACGACGAGGAGCTCCGGAATGGTCTGGAGGTAAAGATTGATATATATGACAATGATATTCGGACACCGGAAGTGTTTCGGAGTGCACCGGGTAATCATCAGGGCAGCGGAAGGGGTTCCGGACACCCCCGGGAGAAAGATGAGGCTACTGGGCCAATAGAGGGGAGCACCCCAGCCACAAGGGTCTGGCGCACCCCCTATGGCAGCCGACCTGTGGGAGAAAGGAAAGAGGGGATTCGGCCTCCCCCTTGCTTCCCTCTCCCCCCTTTCCTTTCCCCCTCCGGCAAATATGGTAAGGGGGGAGCGCGGCTAGGGCAGGAGCCGGAGTAGGATTCGACCCTACTTGGGGCGCCTCCTGGCCTGTCCCCTCTCCCCCACCTATATATATGTGGGAGCGGGGCACCACACAGAACACACAACATTGTCTTAGCCGCGTGCGGTGCCCCCTCCACCGTTTACACCCTCGGTAATATTTTCGTAGTGCTTAGGCGAAGCCCTGCGGAGATAGCATCACCATCACTGTCACCACACTGTCGTGCTGCCGGAACTCATCTACTACCTCGTAGTTTTGCTGGATCAAGAAGGCGTGGACGTCACCGAGCTGAACGTTTGATGAACGCGGAGGTGTCGTCTGTTCGGTACTTGATCGGTTGGATCGTGAAGAAGTTCGACTACAACAACCGCGTTAATAAATGCTTCCACTTACGGTCCACGAGGGTACATAGACACACTCTCCCCTCTCGTTGATATGCATCTCCATGGATAGATCTTGCGTGTGCGTAGATTTTTTTTCATGCAATGTTTCCCAACATTCTCTATTTATATGATTTTTTGGCGTCGGTCTCACACTAAGATGGGCCTCGAGGTGACCACAACCCACCAGCCCACGAGTAAGGCACCAGAGATGACGTGGTGGGTTGTGCTCACCTCCTTCACCTTTTGGTCCTCTCACAAAGCTTCTAGTGCCTCTTTAGTTTCAAAAAATTGTCAAAAAGTTCTGTTGCATTTGGAGAACTTTGATTTCTGCACAAAAAACAACATCATGGTAGTTCTGCTGAAAATAGCGTTAGTTCGGGTTAGTTCCATCCAAATCATACCAAAACCATATAATATTATTGTAAACATGGCATGAATACTTCATAAATTATAGATGCGTTGGAGACGTATCAAGAAGTTGCTCTAGTGTTTCACTTATATCTTTTTTTAGCACGGCGATGATTATATTTTGAAGAAATACTTGCACTCTCATGCTTCACTTATATATTCTTGAAAGTTGATAATAGTAATGGTAATTTGCACAACATATGAATTTGGTCCCAAAGTGATGAATACTCAAGAAGAATATAATAAAAACTTTCATATGGATCATTGGATGTGATAAGTTTGATTCCTTGCAATAGTTTTGCGATGTGAAGATGATAATAGGTGAGTTATGCTAGTGAGTAATTGTGATTTAGTAAGAATATTGGTGTTAAGGTTTGTGGTTCCCTGTGCGTGCACGTAAAGTCAATAGTTATGCAATGAAGTTACATCATACTTATGGTGTATTATTCAGTGTTAATTATGTTCAATGCATGTTTATGCATGTTTTTGTTTTTTTGGTTGGTCGTTTCTCAATCTATCTAGTAGCCTTTATGTGTACTAAGTGGGAATGCTGCTTGTGCATCCAATTATCGAAACCCAAAGTTGTGCCAAATGAGTCCACCATACCTACCTATATGCGGTATTTCCATGTTGTTCCAATTAAATTTTCATGTGCCAACTCTAATCTTTCAAAAATAATTAGCCTAACAAGTAGATATCAGGCCAACCCTGGTTAGAGTCACTGGGCGACGATAAATACTATTCTGAAGTACCAGAAAAGGACTAAAGAGATGTTCCTAGTTTATGGAGGTGAGGAGGAGCTCGTCGTAAAGGGTTACGCCGATGCTAGTTTCCAAACCGATATAGATGATTGCCGATCACATTCTGGTTTCGTGTATGTCATGAACGGACGAGCAGTGAGCTAGACGAGTTCCAAGCAAGACACGATGGCCGATTCTACCACAGAAGCCGAATACATTGCGGCTTGTGAAGCTGCAAAGGAAGGTGTTTGGATCCGGAACTTTCTGGATGATCGCAGTATTTTTCCAGCCTCGGTGAAATTGTTGGACCTTTATTGTGATAATTCTGGTGCCATCGCACAAGCCAAGGAGCCAAGGAACCACCGCAAGACTAGACACATAGATCGGAAATATCACCTGATATGAAAGATCATACAGAGTGGTGATATAGAGTTATGCAAAATTCACACGGATGCAAATGTTGCAGATCCATTGACTAAGCCGCTTCCACAACCCAAGCATGAGGGGCACGTTAGAGCTATGGGCATACAATGTATATTTGATTGACTGTAGTGCAAGTGGGAGACTATTGGAGATATGCCCTAGAGGCAATCATGTATGATGATATTTCCTATGTGTTTATGAATAAAGATAGTCCTTGGATGTAATCAATGATACTTGTTGGCAAGTACGTGACTTGTCTGTGAGATCTTGTGTTGTATGATACATCCTAAATGGTCCCTAGTCATAAGTGGCGTGTGGGCACACGTTGGACTAGACTAGCATGAAATACGGTGGATGACTTTGTCGCACTAGCCATGAAGCATGTGATGCTCCCGAACTGCATGGAACTGATCGATCCTAGGAGGGATCTGAGGTGACTAGATCCAAGCTCGATGAATATCGGATTGGACAGACCCAACTATGAGACACAACGATACGTCATATGTGAGTATCTAGTACAACATACGTTCTATGTCCTAAGACCTGAGCTAACGCATGTACTCGGGATGGTGAAAGACTTGCTTTGGGCCGACCACACGCTGCGAGACCCATGCTGCGAGACATGGTCGAGCAAGATGGGATTTGCCCCTCCGATCAGGAGAGATATACTTTGGCCCCTCATGTGATCCGACCAGGATAAGCATGGCCATGCGATAAGGATTATGAGATAATCTGGTTTGTGGTCGGCATCACTGGAACGAGAAAGAGGTCGGGCTAGCACAAGGATGATAGTCTCGCCTTGAGCCCGACAACATATATCATGTGCCAAAGGGAACATAAGTGTGACATGTTGTACGTACAGGTTCGCCTAACCAGCTTCATAGTCTGCTTGGTGGTCGGCATGCCTTGCTAGAGGCCGCTACCAACCATGCAGGTCGGAGGTGATCCGAACTGTGACCAAGTTGACTAGAACCTAAGGGGTCACGCGCTTAAGGGAAGGAACCTACGAGATTAGGTCCGAGGACACTGGTCGGATGTGATCCGAGCTGGACTTGGAACGTGACCGAGTAGACTTTGGGCTTTATGATATGTGTGAGGCCCAAGTGTTGAGCCTGCGACGGATGCCTATATACAGTGGAGGTGCGGCACACTTATTTAGTTGATCGCTTCGGCGTTGTCATTAGGGCTTTGCATGTGTTGCAACTAGCCACCTCCACTTGCCACCGATTGTGTGATCGGACCTAGCAGTCCGCCGCACGATATTCCTCCTGCACGCGAGGATACCGTTAGAGGCAGTGCACTTGCGCAACTCCGGCAAAACTATTCATGGGATTCGATCGGCTACGTGGGATATCGACAAGGAGGATATGACTTCGGAGACGCGTTGCCCCAACTCTACTTGCGCTGCACGACACTGCGCATCTAGTGGTAACAATCTATGATCCATCTTCCTTAGCATGTTCTTGGATGTTCTGCGCGTAGGAATTTTAAATATGCAGTCGACGCACCCTACCGTAGATCCCAACACTTTTGGAGTCAAAGGGCGGATCAAGAAGGCTAAGACAAGCCAAAGGACCAATGTTCCATCAAGAGAAAGCACCCCTTGGGTAGGCGAGCCCCGTCAGGTCGTGGCCTCCCCAGGAGCAAGTCCAAGCTTTCCTCGGCAGGCTTTCCGGGGACCCCAGGAGCGGATCTCCACGCCAAGGCTCGACCGCTCCACCGCACAACGACACAAGTCACTTATTAATGCGGTGTCGATCCCTCAAGTGATTAAGTGGCAGTCATTCGACATGTGGCCGCCATTTCGAAGAGAGATTCCACCTGTGTGACACCCGTCCAGTGGCGTGTCATGCAGGCAGACAAGAAGGTGGTTGATCGGCACGGCAGGCTTGCCGGGCTGCCTCCTTAGTGTGACACCTAGCAGTGCATTTAATGCACTTTGTCCTAACTGCCATAGTTAGGTATGATAGCACTGTTAGCTATGTAATCGGCCAATAGTGACTGTTTTGCCACTGTGGACGCCCCTTGAACTATAAAAGGAGGCCCGCGGCAAACGACCAGAGGAATTAGGACCCTTGTAAACTCTTCCGCACATAGCTGCTCTTCCCGAGCCAACATTGCCGGGCTTGAGCGTTACCTGTTCATCACAGTCCCCCATCCAATCCACCAAAGCAGGAGTAGGGTTTTACGCTTCACACCGGCCTGAACCTGGGTAATAATGACCAGTGTCAACCCCTATCATGCTGCTCCATGATCTCTGCTCTTCATGAAATATGTCCTTCCCCCTTGCCGAACCACAAGGGGCCGATGGCCCCATAGGTGATCGTGTTTTTCCACGACAAGAAGAGACCCTCGAAGGTTCGCGAGAAGACTAGAAGAGCCACGAGAGAGCGACAAGCTCAGGGGGCGCACCCTAGAGGGAGGCGCCCCAGGCTTGTAGGCCCCTCGTGGCACCTCCAACCCTAATTCCACCTATATAAATACTCAAATATTCTACTTACACCAAAGAGCCACCCAAAATACTATTTCCGTCGCTGCAAGTTTCTATTCTTGCGAGATCCTATCTGGGGGCCTTCTCCTTTACTCTGCCGGAGGGGGAATCAATCACGGAGGGACTCTACATCAACCTTGATGCCCTTTCGATGATGTGTGAGTTGTTTACCACAAATCTACGGGTCCATAGATAGTAGCTAGATGGCTTCTTCTCTCTCTTTGATCTTCAATACAATTTTCTCCTTGATGTTCTTAGAGATCTATCTGATGTAATGACTTTTGCGGTGTATTTGTTGGGACCCGATGAATTGTGAGTTTATGATCATATTTTCCATAAATATTTTTTGTGTTTTCTCTGAACTCTTTTATGCATGATTATTGTAGCTTTGTATTTCTCACTGATGTATCGATTTGGTTTGGCCAACTAGATTGATTTTTCTTGCAATGGGAGAGGTGCTTTGTAATGGTTCGATCTTGTGGTGCTCAACCCCAGTGAAGGAAAGGGGCATGACACATATTGTATCGTTGCTATTAAGGATAAAAAGATGGGGTATATTCATGCGTGAGTTTACTTTGTCTATATCATGTCATCTTGCTTAAGGCGTTACTCCATTCTGTATGAACTTAGTACTCTAGATGCATGCTGGATAGCGGTCGACGTGTGGAGTAATATTAGTAGATGTAGGCAGGAGTCGGTCTACTTGTCTCAGGCGTGATGCCTGTATACATGATCATTGCCTCGGATATCGTCATGATTGTTCGCTTATCTACCAATTGCCCAACAGTAATTTGTTTACCCATTGTTTGCTAATTTTAAGAGAGAAGCCTCTAGTGAAAACTATGGCCCCGGGTCTACTTTTATTATATATAAAATCCTAAAAATTTCTTGCTGAATTTTTTATTTATTTATTTTATTTTGTATTTTTGTTTGACCTATCTCTCTATCACCATACAATTTGATCTTGCAAGTAACCGCTAAGAGATTGACAACCCCTTGTTTTGTTGGGTGCAAGGATTTGTTATTTTGTGTGTAGGTATGGTTAACGAGGTGTTGTGTGGTTCTCCTACTGGATTGATAACCTTAGTCAACTGAGGGAAATACTTATCTCTACTGTACTGCATCATCATCTCCTCTTCGAGGAAATCCCAGCGCAGTTCAAAAGTAGCACCGACCTCGCGAACTCAGGCAATGGCCTGATGGCGGTCATCCGGGCGTCATGGCCATTCTGCACTAAGCCCCCTCATTAGGCCAATGAGGTGTAGACTGCTTGGACTCCATCAGCATATCCGGACCTCGTAGTCCTAGGTTCGGTCGCGCCACCGGTGGGGACATCGGGTGCCCTGCTGTTCAGAAATCTAGTGGGTGGAGTGTTGGGGAACGTAGCTTGCAATTTCAAAATAATTGCTACGCTCACGCAAATCTATCTAGGAGATGCATAGCAACGAGATGGGGAGAGTGTGTCCACGTATCCTCATAAAACAAATGCGGAAGCATTATGTTAACGCAGTTGATGTAGTCGAACGTCTTCACGATCCAACCGATCCAAGTACCGAACGTACGCCACCTCCATGTTTAGCACACGTTCAGCTCGATGACGTCCCTCGAGCTCTTGATCCAGTAGAGGGTCGAGGGAGAGTTCCGTCAGCACGACGGCATGGCGACGGTGTTGGTGATGTGATCCGCGTAGGGCTTCGCCTAAGCGCTACGACGCTATGACCTGAGGAGCAAACTGTGGAGAGGGGCACCGCACATGGCTAATAGAAACTTGTGTGTTGTAGGTTGGAGGGGGAGAGGCAGCCTAGGGCGTGATACGTCCCAAACGTATCTATAATTTCTGCTTGCTCCATGCATGTATTGGGTGATATTGCTATGCTTTTGATACACTTTCATACACTTTTGATCATATTTGGACTAACCTATTAACACAGTGCACCCCAGTGCCAGTTTCTGTTTTCTGCTGTTTTTGTATTTCAGGTTTTCCCATTACTTAAATCGCCAGAAAAATTCCGGGAAAAATATATAAAAAATCAGTGCTCCAGAAGCTTCCATGCGCCAGAAGGGGGGCCAGAGGGGGGCCAGAGGGGCCCCAGGCGCCCTGATGGCGCGGCCCCATCCCTGGCCGCGCCGGGGGGCCGCCTGGGGGGCTCCCACCTCCTCTGGTGCCCTACTTGGCCTCCTATTTATTCTCCCGTCACGGAAACCCTGATGCCAGAACCCTTTTCTCCAGAAGCAATTCCGATCTCCGCCGCCATCGCCACCAAGTTTCGGGGGACCAGAATTCCTGTGCCGGCATCCTGTCGGGACTGGGAAGTGCCCCCGGATTCATCTCCATCGACGTTGCTTCCTCCCTCCATGATGCGGGAGTAGTTCCTCCTCGGGGCTGAGGTTTCTACCAGTAGCTATGTGGTCAATTCTCTCTCCCATGATGTGATCTTCGTTGTGATCATAGGCTATGTTAATCTAGGGTGATCCCATGATATTTCCCCTTCCTCTATGTATTGGATTGATGTACTCACTTGTCTTTATCTAGTATAATCCCCGAGACCAAGGTGACAGTGGTCTATTGGACATGGATTAGAAGAATATTTTCATGGGTGATTTCCTCTTTTGTGTGTTGATTGAAGATTGAGAGTCTATTGGTGCTTGTCTTTGACTATCCTTGAGATATGTTGTGGTGATTGTGGTACTCTCTTTGGATGGCCGCGGTGACATTGGGAAATCCATACATTGAGAACTACGAACTTTGAGGTGTGCTTTTGTAGCCCTACATAATTCTCGTCCTCTCTTGACCACAAAGGAATGACCTCCGGATGCATCTCCATTGCATGTTTTATGGGAAATATCATGTGATTAGACTATGTTGATGTTGTTGGGAGTTGCCACTAGTGAAAGTATGAAGCCTAGGCCTTGTTTCCACCATTGCAATACCATTTGTGCTCACGTTTACCACTTGTTTGCTTGCTGCACTTTTTATTACAGATTTATATTACTTTGCTTTGCCACTCCTATCATCCATATTTTACCATCTCTTCGCCGAACTAGTGCACCTATACAACTCCTAGTTGTATTAGGTGTGTTGGGGACACAAGAGACTTCTTGTATCTTAGTTGCAGGGTTGCTTGAGAGAGACCATCTTCAACCTCTACTTCCCTGAGTTCGATAAACCTTAGGTCATCCACTTGAGGGAAATTGCTGCTGTCCTACAAACCTCTGCGCTTGGAGGCCCAACATAGTCTACAAGAATAGAAGTGTGTGTAGACATGAGGGCGCGCCCAAGTAGGCCGAGTCCTACTTGGGGTGCAAGCCAAATTTGGCCCCCTGATGACCCACAAGTATAGGGGATCAATTGTAGCTCTTTTAGATAAGTAAGAGTGTCGAACCCAATGAGGAGTAGAAGGAAATGACAAGTAGTTTTCAGCAAGGTAGTGTGTGCAAGTGCTGAAATTGTAAGTAGCGAATAGTTTGATAGCAATACAGCGAATAATTTGATAGCAAGGTATTGCAATGAGCAAGTAACGACAATTATAACAAGTATGCAGCAAGGTAGCCCACTCCTTTTGAGGCAAAGGACATGCCAAAACGGTCTCTTATAGTAAGCAAAGCGTTCTTGAGGGTACACGGGAATTTCATCTAGTCACTTTCATCATGTTGGTTTGATTTGTGTTCGCTACTTTGATAATTTGATATGTGGGTGGACCGGTGCTTAGGTGTTGTTCTTACTTGAACAACCCCCCTACTTATGATTAACCCTCCCACAAGCATCCGCAACTACGAGAAAGGTATTAAGAATAAATTCTAACCATAGCATTAAACTCTAGGATCCAATCGACCCCTTACGGAATAGTGCATAAACTGGGGTTTAAGTTTCTATCACTCTCGCAACCCACCATCTATTTACTACGCCACAATGCATTCCCTTAGGCCCAAATATGCTGAAGTGTCATGTAGTCGATGTTCACATGACACCACTAAGGGAATCACAACATACATACTATCAAAATATCGAACACACAGCAAATTCACATGATTACTTGCAACATGATTTCTCCCGTGACCTCAGGAACAAAGGTAACTACTCACAAGTGATGAACATGCTCAAGATCAGAGGGGTATTAATATGCATAATGGATCTGAACATATAATATTCCACACAATAAACCATATAGTAATCAAATGCAAGATGTAATCAACACTACTAGTCACCCCTTAGCAACAATCTATAGTTCCGATAACAAGATTGAATACAAGAGATGAACTAGGGTTTGAGATGAGAAGGTGTTGTTGAAGGTGTTGATGGAGATTGCCCTCCCCAAGATGGGAGAGTGGTTGGTGATGATGATGACAATGATTTCCCCTTCCGGGAGGGAAGTTCCCTCGGTGGAATCGCTCCGCCGGCGGGTAGAAGTCCTCCTGCCCAAGTTCCGCCTCGAGACGGAGGCGTTCCGTGCCGAAAGTCTTATCCCCATTTTTTCTAAGTCAGAATCACATATATACCAGAGGATGGGTACCGAAGGTGGGCCGAGGAGGCCACAACCCACCAAGGCGCACTAGGGGGGCCTGGCGCGCCCAGGTGGGTTGTGACCACCTGGTGGCCCCCCTCTGGTGTTTATTGGCCCCAGTAATTCTTAAATATTCCATAAAAATCCTCGTGCAGTTTTAGCTTGTTTGGAGTTATGCAGAATAGGTGGCCTGACGTAGCTTTTTCAGCTCCAGATTTCCAGCTGCCGGAATTCTCCCTCTTGGTGTGTTCCTTGCAAATTATGAGAGAAAAGGCATTAGAACTAATCCAAAAAGCATTATTATGGATAAAAACATTATAAATAACAGCAATAAACTTAAACATAAACTTTCTATCGCAGAACTTTTATCATACACTCCTCATGAATAAGTGATAGTTCATCACACAGTTGAAGTATAAAGCAAAAACTCTATTAGAAACCAACAAACTATGTTCTCAGTCAACTTTGCAACTACAATTCATCATCTTTTTAGGAAGCGTCACGTGTTAGAGCCTTTAGGCAAGTCCACATACTCAATCATCATATAGTCTTCTATCATTGCTAACACTCACCTTGTACGCATGAGCAAAACATTTCAACCGGACACAAAGGAAGATAAGGGCTTATATTTTTGCCTCCCAACATACTCACCTCAAGGGTGATGTCAACAATAATAAATCATGCTATCTATATTCAGCTGGACATATGTGCCTAGATCTTTCCTCAGCACATGATGCTTGCCAAAGGAGAAAAAAAAAGAATAAAAGGGAAACTTTGACTCTTTGCATAAAAGTAAAAAATAGGCCCATCGCAGAGGGAAGCAGAGTTTTCCATGCGCTTATTTGTTTGCATGCTCAATCCCTTAGTGCAAGAGAACGTCACGTTACATTGCCCCTTAAGATTATAACCTTTATTATGCAGTCTGTCGCTTTTATTCTTTGTCATCCAAGTTCGTGCAACGCTCTATTTTCTTTACACTAAACGATCTCACATATTTAGAAGCAATTTTATTGCCTTATTGCACCGATGACAACTTACTTGAAGGATCTTACTCAATCCATGGGTAGGTATGGTGGACACTTGAAAAAGATTTGGGTTTAAGGGTTTTTGGATGCACAAGTAGTATCTCTACTTAGTGCGGAATTTTTGGCTAGCAAATATAGGGGACAAGCATCACATGTTAAAGGATTTATGACAATTTGACTTCTGAGTGAATATAAACATCCATAAACCATTACATTGTCTTCCTTGTCCAACTTCAACAATTTTGGCATATATTATTTTGATGAGGGCTCACCATCACAAAAGATTTCTAGGATAATATATTTATATGTGAATCTTCTCTCCCCTTATTAATTCTTTCATGAGTTGCATCATTGACCAATGCTATGTTTGTCAATCTCTAATAAAATTTTCTACTTATACTCTTCCTCATGTGGTGCTATCACCTACCATAGGATTAGTATATGATCTTATTGATTTATTTCCTTTCTTTTGTTTGCTTTCTTTCTCTTTTTCTTTTCTTTATTGCAACATGAAAGTAAAGCAAGTAAAGCTTGAACTAACTTTATTATATAACTTGCACATAATAACAATGATATATGACTAAACAAACTCTCAAAGAAGAAAATATCGACTAAACTTTATTTAATCTAAAGCAAAAAGATTGGACTAAAATAAGTAAAAGCAAAAAGATAGTGGGATGATATGATACTGGGGCACCTCCCCCAAGCTTGGTGGAAGCCCAGGGGAGTGCACATACCCGATACTCAATTCTCTTTTGGTGATGAAGAAACGATCCCATCCTTAAGGATCAAGAGGTTCTTCAGCCGACGGATGACGCTCCGGAGATAGGTGATATGCTCTTGATACAGAATATTTTCAGTAGGGGTAAGAAGGGCATAATAGGGTTCAAGGATATCTTCTTCCTCCTCCTCTGTTGGTGATGCTTGCTCGCCGACAACCGTCTTGTCTTAGTCGCCATATGCAGCCTCTATGCATTCTTCCTTCTTCGGCCCGATCTTAATAAGCCAAGCATCCACTACCATTGGGTTTGAGGAGGAGGAAGACATGATGCCGGGTTGATAGATCTGACTGAAAATAGCAAGGAAAGAAAACATAATATTTCTCCGTGATACGGTGGTCAACAGGTTCGGGGAGTATATATAGAATTTTTATCTTGGGAAACAAGCAAGCTATAGAAAAATGGAGTCCGGAAGGTGCCCGAGGTGGGCACAACCCACCCGGGCGCGCCAGGCATGCCTGGCGCCCTGGTGTATTGTGCTCACCGGGGGACGCTTCCTGGAAGTTTCTTTATTTCCGAAATTTTAAAATATTCCAAAACTGACAGAAAATATTTTTGTAGATTTTTCGGAGTCCGTTTACTTACCGTATCACGTACCTCCTTATTTTCACGATTCTGGAGTGTTCCGGAAGGACTCTTTTATGTGCTCTTCCGGTGTCAAAGTTTGGATAATATCACTTTCAACATTAATGGGCGTACCTGAGATATAGTACTTTATTCGTTGCCCATTGACAACCTTCGGGTTAGTACCTTCGGAATTATTTATTTTGATGGCACCAGACCGGTAAACCTCCTCGATGACATATGGGCCTTCCCATTTCGATAGGAGCTTGCCTGCAAAAAATCTGAAACGAGAGTTGTACAAAAGAACATATTCTCCGACTTTAAACTCACCTTTTTGAATTCTTTTGTCATGCCATCTTTTAATTTTTTCTTTGAATAACTTTGCATTTTCATAAGATTGGGTTCTCCATTCATCTAATGAGCTAATATCAAATAACCTCTTTTCACCAGCAAGTTCAAAATCATAGTTGAGTTCTTTAACCGCCCAGTATGCTTTATGTTCTAACTCAAGAGGCAAATTACAAGCTTTTCCATAGACCATTTTATAAGGAGACATACCCATAGGATTTTTATATGCTGTTCTATAAGACCAAAGTGCATCATCTAACTTCTTAGACCAATTCTTCCTAGAACTATTGACAGTCTTTTGCAAAATTAAATTTATTTCTCTATTGTTAAGTTCAACTTGACCACTAGACTGAGGATGATAGGGTGATGCAATTCTATGGTTAACATCATACTTAGCAAGTATTTCACGGAAAGCACCATGAATAAAGTGTGAACCGCCATTAGTCATTAAATATCTAGGGGCTCCAAACCTTGGGAAAATAACTTCCTTAAGCATTTTAATAGAGGTGTTATGATCAGCACTACTAGTTGGAATAGCTTCTACCGATTTAGTAACATAATCAACAGCAACCAAAATATGTGTATACCCATTAGAGGAAGGAAAATGTCCCATGTAATCAAATCCCCAAACATCAAATGGTTCAACAACAAGTGAATAATTCATAGGCATTTCTTGACACTTACCGATATTACCTATTCTTTGGCATTCATCACAAGATGAGACAAACTTACGGGCATCCATGAAGAGAGTAGGCCAATAAAATGCAGATTGCAATACCTTGTGAGCAGTTCTATCTCCAGCATGATGCCCTCCATTAGCCTCGGAGTGACATTTCTGTAGGATTTGTCCCTGTTCATGCTCAGGTACAGAACATGTAATAATACCATCTACTCCTTCTTTATAAAGATGTGGGTCATCCCAAAAGTAATGTCTTAAATCATAGAAGATTTTTTTTCTTTTGTTGGTAAGTAAAGTTAGGTGGCAAATATTTAGCAACAATGTAATTAGCATAGTCAGCATACTCAGGAGTACTATGAGAAACATTTATTGCAGCTAGCTGCTCATCAGGAAAACAATCATCAATAGGTAGTGGGTCATCAAGCACATTTTCAAGCCTAGACAAGTTACCGGCTACGGGGTTCTCAGCTCCTTTTCTATCAATGATATGTAGATCAAATTCTTGCAACAAGAGAACCCAATGAATAAGTCTAGGCTTAGCATCTTTCTTTTCCATAAGATATTTAATAGCAGCATGGTGTGTGTGAATAGTTACTTTAGAGTAAAAAATATAAGGTCTAAATTTATCACAAGCAAACACCGCTGCTAAGAATTCCTTTTTAGTAGTAGCATAATTTCTTTGAGAATTGTCTAGAGTTTTACTAGCATAATGAATAACATTCAATTTCTTATCAACACTTTGTCCTACAACAACACCAATAGCATAATCACTAGCATCACACATAATTTAAAAAGGTAAGTGCCAATCAGGTGGTTGAACAATATGTGCAGATATTAAGGCTTTCTTAAGTGTTTCAAAGCCTTCAAGACAATCGTCATCAAAAACAAAAGGAATATCCTTTTGCAAGAGACTAGTAAGAGGCCTAGAAATTTTAGAAAAGTCTTTGATAAATCTCCTATAGAAACCAGCATGACCTAGGAAACTACAAATACCTTTGATGTCCTTAGGACATGGCATTTTCTCAATTGCATCAACCTTAGCTTGGTCCACTTCAATACCTCTTTCAAAAATTCTATGACCCAAGACAATGCCTTCATTAACCATAAAGGTGCACTTCTCCCAATTCAAGACGAGATTTTTTTTGTTCACATCTCTGCAAAACTCGATCAAGATTGCTTAAACAATCATCAAATGACTTCCCATAGACGGAGAAATCATCCATGAAAACCTCTACAATCTTTTCACAAAAGTCAGAGAATATAGCAGTCATACATCTTTCAAAAGTAGCAGGTGCATTGCATAAACCAAAAGGCATACGTCTATAAGCATAGGTTCCAAAGGGACAAGTAAAAGTGGTCCTTTCTTGATCATGTTGACAAACAGGTATTTGTGAAAAGCCAGAATATCCATCAAGGAAGCAAAAATGTGTGTGCTTAGATAGTCTTTCAAGCAATAGATCAATAAAAGGCAAAGGGTAATGATATTTTCTAGTAGCTTTATTTAATTTTCAAAAACCAATAACCATTCTGTAGCATGTAACAATTCTTTGTGGAATAAGTTCATTCTTATCATTAGGAACTACAGTTATACCTCCTTTCTTAGGGACACAATGAACAGGACTTACCCATCTACTATCAGCTATGGGATAGATTATACCTATTTCCAGAAGTTTTAATATTTCTGTTCTTACCATTTCTTTCATCTTCGGATTTAACCGACGTTGATGGTCAACAACTGGTTTAGCATCACGTTCCATATTAATTTGTGCTGACATAGAGTGGGACTAATGCCCTTTAAATCATCAAGATTATATCCAATAGCAGCTCTGTGCTTCCTTAGAACTTTCAATAATCTTTCTTCTTCATGTTCTGAAAGGTTAGCACTGATAATAATAGGATATATTTTCTTTTCATCAAGATAAGCATATTTCAAAGTGCCTGGCAATTGTTTTAATTCAAACACAGGATCGCCTTTAGGTGGAGGAGGACCTCCAAGAGTTTCAATAGGCAGATTGTGTTTAAGTAGGGGACATTGTTCAAAGAATTTTTTATCTATTTCACTTCTTTCATGCATATGTGAATCATTTTCATGGTGTAGTAAATATTGCTCTAAAGGATCAGTAGGTGGTACAACAATAGAAGAAAGACCAATTAATTCATCCTTACTAGGCAATTCATTTTCATGAAGATTCCTACTAAAATTGGAAAAATTAAACTCATGAGACTCATCACCAAAACTAACACCAACAGTTTGCTTTTTACAATCTATTTGAGCATTATCGGTGTTCAAGAAAGGCCTTCCAAAGATAATGGGACAGAAGTCATCCTGTGGGGAACCAAGAACAAGGAATCAGTCAGGTATTTTATTTTCCCGCACAAGACCTCAACATCTCTAACAATCCCAATTGGTGATATAGTATCTCTATTAGCAAGTTTAATAGTGACATCAATGTTTTCTATTTCTGCAGGTGCTATGTCATTCATAATTTCTTGGTATAAATAGTAGGGAATAGCACTCACACTAGCACCTATGTGACATAAACCATGATATCAATGATCTCCTATTTTAACTGAAATAACATGCATGCCTACAACGGGTCTATGTTTGTCCCTTTCATCAGGTTTGGCAATTCTAGCATCCTCTTCATTAAAGCAAATAACATGTCCATCTACATTTTCTTCCAAGAGATCCTTTACCATAGCAATATTAGGCTCTACTTTAATTTTCCCATCTGGTTTAGGTGTTCTAGTATAACTTTTGTTAACCACAGTTGAAACTTTAGCGTGTTCCTTTATCCTAACAGGGAAAGGTGGGTTTTCAATATAAGCAGAAGGAACAACTAGATCAACATGATAAAGTATAGTTTCTTCTTTAACGGGTACCAGTTCCTTAATTTCTTCTTTAATATGTGGGTGATATTTAAACCACATATCTTTAGGGAGATCAACATGAGCAGCGGAAGATTCACAAAAGGAGGCTACTATCTCGGAGTCAAGTCCATATTTAGTGCTAAACTTTTAAAAAGCATCAATATCCATAAAATATTTAACACAATCATACTTAAGTTTTATACCTTACTCTTTACCTTCGTTGAGTTCCCAATCTTCAGAGTTGCGTTTAATTCTTTCCAAAAGATCCCACTGGAATTCAATAGTCTTCTTCATAAAAGAACTGGCACAAGAAGTATCAAGCATGGATCGATCATTATGAGAAAGCCGAGCATAAAAATTCTGGATAATGATTTCCCTTGAGAGCTCATGATTGGGGCATGAATATAACATTGACTTAAGCCTCCGCCAACCTATAGCGATACTTTCTCCTTCACGAGGCCAAAAATTATATATATAATTCCGATCACGATGCACTAGATGCATAGGATATTTTTTTGGTGGAACTCCATTTTCAATCGATTCCTGTTCCAAGATCCAATATCATCGCATAGCCTATACCATACTAATGCTTGTTCCCTCAAGGATAAAGGAAAAACCTTCTTCATAACTTTATCCCTGGGTAGACCCGCAAGCTTAAACAATCCACAAATTTGTTCCACATATATTAAGTGCATATCAGGATGTTCGGTTCCATCTCCTGCATTAGGATTAGCTAGCAGTTGATCTATCATACCCGATGGGATTTCATATTCAATATTTTCAGTAGGTGCAGCGGGTTGTGGGGTGAAAGCACAAGTGCTCCCTGGGTGATTTTGGTAATTAATATCAACATATCTCTTGTTGGACTAATACTTTTACCTAGTATATTTCAGATGAGTTCAATAGTGGAGTGGCATGGACAGAGGATGTGGAACCCCTTCAAGATGCTAAGGACAGAAGATTGGCAAAAGCTCAAAGCTCAGGACTCTACATTTTCTATTTCAGTGATCCAAGATCACATTGAGTCCATAGGAAAGCCAATACGAGTAAAAGGAGATGAGGTGTCGTGTCGGTGTACTAAGGTAGGGGTACCTCAGTACCCCAACTTGTGCACGGGCAGTTGCAGCTTCCCGCGGTAGGGTTTACCACACGCTCGCCGGAGACCTCTCTGCTCCTTATTAAACCATTCAAAAACAAAGTATACAAGACAGAAGATCGAGACCCCGGCAAGTGGAGCTTGCCGGGAAGGCCGTACCAGGCTCAAGACTGCCCCACTAGCACAAGGCCCTGGCAAGAGGAGCTTGCCAGGAAGACTAGAAGACACGCCTCGGCGCTATGTGCGCCCCGGCAAGGACCCGGGGAGCGGCAAGCTCCCGGCAAGATCAAGGCCCCGGCAAGGTGCTTGCCGGGAAGGCTGCGCTGTGTGCCCGCGCTCCAGCTCATCGGCCCACGCGTCGCACTGGGGCCTATCCAGGGACGCGTGGCGGATGGCTGTGCAGCCTGGGGGACACGGTGGCACTCCGCGGTGGTGGATCCATCGCCGTGGCAGACGGAGACGCAAGGGCGGGAGCTTTTGGGGTCGACGGCGACGGGCATTAAATGCCCTTGTCCCCCACTGTCAAAGTAGGTAGCGGCCACTGTTCCGCACTGTAGCTCCACTGTTCCCGCACTGTTACAACTACCACCTCTTTTACGTTTTTACCCCTTTCTCCTACGTTGACACCTGTCGGTGACCCCTTGCACTATAAAAGGAGGCCCATGCACAACGTGGAGGGGGTTCGGAACCTAGGTTACTCATACGCTCGGTGTAGCTGCTTCTTCAAGCTCCCGAGCTCTCCAACTCAATACATAACCAAGCAGGAGTAGGGTTTTACGCGTCTACCGCGGCCCGAACCTGGGTAAAACTGCCCGCGTGCTCGCTACGATCTGCTCTTCGTGCTCCCTCCGCCCTCGTACCGCACAGACAAGGGGCTCCGGTCCCATAGGTGTTCGTGGCGGACAGTTTCCCCCGACATCTTTGGCGCGCCAGGTAGGGGGCGTCGAGGTTGTGCGAACCTGATCCGGCGTTCGCGCGGGCGCATTCTTCATCAACCTCTCCGAATTCGTCGGCTTCACTAGCAGCAGCTCCATGGCCCCGAAGAAGAAGGCTTCGGAGGTCGGAGGCCCGTCTGCGTCTCACCCGCCGCCACCAGAGCCAACGGTGGGCGGGGGAGACGCCGTCGGAAGAGTAGCCGCCGGCGAGGACACTCACGGCGCCACCAGATCCAAGAACAGGACGGACGACCGAACCTCGGTCTCCGTGGACGCACCGCGTCCCTCTCAGCACACAACGACCCAGCAGCGCCATGTCACAGGAGGTGGCATCCGTTTGCTGGGCCAAGGCCAAACCGGAGGCTCGCGGGACGCCCCGGACCCTCGTCCGGGCACAAGCAAAGCGAGGGCGCCGGCGCGGGACCCCGCTCCTTCTAACGCCGTTAGAAGTCCGAGCGTATCCCGCTCCTCGCACCGCTCGCCCGCGTTCCCCTCCACTCCAGCAGAAGCGCTCGCAAGAGCGCAACTGCTCCTCGACTTCCCTCCAGCGGCGGACAAGGCCGAAGACTGGAGGGCCACCATCCAGAGCCTGATAGCCTTCGCCAACAACGATTCTCCACAGCAGCCGGCGGCCTCGCGGCCGCGGCAAGCTGAGAAGACGAAGGCCGACGGCGACAAGACCGCCGGGGGTGCGACAAGTGTGCATTCCCCGCCGCGGAAGCAGAAGACGCCGCCCCGCCGGAACAACGCCGACGACGGCTCCACGGCCTCGTCGGACCCGCGGGCCCGTCGGGACCAGCGCCAGGTCCTCGACGACCGGCAACAAGAAGACGCTCGGACAAGAATCGAGCGCCGCCGAGAAGCTCGGCGACAATCAGACCAAAGAGCTGGGAACGCTGTCGACGCGCACGCGCCCGGCGAACCAGGCGACTTGCCGTACGCGGCAGGCTGCCCTGCGTTCACCCGCGAGCTGCGGCGCGTCCAGTGGCCCAGCATGAAGAATTTTAAGCCTGACGTACCGGAGAAGTACGACGGCAAGACGCACCCCTTGGAATTCCTCAGCGTCTACACCATCGCAGTGCAAGCTGCCGGGGGGCGCGACGAGAAGATCTTGGCGAATTACTTCCCGCTCGTGCTTAAGCCGAACGTCCGTTCGTGGCTTATGCACTTGCCGGAAGGTTCCATCTCTTCTTGGGCCGACCTTTGCCATCAGTTTGTTGGCACCTTCACCGGCGGCCACAAACCACACGGCCAGGAGAGCGATCTCCACATTCTGGCCCAGAAGGAAGGCGAAACCCTGCGCAAGTACATCCAACGCTTCAGCCGTGTGCAACACAACATCCCGGATGTCCACCCTGCCGCGGTTATCAGCGCGTTCCACCAGAACGTGCGTAACCGCCGCATGCGTGAGGAAATGGCGATGACCAAGATTCGGGATGTCAGCGAGCTCTACGCTCTGGCTGACAAGTGCGCACGCGCAGAAGAGGGGAGGAGACTCCCCGGGGAGGATACTGGCGCAGGAGGAAGCGACAGCGACGACGCCGCCCCGGCGAAGAAGAGCCGGCGGCGGAATAACAGAAGGAAAGGCAAGAAAGAGGTGCTTGCCGTCGAGAAGTCCGGCAAGGAGGCTCCCGCCAAGCAAACGCAGGCTGGCGGCTCCGGCAAGGAGCCCGCCCCTGTAGCGGCAGCCGACAAGCCGGGCAGCTCCGACAAGCAATACTGTAAGATCCACCGCACCAAGGGTCACGATCTCTCCAACTGCAAGCGCGTCGAATACCTCGTCGAGCAGCAGAAAGCTGAGTACGAGAGGCGCGACAAGGAGAAGGCCCAAGGTGGCGGGGAAGAGACAAGCAAGAAGCGGCCGTTCAACGGCCGGGGAGGACGCCGCGGCAAGGCCAAGCAGCGGCAAGGAGATCGACCTCCCCGGGGCCGCGACAAGGACGAAGAAGACGACGATGAAGACATGGAGGACGAGGATAACAGCGAGCAGGAGTTCCAGAAGGCCACGGAGGTCCTGTGCGTCGACGGTGGCGCCTCTCTGCACACCTCCCACCGCCAACTCAAGCAGTGGGTGCGTGAGGTGAATGCAGCAGAGCCGCCCGTGGAGTCGCGCAGGCTCCTCAAATGGTCCAGCATGCCCATCGTTTTTGATCTTGAGGATCACCCTGACCGCACCACTGCGGTCGGGTGCTTGCCGATGCTGGTCTCACCCACCATCCGCAACCTCAAGGTCACCAAAATGTTGGTTGACGGCGGGGCCGGGCTGAACTTGATCTCCTCTGCTGTGATCAAGAAACTCCAGATTCCAGATGGCGAGCTCGAAGAAACCGGTTCTTTCCAAGGAATCAACCCGGGAAGGAGCAAGCCCAAGGGAAAGATCACTCTGCCGGTGACCTTTGGCGGGGAGCTCAACTTCAGAACTGAGCGCATTACTTTCGATGTCGCCGATATTCCATTGCCCTACAATGGAATACTCGGCCGTCCTGCCCTCGCCAAGTTCATGGCAGCTTCCCATTATGCTTACAACGTACTCAAGATGCCGGGGCCGATAAGCGTCATCACTGTCCACGGCGACAAGAAGGATGCGCTTGTCTGCGCCGACAAGATCTACCGGGATGCGGCAGCTGCGGCCGAGAAGGATACTCTTGCCGCTGAAGCTCCCGGGGGGAAGAAGACGAAGACCAAGTCCGGCAAGTGCTCTGGGACCCACTCCGGCAACCGCACCTCTTCGGAGTGCTGCGCTGCCGTCGAGGACGTCCCATCGAGCTCCACCGGCAAGAGTAAGAAAGGAATGGCCGCTCCTCCGGCAACCAAGAAAGTGTCCGCCAAGGAGGACGGCACTGGTGGTACCTTCACCATCAGTGCCACACTTGACAGCAAATAGGAAAGCGCGCTCGTTGCCTTTCTGCGGGCGAATGTCGATGTGTTTGCCTGGCAACCATCTGACATCCCCGGTGTTCCCAGGAAGGTAATTGAGCACAAGCTTGCCGTTTGTCCTCATGCGCGGCCCATCAAGCAGAAAGTGAGGAAGCAAGCCGTGGAGCGCCAAGAATTCATCAACGAAGAAATCAAGAAGCTAGAGGCAGCAGGCCTGGTTAGAGGTGTGATCCATCCGACGTGGTTGGCAAATCCAGTCGTCGTGCGCAAGGCCAATGGGAAGTGGAGACTATGTATAGACTTCACCGATGTGAATAAAGCATGTCCCAAGGATCCTTTCCCTTTGCCGCGCATTGACCAGATCGTTGACTCCACTGCCGGATGTGAGCTACTCTGTTTTCTTGATGCATACTCAGGCTATCATCAGATTTTTATGGCCAAAGAGGATGAAGAGAAGACTGCGTTTATCACTCCATGTGGCACTTATTGCTTCATACGCATGCCATTTGGATTGAAGAATGCAGGCTCAACCTTTGCAAGGGTAGTATATACTGCTTTTGAGCCACAGATCCACAGAAATGTAGAGGCTTACATGGATGACATCGTGGTGAAAAGCAAGAGCAAGGATACCCTGATCCAAGATTTGGAAGAAACATTTCAGAACCTGCGCAGAATACAGCTCAAGTTGAACCCCGAGAAGTGCGTCTTTGGAGTCCCCTCCAGCAAGCTTCTCGGGTTCTTTGTATCACAGAGGGGGATTGAAGCCAACCCCGACAAGATTAAAGCCATTGAGCAGATAGAGGCCCCAAAGCGCGTCAAGGATGTCAGGAGGCTTGCAGGTTGTGTGGCTGCCCTCAGTAGGTTCATTTCAAAGTCTGCAGAACGCGCCCTACCTTTCTTCAAAATCTTGAAGAAGGCAGGTCCCATGAAGTGGACTCCGGAAGCGGAGGCGGCGCTGCAGGATTTGAAACGGTACCTGTCCTCCACTCCAATACTTGTCGCACCTAGACCACAGGAAAAGTTGTTGCTATACCTAGCTGCAACCAACCAGGTGGTTAGTGCTGCGTTAGTAGCGGAGAGGGAGTCCGACGAGGAGTCAGCACCACCGGCAAGCGAATCCAGCGACAAGCAGGGGGCTGCTCCGGCAAGCTCTGGCCCCGACAAGGACAACTCTGCGCAGGAACAGGATGGGGTGCGGAAGAAAATGGTGCAGCGCCCAGTGTATTTTGTGAGTTCCCTTCTCCAGGGGGCTAGATCAAGATACTCTGGTGTGCAAAAATTGCTTTTCGGCCTCCTCATGGCCTCGAGAAAGCTGCGCCATTATTTCCAAGCCCATGAGATAACAGTGGTCACTCGCTTTCCGCTGAAGAGGATATTGCACAACCCAGAAGTGACAGGCAGGATCGTTGAGTGGGCACTGGAGCTGTCAAGCTTTGGACTCAAGTTTGAAAGTACTTCAACCATACAGAGCCGAGCTTTGGCAGAATTCATAGCTGAGTGGACCCCAACGCCCGATGAAGAAGTCCAAGAAACAAGTGCACCCGTACAAGAAGCGATAAGTGAATGGGTAATGTATTTCGATGGTGCCTTCTCGCTGCAAGGCGCCGGTGCTGGCGTGGTACTCATCGCGCCCACCGGAGAGCACCTCAAATATGTTATCCAGATGCACTTTCCCAGGGAGCAAGCGACAAACAACACTGCAGAATATGAAGGCTTGCTCGCCGGCCTCAGGATTGCGGCTGAACTTGGGATCAGGAAGCTGATTGTGCGGGGGGATTCTCAGTTGGTGGTCCGGCAAGTCAACAAGAACTATCAGAGCCCTTTGATGGAAGCTTATGTCGATGAAGTGAGGAAGCTTGAAGAACGCTTTGAAGGTCTGCAGATGGAGCACGTCCCGAGAGCTCAGAATGAAATTGCAGATGGCCTTTCAAAGTGTGCTTCGATGAAGTTACCTGTGGAACCAGGGACCTTCTTGCTCAAGCTGACTCAACCATCCGTTACGCCATCAATTGGGCAGTCCAAGAAGAGAAAGTTGGTCTCCGGCGACTACTTGCCGGCGGATCTTCCTGAAACCGCCGCCAAGGTCCCCAAGATCAACAACCACAACGCTGAGGAACAGTTTGCTCCTGCAGATCCTCGGATCTGTACAGTTGAAGCGAGTGTTCCCGACAAGCCTCGCCCCGGCAAGCTTGCCGGGGGACCATCAGCTCCGGCAGAACCAGAGGTCCTTGCCGTAGAAGCTAAGGTTCCCGCAGCGGCCCTCGAGCCTTTAGTCCTTGCCGTCGAGCCTCAGGCTCCGGCATGGGCACAGCAGATCGTCCGTTTTCTTCAAACTGGAGAACTTCCCGACGACCCAGAAGAAATAGAGAAGATAACCAGGCAGTCAAGTATGTACCAGTTCGTGGATAACGAGCTGTACAGAAGAAGACTCAATGGTGTCAGATTGAAGTGCATCTCCAGAGAAGATGGACAGAAGCTGTTGGCAGAAATACACGGAGGCATATGCGGCCACCACATTGGCGCAAGGGCGCTTGCCGGGAAAGCTTTCCGGCAAGGGTTCTTTTGGCAAGAAGCCCTCCAAGATGCAACTGCACTAGTAACCAAGTGTGAAGCGTGCCAGTTCCATGCAAAGCAGATTCATCAACCAGCTCAAGCTCTCCAAACAATCCCTTTGTCCTGGCCCTTCTCGGTCTGGGGGCTCGATATCCTCGGCCCTTTCCCTCGGGCTGTCGGGGGCTTTGAGTACTTGTACGTTGCAATCGACAAGTTCACAAAGTGGCCAGAAGTGGAGCCAGTGAGAAAGGTGACAGCACAGTCAGCGGTCAGGTTCTTCAGGTCGATTGTGTGCCGTTTCGGGATCCCTAACAGGATCATCACCGACAACGGTACACAATTCACTAGTCGCACCTTCATGCAGTACGTCCAAGACCTTGGCGCCAAGGTCTGTTTCGCTTCTGTTGCTCACCCGAGGAGCAACGGTCAAGCGGAGAGGGCCAATGCTGAAGTGCTGCGCGGACTCAAGACAAGGACCTTTGACAGGCTGCGCAAGTGCGGAAGAAATTGGATAGAGGAGCTACCGGCGACTCTTTGGTCAATCAGAACGACACCAAGTCGAGCCACCGGACAGACACCCTTTGCCCTAGTCTATGGGGCAGAGGCAGTTCTCCCCACGGAACTCGTATACGGATCTCCTCGAGTGCTCGCATATGATGAGCTCGAGCAAGAGCAACAGCGGCAAGATGGCGCGTTGCTCCTCGAGGAGGGACGTCTCCAGGCTGCTGTACGAGCTGCTCGATACCAGCAAGCCTTGCGTCGCTACCATAGCCGCAAGGTCAAGGCCAGGAGTCTCGAGGAAGGCGACCTTGTTCTTCGGCGTGTTCAGTCCGCCAAGAATTCCAACAAGTTGACGCCGAAGTGGGAAGGCCCTTATCGGGTGAGACAAGTTACGAGGCCCGGCGCTGTCCGCCTCGAGACCGAAGAAGGCTTACCGGTGAGCAACTCCTGGAACATAGAGCATCTTCGCAAGTTTCACCCATAAGGCGCGGTTGCCGTGATCCGCTCCGGCAACCACCTTTTGTACAAGCTTTGCCGCTGTCGCATGTAACCCTTTGTACAAAGCCGGGCGCAGACCCCGTGCATCAGTAAAGTCCTTGTGTTTTTCGCACCAATTGCCTTTTGCATGCTTTTCTTCGCTATTTGCATGTTTTGTTTGGCATTTGGTGCAACGCTCAAATATCTGGTAAGCATTAGCACGCCGAAAGGCCATGTACTTGTTTCCCTCTTCTTTTCCTTTGCCTCTTAAGCAGAAGGAACGTTCCTCGCGCACAAGTTTGCCGGGGGGAAGGAGGTGGAGGGGGAACCAAGTGCTGTTCAAGAAAGAGAAGCCTTACCGGGAAGCAAGCAATATATGAAAGCTAAGTTGTTAGAATTTGACCAGTTCAAATTTTAAATTTTAGTTGTCTTCCTTGAACAATCACACTTTGTATGGAAAACCTGTGCGCGGAGGAACCTACCCATAGCTCGCCGCACCCTTATCTTGTTTCCGAGTTCGCTCAACGATTTAAGTGAGCTGCGACAAGTGTCGCGCCCTTGTTTCGTTTCCGAGTACGCTCAGCAAGCTAAGTGCGTTGCGGTTAGCCGCGGCAAGGTTGCTTGCCGGTGAGACCTTGGCCAGCAGGCTGCTCAGAGTCCAGCACTCAGCGCTCGCGGCAAAGGTACCTTGCCGGCAAGCTCCCCGGGAGCGTAGGGTGAAAAACATACAAAGTCAAGGATTAAGACAAGGAAGATAACATTGCACTGATTGATCAAAATGAGATAAATATCTTACAAAGGATAACTTGTCACAATGGACTAATGAGTTCATGACATCATGTGCAGAAACAAAAAGAGATAAAGATAATGGAGGCCTAATCTACGCGGTCGCCCTCCTTCCTGGAGATCTTGGCCACCTTGGCAATGATGTGGGCGACCTGCTCCTTCAAAGCCTCCGTGTTCGCGTCGGCCGGCAAGCTGCGAAGAACGTTGGTGAGGTTGATGCCCGGATTGCGGTACACAATCTTCGTCAGCACGCGCTCCAGAGTTCCCGCGCAGAGCAGGCACGTCTCCTCGGCCAGTTGCGCGGGGATCTTATTCCGCAGATCAGCAAGGGCCGGCGCGATTCCCCTGAAGAAGAGGCTGAGCTTGGCGCTGTGTGGGAGGTTCGGATCCGGGGAGTAGATGAGGTGCTCCAGCTTCAGCGCCAGCAGCTCCTGGTCGATGTTGGACGCGCAAGACACTAAGTCCTCGGTCCACACCTCAACAGTTTTGCGGAAGAGCTCGGCCGCTTTGTTGGCGCTGTCCACTAGGGTCCGCTCCTTGCGGAGCTCCTCCTTCAGCTTGGTCTCCCGGGCCCGGGCAGCGTCGAGTGAATCCTTCAGTGTGGCGACCTTCAACTCCAAGTCCTCGATGGAGTCCTTGGCGGTCTTCAACTCGTCGCCCCTCTCAGAAAGACGCACCTGGAGTTCAGAATTGGTGTGGGCGTCCTTCTCACGCTCCGTGATGAGCGCGGCAACCTTCTCCGCGCTCACCTTCAGCGCCTTCTCCAGCTGCACGACCTTGGCGGCGAGCTCCTTCTTGGCGGTCTCCGCGGCAACCGCGGCGGCTTTCGCCTCCTTCAGTTCCCCGCCAAGGGCTTCCTCCCGAGCGGCAAGGTCCTCCTCATGGGAGTCGAGTTGGACCTTCCGCTGGGCGAGTTCTCCTTCTCGCCGGGACAACTCCACCCCGGCGAGCCGCTGCTGTTCCTCAGCTTCGGCCTTCTCCAGCACCCATTCTTGGTATTCGCCGGCGAGCCGCTCACGCTCCTCCGCCACCTCGCGGAGGGCCGCCTGGTTGGCGGCACTGAGCTCCGCCGCGCGCTTCTCCATCTCCGTGGCGGCCTTGGCGGCAAGGGCTTCCCGGGAGGCAAGCTTCGCCTGCCTGGCCCGGTAAAGGGCCAGGAGCTGGTGGAGCAGCTTCTCCTCCTCGGGCCCTTCACTCCCGCCGGGCGCCTCGACAATCTTCAGGCCCGCGGAGGCGAGGACTTCCCCGTCAAACGCCTCGCCCTCCGCGGGAGCTCGCGACGACGAACCCCACGGCATCTGGATGAAGACGCCGTTGGGGGCCTCGAGGTAGTAGCCCTGCTCCTTGCTGGCGGAGGGGTCGGCGGCCGGCGCAGCACTTGATGCTCCCGCCGCCTCCGGGTCGGCGGTGCGGTCGCCGTCCCCCTCCCCGGCCGCTGCGTCCGCAGCCGGAGCGGTCTCCTGCGCGGCCGGCTCGGCAGCCCTCGCCGTGTCCTCGGCGACAGGGGCATCGCCGCCGCCGCCCTGCGCGCCCTCCTCATCCTCGATGTTGATGACCTCCGTCTCCATCGGCTCGGGAGGAGGAGGATCTAAGAAGAAGAAGAAGAAAAAGAAGTTCAAGCAAATATCCAAAAAGAGACGAAGCCAAGAAGACAAACTACAAGACATACCTTGGCGGACGTCCTCAGCGGCGGGCTCCCTCGCCGGGGAGCTCTGCCTTGGCGGAGTGGCCGCCCTCGCCGGGCTGCTCGCCCTTGGCGGGGTACTCTGCCTTGGCGGAGTACCCGCCCTTGGCGGAGCACTCTCCCTTGCCGGAGAGTTCGGCCTTGGCGGGGACGGCGGGGCCTGCGGCTCCTCGATGACGGTCTCCGGACGCTCCTGCCGCTGCGGCTCCACCTCTGCACAAGTCAAGACAAAAACATCAAGATGTTGAAAGAAGACAAAATACCTAAGCGCATCCCGACAAGCGAAAGGATGGACCCCAGACTTACGCTGGGGGCTGCGCTGGGGGCTGCTCCTCGGAGCAGCGCTCGGGTCCGGCAGGCTTGGCTCCGGCACGTTCTCAGTTGCCGCGGTGGCCTGGTCCTCCGCGACCTCGACCACAGGCGCCTTGGCTTTCTTCGCCGCGCGCTGAACCAAGGTCATGAAATCAAAGCAACAAACAAAGTCAGCATCAACAATAATCAAGACAAAACTCGAGAAGGTGTAAGATCTTGGATTCTTACTCCTGATCCTCCTCGTCGTCCTCGCTCAAGGCGGAGAAGTCGTACTCCACCTGGGGCGCGTCGGCACGAGGAGCGGAAGATGAAGATTCCCTCGCGCGCTTGGTGGTCCCTGGGGCTGGGGGCTGCGAAGACCCAGCCCCTGTGGTAGCCGGCGCCCGAGGAGCGGGCGGAGCCGTTGCTCCGCTCCGAGAAGACCCCTGTCGGCTCGACGCCGGCCTGCGAGGCGCCTCCGTCGTGGCCCACGCGCAGGCCGCCTCTGCTGTGGCTGGTGCGCCGGTCGCCCTTGGCGCGGCTTGGCTCCCCCGGGGAGCTGCCCGGCGAGCTGGTTGTTGCCGGGGCGCCTGCGCCCTCTCCCCCGTCGCCGCCTTGCGAAGACGCTTCGGTGGGGACTGCCTTGGGCTTGCCGGGGGCGGGGAGCTCTCCGACGAGGAGAGGTCGTCGGCGTAGAGCTCCGTAGATCCGCCGGAGTCCTCGGCCTCCTCCTCCTCCTCCTCCCCGGCTGGCCCGCTGGGCCCAGCGCCCTGTGCTGCGACCTCCTTTCCCTTGGCGCCTCCGCTTCCTCCGGCGCCTCCACTTCCCGCGGCGCCTCTGTTCCCTCCGGCAGCGCCATCCCTTGCCGCGGCCTCCGCCGCGATCCCGTGGATCCCGGAGTGCCTCAGAGAGGGGACCCCGGCGAGTGCGTCGGGAGGGAGTTGCAGCAATCTGCGGATCTCCGCCTCCTCCACCTGGGTGGACGCATCCGCAGCCTCCGCCTCATCAGGCGTGTACCCGAAATCTCCTGCCGCTGCGGCTGCAGCGGCCTCTTCAGCCCGAGAAGCCATGTAGGCGATCTCCTGGTCGGTGGTGTCCCGCGTGTGCTCCTTGATGTCATTGTTGTTCTTCGCCACCTCCACGAGGTTGTCGTAGAAGTTGAGGACGTCGCTGGGCTTGGGCGGAATCCACGTGCGGTCCACGCCGTGCGAATCGCAAGCGGGCATCACGGCCCGGAGAGGATCGCAAGCTGTGCTGTTGCAGAGGGGCACCACTTCCCGGGGAGGTCTGAACCACTCAGGGTGTGCCGGGTCGTACTTGAAGAGTTCCCGGACCATCCCCTTCAGCTCCAGCGTCGTGAAGTTGAAGTTTAGCCCGGGGCGCAGCCTCATTATATCCGCCGGGCCGCCGTACTCCCAGGATGGCCTTTTCCTATCTTGGAGAGGGGCGATGCGGCGGCGGAGGAAGTCTGCGCCTACCTCTGCAACGGACAGTTTTGCCACCCGAAGACGAAGAATCCGGATGAGCGCGATGTCGAGCTTGACGTCGTCCGAGTCTAGCTCGCTCCAGTCCCTGCCGCGCACGATGGGGGTTGTGCGCGGCGCGGTGAAGGCCTGCGGCTCGTCCTCAACAACCCAGCACCACTCCGCGCGCCATTCCTCCCACTTGCCGCGGAGCTCCCCCGGCAAGTAGGACCCCTTCTTGTTCAGACGGAAAACCCAAGAGATTCCTCCGGAGAGGGGGGCATCAGCCTCTGCTCTAGGGGTGAAGAAGTGCCTAAAGAGCGCTACATTTGGGTGTATTCCTATGAAGTTTTCGCACATGTGTGCGAAAACCGCCATTGTGAGGATGGCGTTGGGGGTGAAGTCAAGAAGATGGAGGCCGTAGGTATGCATGATATCGCAGAAGAAATCAGAGAAAGGAGGACATAGACCGCAGTGAAAGAAAGCTGCGAAGAAGTAGTACCCGCCGGGGTAGTTGTCCTTGGCGGCGGCCGGATATGCTCGCGTGCGGGGGTGCGCCTTGGTTTCCTTGGCCCAGAACAAGTAGTACTTGTTCCAGAGCTCCCGCGCGCCGAGCCTCGGCGGGAAGACGAGGTTCTGCTTCCGGTACGCGGCGAGCTTCGCCGCTTGCTCCGACCTCTCCCTCTTGGCCTTCTCCGCCTTCGCCTTGTCGGTCTTCGGGGCCATGGCGGACGCGGCGGAGGGAGGGGGACGAAGAGCCTGGCGACGCCGGAGTTGCGGGCGACGGCTGCAGAGGTGTGGAGGCGGAGCGCAAAGGGATCTCTGGAGGAGGAAGAAGAAGCAATGAAAGCGCAAGGAGGGGAACCGCTCCTGCTTCCTCTGCTTTTATGGGGGAGTGGGGGGGCGTTTCGCCCTTTTCATTGATGGAACGTGGGAACGTCCCATCCCACGACGCCGCGATCAACGCGTGCCGTTACGGGGGGATGCGGCGGATACGGAAGTGGATTCGGCACGCTGTGGGCCGCGTGTGCCCGTGCACTGTTTTGGGCCTGGCCCAACAGCGCTGGGCACCGTGTGTGGCCCAGGCCCGGGGGCTCCTGTCGGTGTACTAAGGTAGGGGTACCTCAGTACCCCAACTTGTGCACGGGCAGTTGCAGCTTCCCGCGGCAGGGTTTACCACACGCTCGCCGGAGACCTTTCTGCTCCTTATTAAACCATTCAAAAACAAAGTATACAAGACAGAAGATCGAGACCCCGGCAAGTGGAGCTTGCCGGGAAGGCCGTACCAGGCTCAAGACTGCCCCACTAGCACAAGGCCCTGGCAAGAGGAGCTTGCCAGGAAGACTAGAAGACACGCCTCGGCGCTATGTGCGCCCCGACAAGGGCCCGGGGAGCGGCAAGCTCCCGGGCCCGGCAAGATCAAGGCCCCGGCAAGGTGCTTGCCGGGAAGGCTGCGCTGTGTGCCTGCGCTCCAGCTCATCGGCCCACGCGTCGCCCTGGGGCCTATCCAGGGACGCGTGGCGGATGGCTGTGCAGCCTGGGGGACACGGTGGCACTCCGCGGTGGTGGATCCATCGCCGTGGCAGACGGAGACGCAAGGGCGGGAGCTTTTGGGGTCGACGGCGACGGGCATTAAATGCCCTTGTCCCCCACTGTCAAAGTAGGTAGCGGCCACTGTTCCGCACTGTAGCTCCACTGTTCCCGCACTGTTACAACTACCACCTCTTTTACGTTTTTACCCCTTTCTCCTACGTTGACACCTGTCGGTGACCCCTTGCACTATAAAAGGAGGCCCATGCACAACGTGGAGGGGGTTCGGAACCTAGGTTACTCATACGCTCGGTGTAGCTGCTTCTTCAAGCTCCCGAGCTCTCCAACTCAATACATAACCAAGCAGGAGTAGGGTTTTACGCGTCTACCGCGGCCCGAACCTGGGTAAAACTGCCCGCGTGCTCGCTACGATCTGCTCTTCGTGCTCCCTCCGCCCTCGTACCGCACAGACAAGGGGCTCCGGTCCCATAGGTGTTCGTGGCGGACAGTTTCCCCCGACATGTCGCTTAATGGCTTGCTTGCTCAAAGTGCTTAGTGATATGCTCCAAAGCCCTCAACCACTTTCTCATTCCACATATGTCCTAACATAAATTCAAACTCGACCCCACCAATTTGATCTATCTGGTGCCACCGAGTTCTCTTGACAAAGCCAATGCCAGAAACCCTAATCAGTTCGGTCTCACCGATAGGGATCTCGGTCTCACCGAGATGGGAATGCCAGCTCTTTGTTTCCTATTTGAAACATTGCTATCTAACCGCGATGTGAGAATCTGTCTCACCGAGTTAGCATTGCAAATTCTCTATTGCCTCTTCGTAACATTTTGGTCTCACCGAAATGAGCGAATCGGTCCCATCGAGTTTGCGTGCCCTAACCCAAATGAAATTGGTCCCATTGAGTTGATCATATTGGTCCCATCGAAAAGCCTGATATTTTCAATGAAAAATGAAATGGTTGATATTTTCGATGAATATCATTTGAACAAGTATATTGTTAGTCCTTGTGTGCCCCCCCCCCCCATTTATGCTTCGAATCCTACTTCCAATGAGAAACTTGACATGATTCGAAATCTTAGAACTGTTGGTCTTATCACTAGAGGATTGCCTAAAAACTTGCTTGTTTAGTTGCCAACTTTCGATTGTGCTTACACTATATGGAGGTTCCTTGAGGTAAGAATTTTGGACTACTCTTTGAAAAATCTAGATGTGATCCTTCAAAAGTCCATTGCTTTAAATAAGATGAACTCTAGTGATCCCAAATTTGATGAATGTTTATTTGAACTTTGTGACCTTATGTGTGCCAAAGGAGATGTAGGGATCATTAGTAATATCATCTCGGAAGTCACTAGAATTCATAAAGATGAACATTGTCATGATCACATAACTAATGAATTACTCTCTCTAGGAGTTGATCTATCTCAAGACAATGTTGAACATGGTTATTGTGATGAGGATGATGATAATGACTCTGACCTTAATGAACAAATGAGACATTTTGGTCTTATGGCAAACCTTCGTGGTTACGCAGCCGGAGGAAAGGAATGGGTGCTTGACAGTGGATGCACGGATCATATGACCAGAGATAAAGACATGTTTGATGAGCTTGCTAGAAATGATGGTCCACGAAAGTATGTTACCTTTGGTGACAACTCTAAGGGTAAAGTTGTTGGCCTTGGTAAGGTGGCCATATCCAACGATAGCTCTATCAAGAATGTCATGCTTGTAGAATCTCTCGGATATAATCTTCTTTCCGTGTCTAGTTTAGCTGATTTTGGCTTAAACGTGCTATTCACTCATGTTGATTGCCAAGTCTTTCGTAGAGATCATCATAATATGGTCTTTACCGGTATTTGTAGAGGTGACCTATACATTGTTTACTTCACTAAGAAAGCCCAACCTCGCACTTGATTTATTGCTAAATCTTCTAAAGGTTGGTTGTGGAATAGAAGGTTAGGTCATGTCGGTATGAGAAATCTTGATAAGCTTATTAAAGGTGATCCTATCCTTGGTGTTAAAGATGTTATATTTGACAATGATAGACTTTGTAGTGCATGTCAAGCAGGAAAACAAGTTGGAGGAAGTCATCCCGTGAAGAACATCATGACTATGAGAAGACCACTTGAGCTACTTCACATGGATCTTTTTGGTCCCCTTGCTTACAAGAGTCTCGGTGGTAACTCTTTTGGATTGGTCATTGTTGATGATTTTCAAGATTTACGTGATGTTCTTTCTTGATGATAAATCGCGGGTCCAAAAGATCTTCAAGAACTTCGCTAGGAAGGCCCAAAATCAATTTGAAGTGAAGATCAAGAAGGTTCGCAGCTACAATGGAACGGAGTTCAAGAACGCCAATGTGGATACCTTTCTTATGAAGAAGAGATTTCACATGAGTTCACGGCTACGTACACACCTCAACAAAATGGAGTTGTTGAGAGGAAGAATCGGACACTCATCGAAATGGCGAGACCGATGCTTGTTGAGTTCAAGATGTCAAGACACTTTTGGGTGGAAGCGGTTGAGATAGCTTGCCATGCTAAAAATCGTCTATATCTTCACAAACTTCTCGGCAAGACGGCATACGAGCTTCTCACCGGTAACAAACCCCAAGTTGGACACTTTCGAGTATTCAGCTCAAAGTGCTATATTCTTGATAAGCATCGTCGTTCGAAGGTTGCTCCTAAATCTCATGAAGGTTTCCTACTTGGTTATGGCTCAAACTCTCATAGTTACCATGTCTACAACAATTTCACCCGAAAGTTTGAAGAGACGGTAGATGTGAAGTTTGATGAATCTAACGGCTCGCAAGTAGAGCAATTCGCAACCGATGTAGGTGTCAAAGATCCATCGGAACCAATCCAAGACTTGTCTATTGGCAAGATCTGTCCATCGGAGGTGAAGGAGAGTACCTCGTCCATCCAAGTGGAAGCTTCTACCTCACGACAAGGTGAACCAAGAGTTGACACGAAGGAATCCACAAGTGGGACACACCAAGATGGAAAAAACGAGGAAGTACACCAAGATGAACCTAATCAACCTCCTTCTCCACCTCGACAAGAGAACGACAACACCAACAACGAAGAAGGTCAAGAGGAAGAACAAGATGATGAAGAGGATGTCCCACCTCGACGCAAACAAAATCTCTCACGAGTTAGAACAAGAATTGCTAATGATCATCCCGTAGAGCAAATCTACGATGATATCCAAACCGGGAGAATCACTCGCTCTAAATCTTGCTTAGCTAACTTTTGTGAACACTACTCTTTCATATCTAACCTTGAACCTATGAAGGTTAAAGATGCTCTTGAAGACCCGGATTGGGTGAATGCTATGCACGAGGAACTACATAACTTCGAGAGAAACCAAGTTTGGACATTGGTTGAGAAGCCCGACAACAACCAAAACATCATTGGTACAAAATGGGTGTTTCACAATAAGCAAGATGAAGATGGACAAGTTGTACGCAACAAGGCCCGTCTCGTCGCCCAAGGCTACACTCAAGTCGAAGGTATGGATTACGGTCAGACATATACCCCCGTCGCTAGACTTGAGTCCATACGCATCTTGCTTGATTATGCCGATCACCATGATATCACTTTATACCAAATGGACATTAAAAGTGCTTTTCTCAACGTGAAATTGAGGAGGAAGTTTATGTTAAACAACCTCCCGGCTTTGTTAATCCCAAGAAACCAAATCATGTTTACAAACTTCACAAAGTTCTTTATGGTCTTAAACAAGCTCCTAGAGCATGGTATAAATGCTTGACCAAGTTTCTTATTGAAAAAGGCTTTGAAATTGGGAATATTGATTCCACACTTTTTACTAAAAGGGTTAATGGTGAATTATTTGTGTGCCAAATTTATGTTGATGATATCATATTTGGTTCTACTAACCCCCATTTAGTGAAAGGTTTGGAAAGCTAATGTCAGAAAAGTTTGAGATGTCTATGATGAGTGAACTCAAGTTCTTTCTTGGTTTGCAAATCAAGCAAACTAAAGAGGGTACCTTTGTTTCTCAAAGGAAATATACCAAGGACTTGTTCAAGAATTTCAACATGCAAGAATGCAAAGGTATGACTACACCTGTCGTGGAAATAGCACGACAGATGTCCGGTTTAGCGGACTTGATGATGGAACCATCGCACGGGTTAGCTTGAAGGGGTTCATAGCACACAAAGGACATAGAGGGTTTATACTAGTTCGGCCCCTTCGATGAAGGTAAAAGCCTACGTCTAGTTGGTTTGGTATTGCTTGGGCGTCGGATTACAGGGAGCGGATTCGCTTGCCTGTGTCTCGACGGGTTGATTGTTGCTTGTCCCTGAACCGTCGCCGGGTCGTCCCTTTATATAGAGGTGACGCCTGGTCCGGTTTACAGAGTCCCGAGGCCGGCTCATACTTGTGTCCGCCTCGGTCTCTGTCTTTTCTTCCTTATCTCTCAAGTTACTTCGCTTGGTGGTTTACAAACCTTAATTCTACTCATGGGCCCTAAGATCTCATGGGCCGTAGCCTTTACTAAATATTACAACCGAGTATAATATAACTAAGCCGGTTTACACTAGCCGGTTTATACCTGCTAGTCATATCCCTGACATTAGGCCCCAGAATGATTTGAACTTGTTCATATCAGTCTTCCTTGTCTTGTATAATTTTCTTCTGTCTTCACACTCTTGTAAACCGGCTCTGACGTCATCTTCGATATTCACTAGATCTGACCGTGACATCATCTCCGCATTTAACGCTGTGAGCTGTACCGCAGCTTTGTTTAATGGTTATCTGAAAATCGAGGCGTCAAAAAGGATCTTTATCCGATCTTTACCCCCTCGAATCCCGCACCTGTCGCTTCGCATCTGTTCCTTCGCTTATAAATATCACCGCTCCCCTTCATTCTTCCTTCTTCTCGCCTCTTCTTCCTTCGTCCGCCGCCTGAGCTTCAAGACTCCATTGTCAGCCGAGCTCGAAGCGCCGCCGTTGCTTCGCCGAGTCAAGATCTTCCTGGCCGCTGCATCAACCTGATTCGACCAGAGAACTCCGCCGCTGTCCTCCATTGCTCAGGTACGTCCTTTCTTCCTCATTACCGATCTGTATCTGCTAGTGTTCCTCCCTTGTTCTTCCGCCATTAGGGCTTCCAACGAAAGCTTCGTCTTGTTCCTTGTAGATACTTACCTCGTAGAAGATTTGCGACCTTTAGGCCCAGTTAACAGATCTTCCACTGATATTAGCTTAGATCTTGCCACTTATACTTAATCCTATAGATTCATCTGCTTCACATAAGATCTCTGACGTTTCTTCTCGTATTTTCTTGCACTTTATTTTTCTTTTCCTCGCATACCCAGATCTGTCCCACTTTAGCTGTTTACAAGGAAACTGTTTCTTCTCCTTTGTAGATCCATTAGGTATGCTCCGGTTTAAACTGTTATGCCCTGTTCTTGCAAAACTTTCAAAATTGAACGCGACGGTTTAGCTGTTCCTCATTTATTGTCGTGAACCGGAATGACGTAACTCCCTGTTGTTGTCGGTCTAACCATGCCATTAGTCCTTGGTTCAAACCGTTGCGTAACTTTCATAGATAGCTTCCGGTTTATACTGTTGTACCCGCATAATCCGTTTTTTACACTTTACCTTTTTCAGTACTTGTCCTTCCATCGCTATGGCCAAACAATACGTCTCCTGTGACTGGCTTCCTTCCATCATCACGGAAGAAGATTTGGTCAGAATTTCTGAAGTTGGTACCTTAGGCCCTCAGTCTGTTCTGAAGTGGCGAGCTCCGGGTAATGAATGCCCCCCTACTCCCAGGCCTGGGGAGGTTATTGTGTTCTTTGACCATATATCTCGAGGCTTCTCTCCTCCCGGCTCCAAGTTTTTCTGGGACGTTCTGGCCGCATTCCAACTCCACCCTCAGGATATTGGACCCAACTCTGTTTCAAATATCTGTGACTTCCAAGTGTTTTCGGAGGTATATCTGCAAGAAGAACCGTCCGTCGATCTGTTCCGGGACTTCTTTCACTTAAACCGGCGCACAAAGTTCACCAGTGGACCACATCAGGAGCTCGGTGGCGTTAGTATCCAGAAGAGGAGAGACGTTGTTTTTCCTCATGCCGCTTTACACACGCATCCAAAGGACTGGAACAAGTCATGGTTTTATTGCATTGACACTTCTCCTGAAGGGGAGAACCCTCTGCCGGGTTATCGTGAAACCCGTATTCTGGAGGATCATCCTTTACCACAATGGCTCGGCTCTATCGAGCGGACCCGGTTTTCATCACAGCTCTCCAAGTTAAGAGCTTTCATAGCTAATGGCTTGACTGGAACTGATTTTCTACGTTGTTGGTTGTCTTGGAGCATCCTTCCCTTGAGCCGGCGATCACAGCTGATGTGCCAATATTCTGGTAAACCGGATGATCCCCAAAGGTTTACCAAGGAAAAACTCTCTGAATCGGAGGTTATAGAATCAGCCAAGAAAATTCTCAATGTCTCCTTGGCAGACTGCAGCAAGGTCGGGTTAGCTCCATATTATAAGAAGAAAAAGCTGCCTACAGTAAGTTTTACCTTGCCCTGTATTCGTAACCCGTTTCTTTAAACCGTCTTTTCAATTGTCTTCCTTTCTTTTGATTAGGCTGATGACCCTTTCTGGAAGAGAAAGCCTCAGGAGAAAACCGGCAAACAAGCTTGCCGGAAAACCTTTGCCAATAAGAAAAGGAAAGCAGCTGTTGACGCCAGTTCTCCCACTGAAGATGATGATCCGGATTCCGAGGTATGATTTAATCCGGTTTGGATTTTGCTTTCTTGAACTTGTAATTGTATCTAACGATAACTTTTCCACAGGAGTTGCCTGAAGGTGATAATCCGGCCGAAGTTGAGGTAACCATTCTTTCCTCTGATTCAGAACCTCTTCCACAAAAAAGCCGTCGGACCGTCCGGAAATACCAATTTTCTCATCCTTATGCTCAGTTGGATCCTAATTTTATTTTGAAGAAACAACAGCATGAAGCTCTTCGCCGGACCACTCGCCAAAGTGGCCTGGCAGTGGAATCATCCGGAATTTCTTTAACTCCGGCTCGAAAACGCCGTGCTGAGGTGATACTTTCTCTGACTCTCCTTCATCCCAAGGCCGGGCTTATCCAAAAACCTCTTAAACTGTCTGACCCTGATTATCAGGAAACTCCACTGTCTTCTTCTGGTGAATCGACTGCCACACAGCTTCCTCCATTGAAAATTGTCCCAGGGTAATTTTCTAACCTTTCCGGTTTATGATCCCTTTTTGCTTTATAATGTTAACTCATTTTGCATACTTTTCCCAGCAAACCAAAACCTAGCAAGAGATCCAAGGCAAACAAGCCTCCTGTTGAGACCACTGCAGATGATCCGGCTGATGATCCGGCAACGATCGTTCCTCCACAATGCGAGCCTATAGCTCCTCTTGAAGATCCTACGCCTACGGATCATGTCTCCGTCCCTGAAAATCTTACTGCTGAAGATGCCCATAATCCGCCAAGTCCGGCCCGGGTCAACTCTCCTCAGATTAATCCGTCCTCTCCTAATCCGGCCCATACTGTGACTCCCCCAAATGCACCTGCTTCTCCAGATGTTGTGGTAACTGGGGCTGCCTTCGTTGCTCCGGCTGAGCCCACCGTTTTAGCCAAGCATACGGCTAAAACGGAGAAGTTATATAAAGAGAAGGGAAAATGGAGTACTGAGATATCCAATCTTTCCGATATGAGCGCCCAAGAAATTTATTCTGGGTATCTAAACCGGCTCCATAGCAGCCGAGACTATGAAGCGAGTTTGGTTAACTTGATGAAGGAGAAATATTGGGTAAACCTCTTCTTCTGAATTTGTACTTTTGATATGCTTCTATCCCATAACAGCCCCCAAGTTCCGGTTTAGCTGCGTGCTGAAGGTGAACCGGAACTTTGTAATTTGAACAATTGATCTTTACATTAGCCCCCAAGTATCAAGTAGATAACTTGTTTATGTATTTGATACTTGTGAAAATTTCTGATGATACTTCAACCATCCATTAGCCCCCAAGTGTCAAGTAGACAACTTGTTTGTGTGCTTGAGACTTGTAACCTTGAATTGTTGTTGCTTACTGCTTCAAATTTCCATTAGCCCCCAAGTGTCAAGTAGACAACTTGTTTGTGTGCTTGAGACTTGTAACTTTGAATTGCTGTTGCCTACTGCTTCAATTGTCATTAGCCCCCAAGTGTCAAGTAGACAACTTGTTTGTGTGCTTGATACTTGTCTGATTTTTACCTCTTGTCTTTTAACTGTGCTTGCAGGCTGAGTTAACCTGGAACACTGCTGAAATTGATGAACTTCGGAGCCGTCTTGCTGAAACAGAATCTGTCGCTTCAAAGGCTAAAAAAGATCTTCAGGTGAGTTTAAAGACTGATGAAGATCTGAAGAAATACTTTGAAGAAGAGCGGACCGCTTTTGAGGTCGAAAAGAAAGATCTGGAGAAAAGGGTTCAGGTCGCTGAAGGGGCGCTTAATCCGGTTACAGAAGAATTAACCGGTTTAAAATGGCAGATTGAATTGATGACTTCTGCAGTCTTTGGTAAGTATAATCTGAACTCCTGCTTTTATCCCTGTAATCTCCATTTGTGCCGGTTTAACCAAAATATCTATATGCAGGGCGCCGTGTCTCTCATCTTGGGGATGACTTACGGAAGAAACTTAAAGCATGTTACACCTTGGTCGAGCAGCTGTATTCCGGCGCTCAGAGGATCATTAGTGCAACTTCTTTTGGTAAACCGGCCCCTACGACGATCCAAGATACGTTGAACAAGTTATCTGTTTTGTCGGCTCGTCTTGAAGAAGTCAAAAAATCTGCCGCTCGAGGTGGTGCTCTTCTGGCCCTCACCAGGGCTAAGGCTTGGGTCCCGGATCTTGATCCGGAAGAAGCTTTGACCGGTTTTCACGATACAAAAGATGACAGCTCAACTTTTACTGCAAAGGATCTGTACGCCTTGACAAAGGAGATGCGTCCCCTCGCCAGCAAGCTCGCAGCTGAGTCCGATTTATCCAGGTATCATCCTGGATATGACTTGCAAAACGAACGGGTGGAGCGGCCGGTTTATGATACCGTCAATTTAATACCGCCGGTTCGTCCTCATACCTTTGCTCCAGATATCGAACCTTTTGAACTGATCAACGAAGAGATGTATTTCCGGGCCTTGACGAAGATTGACTGGCGTGTGCCGGATTTCCAACCACTTCAAGAAGATGAAGAGGTTCCGGACCAAGGTGATGGCCAGCCGTCTCAACAAGGAGGAGCATAACTTTAAAATTTATTGCTGTAATCGTAGTCTGTGTTTCACCAAACAATATTTTCAATCCGTCGGGCTTGCTATGCCTTGTAATAGGATAGCTAAAACTTGATCTGCTTGAATCCGGATATTTGTCTTATGAGATACTTGCCGATTGAAATGTTGTCTGATATTGTTTACCTTGCATATCCTCTGCTCCTGCAGAAATAATACTGAAAATATGTCCTAGTGGTTTACCACTGGACGGATTAAATTGTTCTCTTAAAACGTTAAATAAGTATATCTTTATACCAGAAATAACTTTATACCTGAGATTATATACGCTCAATATTCTTAATCCGGTAGGACTTTAAAGTCGCTTGATAAAGACCTTCATGGATCCAATTAGAAACCCGGAAAACTCCGGTTCATCTTGATGATAAATTCCGGTTCATCTTGTTCTCCAAGACTTTGTTCAGAAATTTGTAGCTTGTTGCCTAATATATGATCCGGGTTTTAATGAACACCGGGTTACTCATGCTGGTATTCATAACCCAGACTTTCCACTTTATAGATACGTGGTCAGCTTCTGTAGCTGCTCCACTCCGGTTTAAAGGGTTATAAAACACAAACGCAAAAAGATGCAAATTTTGCAAATAAGACCATGTAGTCGAGGCTTTTTAAGAGCTGCCAGGCTCAAAGCAAGGTTCAGCCAATCAATGGGACGTGGTTTGTCCATCTCTTCCCAGGGGGCCTATAGAACCGCAAATAAAAATTGAGCCAATCAATGGGACGTGGTTTATCCAACTCTTCCCAGAGGGCCTAGCCAATCACTGAACGTGGGCGAACCATGCTTTTCAGAGGGCCGATAGAATCGTACATAAAAATTGAGCCAATCACTGGGACATGGGCGTTACCATTCCCAGAGGGCCTCCATGGTTCCTCCTGAACCGGTGGGTAAATTAAACCTATCACTGAACGTGGAATTATCCAACTTTTCAGAGGGTCTCCAGGGTTCCTCCTGAACCGGTGGGTAAATTAAACCAATCACTGAACGTGGAATTATCCAACTTTTCAGAGGGTCTCCAGGGTTCCTCCTGAACCGGTGGGTAAATTAAACCAATCACTGAACGTGGAATTATCCAACTTTTCAGAGGGTCTCCAGGGTTCCTCCTGAACCGGTGGGTAAGTTTAAACCAATCACTGAACGTGGAATTATCCAACTTTTCAGAGGGTCTCCAGGGTTCCTCCTGAACCGGTGGGTAAATTGTGAAGCCTCCTCTCTTCGAACCGGATATGATCTCATGTTTTTTAGAGAGTTTTATTGCTCCTTTGCATACTCTGCAAAAAATCAATTTCTAAACCGACCAATATACTGAAATATAATCTCTGATAAAAAACTTGTATGGTTGTCCTCACAAGATATCTGTATATGGAAAAAAGGGCTAAGCCCCCGGTTTACCGAGGGTGCCGGTTTATTTATTACTCATAATATATACATAGGATACATTGGAGCACGTAGCTCAAGTATAGTATGGCCGTAAATGGGCGATGTTCCACGGCCTCTTCGTCTCCTCTTCTGACGTCCGTGAGTCCTTGTGTTCTCGAACGTCCACCAGGTAATATGAACCGTTGTGTAGATTCTTACTGACCACAAAGGGCCCTTCCCAAGGCGGCGATAGCTTGTGCATATCTGTTTGATCTTGGATGAGCCGGAGTACCAAGTCACCCTCTTGGAACGTCCTTGTTCTGATCCGGCGGCTATGATATCTGCGTAAGTCTTGTTGATAAATCGCAGATCGTGCTGCAGCCATATCACGCTCTTCATCCAGCCGGTCTAAACTGTCCTGTCTTGCTCTCTCGTTGACTGCTTCAACATAAGCCGCCACCCTTGGTGAATCATGACGTATATCGCTTGGAAGGACTGCTTCAGCACCATAGACCATGAAGAAAGGTGTGTAACATGTAGACCGGTTTGGCGTAGTGTTGATACTCCAAAGAACAGATGGCAATTCCTCAACCCAACATCCTGGGGTTCTCTGCAAAGGTGTCATAAGCCGGGGTTTGATACCTCGCAAAATCTCCTGATTTGCCCTTTCAGCCTGACCATTGGATTGGGGGTGAGCCACAGAAGACACGTCCAAACGAATATGCTCTCGTTGACAGAACTCTTCCATCTCACCCTGAGATAAATTGGTGCCATTGTCTGTGATGATGCTGTGTGGAAAGCCAAACCGGAAAATTACTTTTTTGATGAATTTGACTGCCGTTGCCGCATCACACTTGCTTATAGGCTCTGCTTCAACCCACTTTGTAAACTTGTCTACAGCTACCAGTAAATGAGTTTTCTGATCTTGGGATCGCTTAAAAGGTCCAACCATATCTAGCCCCCAAGTCGCAAACGGCCAAGTTATTGGTATCATCCGGAGTTCCTGCGCTGGAACCAGAGCACGTCTTGAAAATTTCTGACAAGCGTCACACTTCCGGACCAGATCTGCCGCATCCGCATGAGCAGTTAACCAATAGAAGCCATGCCGGAATGCTTTAGCCACCAATGATTTTGAACCGGCATGATGACCACAATCCCCTTCATGAATCTCACGAAAAATCTCACAACCTTCCTCAGCTGATACACACCGCTGAAATACTCCAGAAGTACTGCGATGGTGAAGCTCTCCGTTTGCAATCGTCATGGACTTAGAGCGCCGGACTATCTGTCGTGCTTCTTCTTCATCATCTGGTAACTCTCCTCGGCTCAGGTATGCCAAATAGGGCAGCGTCCAATCTGGAATAACATGGAGTGCTGCAACTAACTGTGCCTCTGGGTCAGGAACAGCTAGGTCTTCCTCAGACGGTATCTGAACCGAAGGACTGTGCAATTCATCCAAAAAAGTGTTTGGTGGCACCGGTTTACGTTGAGACCCTAGCCGGCTTAAAGCGTCGGCCGCTTCGTTCCTTCGCCGGTCTATATGATCCACCTGATATCCTTTAAAGTATCCTGCGACTGCTTCAACTTCCCGTCTATAAGCCGCCATGAGGGGATCCCTTGAATCCCACTTGCCAGAAACTTGCTGTGCCACCAGATCTGAGTCGCCAAAGCACTTAACCCGGCTCAAGTTCATTTCCTTTGCTAGCCGCAAACCATGAAGTAGTGCTTCATATTCCGCAGCATTATTAGTGCATGGAAACAATAAGCGGAGGACATAACAAAATTTATCACATCTGGGGAAAGTTAAGACAACTCCAGCCCCCGAGCCCTCCAACTGTTTTGAACCGTCAAAGTGAATCGTCCAGTAAGTAAGATCCGGCTTCTCCTCAGGAGTCTGCAACTCTGTCCAATCATTGATGAAATCTACCAATGCCTGAGATTTTATAGCCGTGCGTGGTACATATTTCAACTCATGTGGGCTAAGCTCAATGGCCCACTTCGCTACTCTGCCCGTAGCTTCCCTGTCCTGGATTATATCTCCCAACGGTGCTGAACTAACCACAGTTATTGGATGACCTTGGAAATAGTACTTCAACTTCCGGTTTGCCATGAACACACCATATACCAATTTCTGCCAATGAGGATATCTCTGCTTGGATTCAATGAGTACTTCACTCACATAGTAAACCGGACGCTGAACCGGGTACTCCTTCCGTGCTTCCTTGCGCTCAACCACGATTGCAACGCTAACTGCCCGTGCGTTAGCAGCGACGTATAACAGCAACGGCTCCTTGTCAATAGGAGAAGCTAAAAACGGTGGTTTTGCCAGTTGCCGTTTCAGATCCTCAAACGCTACGTTTGCCTCATCACTCCATATAAACCGGTCTGTTTCCCTCAACATCTGGTAAAGTGGGATCGCCTTCTCTCCCAAACGGCTGATGAACCTGCTTAATGCTGTGATCCGGCCAGCTATGCGCTGAACATCGTTGATGCAAACCGGTTTAGTCAAAGATGTGATGAACTTGATTTTCTCTGGGTTAGCTTCTATTCCTCTGTTTGATACCAAGAATCCCAGTAGCTTACCTGCCGGAACACCAAAAGCACACTTTTCCAGATTAAGCATCATCTTATAAGCTCAAAGATTATCAAAAGTTTCCTTAAGATCCTCTATCATTGTTCTTTCATTCCTCGATTTGACCACAATGTCATCCACGTAGGCATGAACATTCCTCCCTATCTGCCATTTCAGACAATTCTGAACGCAACGCTGATAAGTTGCCTGTGCACATTTAAGTCCAAAGGGCATAGACACATAGCAAAAAGCACCAAAAGGAGTTATGAAAGCTGTCTTCTCTTGGTCTTCCACCGCCATCTTGATCTGGTGATACCCTGAATATGCATCCAAAAAACTTAGCCGCTCACACCCCACCGTGGCGTCAATGATCTGATCGATGCGAGGAAGAGCAAAAGGATCAGTTGGGCAAGCTTTATTGAGGTCTGTGTAGTCCACACACATCCTCCACTTCCCATTCTTCTTCAACACCAGCACTGGATTAGCCAACCACTCCAGATGAAAAACTTCTACTATGAACCCTGCGGCCAAAAGTCTGGCCACTTCTTCTCCTATAGCCTTGCGCCTCTCCTCATTGAAGCGGCGCAGATACTGCTTGACCGGTTTAAACTTCGGATCAATGTTAAGACTGTGCTCAGCGAGTTCCCTCGGTACACCTGGCATGTCAGAAGGTTTCCATGCAAAGATATCCCGGTTCTCACGGATGAACTCGATGAGCACGCTTTCCTATTTGGGATCAAGGTTAGCGCTGATAGTGAACTGCTTAGACAAATCTCCAGGCACAAAATCGACTTGCTTGGTCTCTTCTGCTGATTTAAACTTCAGCGCCGGATCATTCTCGGTAGTTGGCTTCTTCAGCGGAGTCATATCAGCCGGATCAACATTATCTTTATAAAATTTCAACTCTTCCGTGGCACATACTGCTTCTGCATAGGCTGCATCTCCTTCTTCACATTCCACTGCTATCTTGCGACTTCCATGAACCATGATCGTGCCCTTATGACCCGGCATTTTAAGCTGCAAGTAAACATAACACGGCCTAGCCATAAACTTAGCATAAACCGTTCTTCCAAACAGAGCGTGATACGGACTTTTGATTTTGACGACTTCGAAAGTGATCATCTCTGATCTGGAATCATACTCATTCCCAAAGGTAATTTCCAAGTCAATCTTTCCAACCGGATAAGCTGACTTACCTGGGACCACTCCATGAAACACTGTATTTGATTGCCTTAGCTTCTTATCCGTCAGACCCATACGACGGAAAGTTTCATAGTACAAGATATTGATACTGCTACCACCGTCCATGAGAACCTTGGTGAATTTGTAGCCTCCCACTTGGGGTGCTACCACCAAGGCTAAATGGCCCGGATTATCCACCCGCATCGGGTGGTCTTCCCTGCTCCACACAATGGGCTGCTCTGACCAGCGCAAAAATTGCGGTGTCGCCGGTTCAACTGCATTAACAGCCCGCTTCAAAATCTTTTGGTCTCTCTTACACAGACTTGTGGTGAAGACATGATATTGCCCACTGCTCAATTCCTTCGGATTACTCTGATATCCAGATTGCGGCTGCTGTTGCTGACGCTGTTGCTGCTAATTTCCCTGACTATTATAATTCCCTTGGCCTTGCTGCTGATTATTCTGATTATTGTGTCCACCTTGATGATGCGACTGATTGCCCTGGCCATTATAATTCCCTTGATTATTCTGATTACCTGCCCGGCTTTGATAACCATTGCTATTGCCCCTATATCCTGATCCGGAGCTGTTCCCCTGATGACCCGGACCATAAAATCCAGGACCTGAGCCGCCATTTGGAGGCTGATTATGAGGATTGAAACGGCCCACCACTGCCTTCATAAGGGGTATGCACTCCCTCATGGTATGCTTTGCCGGTTTCCCCCTTACGCTATGCTTCGGACAAGGCTAATCCAACTCTTGATCCCAGCTAAGTTTTCCTCCGCCGGTTTGTGAAGGCGGATCTGCCAGGCTATGCTGAAAATCCCCTTGAACTTGAGTGCTAGCCACGAAATCAGAACCACCCTCTGCCTTCCGTTTGCCCAGAAAACTTGTGGCAGCCGGATTGATCTGCGCCGGTTTACCAGACTTGCTAACCTTCCCAGTCTTGTCTCCTTCCGCTTCTGGATACTTGGTATTATCAGAGTCTCCGTATTTCACCAGGGCACTCATGAGAGTTCCCATATCATTGCAATCCCTTTTAAGCCGTCCGAGCTTTAACTTTAAAGATTCAAACCGGCAATTGTTCTCCAAAGTTACTATCGCCGTACTAGGATTGATACTATTCGAAGAGTGTAAAATCTCTGCTACTCTCCGTACCCAAGCTGTTGTAGACTCCTGCTCTCCTTGCACACAAGCTGCTAGATCCACCACTGACATCGGCTGTTTACATGTATCTTTGAAGTTTTTGATAAACTGGCTGCGTAGTTCCCCCCATGATCCAATAGAGTTCGGGGGTAGAGCTTTCAGCCAGGTCCGGGCCGTACCTTCGAGCATCATAGTAAAATACTTAGCACAAGCCGATTCATCCACGTCCAGCATCTCAATGGCCATCTCATAACTTTCAACCCAAGCTTCCGGAGCTAAATCTGCTGTGTAATTAGGTACCTTGCGGGGCCCCTTAAAATCTTTAGGCAGCTTGACACCCCGTAAAGCGGGGATAAGACACTGCACCCCGAAAGAACTCGTCGTAACTCCTGTTTCTACAGTGGCTGTGTGAACCGGCGTTGTTTGACGAACCTCCTCCCGAGCTCCTGATCTAAACCGGTTTATATCCGGAGCTGGTACCGCCTCACCCGCCGGATTATCCTGCCTGCGCTGATGCCTCCTGCGTTCACTGCTAGACACTTCTGGCTCCTCCCAATGCCTAGTATAACTTCGGCTGGGACGTGGTGTTGAATGTAGCCTTTCCCTACTATGAGAATATGCTTGCTGCTGTATCAACGCCGTATTAAGCAGCTCCTTGACCCTGCGCGCCTCCATTGCCACCGGGGACGTCTCCTCCACAGGTAAAGCAGCCAAACGTGCAGCAGCTGCAGCGATGTTATCCAAAGGGTTTGAATAATGACCTGGAGGGGCGGGAACGTAAGGTGCCGATGTAATCCGGCGATCACGCTCTGCGGCGGGCTGCTGAACCGGCTCCTCCCTAGCAGGAGGTGCCCTTCGGCTTGGAACCGGATTATTACTGGTCCCAGCCCCAGGCGTCCTGAATAGATTTGTTGCCTCGTAAACCGGTGGCAGACAAGACTGGTACTTGCGTCCCCTTACTCCTTCCATAGAAGCTTGCTCCATCCTTAGGTAGAAAGCCTGATCATCCAGCTCCGCCTGTCTCGCTGCTATCATCTCTCTCTCTGCCTTTAGATCTTCTTTTAACTGATCAATCCGGCCTTTCAACTGAAGGAGCTCTGCATCATGATGCGCCTTGTCTGCTGGAGCTACTGTTTCCACCGCCTTAGCTGTGAATTCATCCATCAAGGTGGATAGAACATCAGTAAGTGAGAGGGTCGTGCCGCTCCCCCCTACGCCAGCTTCAGCTGTCGTCCCGTTCACCGGGGGCTGTGAACCGGCCATAAAGACAGCCATCCTGTTTGGCGGGCCAAAGGGGCCCGGAATACTGTTTCCATCGGACTCGCCCTCAGACCGGACGTCCTGCAACTGATACAGAGACTCAGTTTCTCCGGATGAAGATTCGTCGTCTGAGTAGACAACTGTTGCACCATCAGATTCCGATCCGTCCTCGGCTCGAACTCCGTGGATTGCTCCAACGAACACGTGCTTCACGGCGGGCTGAATCCGGGCCGATCTTGTACGCTGAGCCGGCTCGACGATGTTGGGGAAGATGTCCGGCTCAGGTCCCGGTTCGCCGATTTTGCCAATGAAGACTTGGATGCCACCGAAAGGAACCCGGTACCCTTATTCGATTGAATCGGCTTCCGGTCCCCAACCTGTGTCATCGATGTAGATCCGGCCGCGGCGACTCTTGGTCATCCGGCCGACCGCGTAACCCTTGAGCCCTTCAAAGCTGCCCTTCAAGAACTCAAAACCATCGCGCAGAGGCCCCACGGTGGGCGCCAACTGTCGTGGAAATAGCACGGCAGATGTCCGGTTTAGCGGACTTGATGATGGAACCATCGCACGGGTTAGCTTGAAGGGGTTCATAGCACACAAAGGACACAGAGGGTTTATACTAGTTCGGCCCCTTCGATGAAGGTAAAAGCCTACGTCTAGTTGGTTTGGTATTGCTTGGGCGTCGGATTACAGGGAGCGGATTCGCTTGCCTGTGTCTCGACGGGTTGATTGTTGCTTGTCCCTGAACCATCATCGGGTCGTCCCTTTATATAGAGGTGACGCCTGGTCCGGTTTACAGAGTCCCGAGGCCGGCTCATACTTGTGTCCGCCTCGGTCTCTGTCTTTTCTTCCTTATCTCTCAAGTTACTTCGCTTGGCGGTTTACAAACCTTAATTCTACTCATGGGCCCTAAGATCTCATGGGCCGTAGCCTTTACTAAATATTACAACCGAGTATAATATAACTAAGCCGGTTTACACTAGCCGATTTATACCTGCTAGTCATATCCCTGACAACACCCATGCCTACTAGTGGACATCTTGACTTGACAAAGGATGACGAACCGGTTTACCAAAAGGTTTACCTCTCTATAATTGGTTCATTGTTATATATATGTGCCTCCCGTCCCGATATCATGCTAAGTGTGTGCATGTGTGCATGATATCAAGTAGCCCCTAAAGAATGTCATCTTAAGGCTGTGAAAAGGATAGTGAGATACTTAATTCATACACCAAATTTTGGCATTTGGTATCCTAAGAGGTCCTCTTTTGATCTTGTTGGCTACTCCGACACAGACTATGTCGGTGACAAGGTTGATAGAAAGTCCACTTCTGGTACTTGTCAATTTCTTGGTAGATCTCTTGTGTCTTGGTCCACAAAGAAACAAAACTCGGTATCCTTATCCACCGCCGAAGCGGAATACATTGTCGCCGATTCATGTTGTGCTCAATTACTTTGGATGACCCAAACTCTTAAAGATTATGGGATCTATGTGAAACATGTTCCATTGCTTTGTGACAATGAAAGTGCTATTAATATTGCTCATAATCCAGTGCAACATTATCGAACAAAGCATATTGAAGTTCATCATCATTTCATTCGAGATCATGTTGCTAAGAGTGATATCAATCTTAAACATGTTCGCACCAATAAGCAATTAGCGAATATATTTACTAAACCACTTGATGAGAAAGTGTTTTGCAGGTTGAGAGGTGAATTGAACATTATTGATGCCTCAAACTTGGAGTAGTAATTCCATTTGGATACATGCAAGGCATGAGCCTTTGACTGATCCATGATATTTCTCTTATGATGATGATCATATGTCTTGGATATAATTGTACCCTTGCATGTTATCTAACCCTTGTAGGTACTTGGATAAGCCCATCTCTATGAGATTCCAACTCACTCATTTCTTGAGCAATCTCTACATCACCAAGTATCTACAATATGGTGGTTGAAGTCAAGGAAGCATGAATCCTTTCAGTATATCCTTTGACATTTTCTATATATCAAATTGCATTTGGTATCAAACTTCATGATTGTCATTTTGGATACACAAGTGCTCTTCCTTGCAAAGCTAACCCATGTAGGTAGATGAACTCAAACTACAAGTGGTGCTCCCAATTCTTGATGAGCTACATCAACCTTGAGCATCCCGCACAAGTTCAACTACATGATTAAGATCAATAGCACCGCCCAAGGTATGTCATTCCATCTTAGAGAAGCTTTACCCCAAGTCATGGGTCAAAGCAGCTCAACAAGATGTGAATACATCAAAATGCTTAAACGAAAAATGGCAACCCCATATTGAGCTTAAGCGATGAGTATGCCTATGATAAAGTGCTCTCACTTGACTCCTAAGTCAATATACTCTAACATAGGTGACTCTGTCGCCGACCAATTCTAGATGAAGTTATCTAGTGTTTCTTTGTGCTCTTGCATTTGTGTTCTGCATGCTTATTCCCCTTTCAAAAAAACTTCATCTAGATTTCTTTACTTTTCTTTTCTCTGTTATTTTCTGGATCCAATTCATTGCAAATCTTTCAGTTAATTCCTTGCAAATCTTTGTGAGATTTTATTTGCCTAGTGAGCTGAGATGAAAATTATTCTCTCTGTGTTGAACTCGGACACACTGATTTGCCTCTTTCGGTCAAACCGAACCATCTCAGTGCCACCGAAGAAAACAACTCGGTGTTATTGATTTCAATACTGAGGAGACACTTTGTCATTTGCATCCTGCATATTTGTTACGTCTCCACTCAGTGATTCTTATCCTCTATCAACATCACATTCTACATATTGCTTTGTACTGTGACTCAAGGACCAAACCTACTTGACTCATAGTTCAGAAGAGCCCTTCTTGGAAATTGATGTCAAAGGGGGAGAGAGAGATCACATCAAAGCTTACTTACACCAAAGGGGGACAGAGACTCTATGGGAGAGAGAAATTTCTTAGTCCTCCCAGATGCTTGGTATTAAAAGAGGAGAGAAGTCACATGTCTTCTAGAGGGGGAAGACATGTCAGTATTTGTTATGATTATTTGTCTTGCTCTGATTTTATTTTCCCTATCTTCTCCCATTATCAAATATAAGATTCGGGGGGAGAAAGCCATCTAAGGGATGGAAATATTTGAATTCATTGCATATCTTTATGGGGACATGTCTATACTTCAATAGAGTACCTAGTACTTACTCACTACATGTCATCCCAATCTTGGTACTCTTGTGGTTTGCTGCTCTTGCTCTACTTAGTAGATGTTTTTGTGTTATCTAACCTTGTTTATTCAGGTGCATCTCTTCCAAAGCTAGCCCAAGACCACAAGGTAAGTACATGCATCACACTCATGTGCATGATGATCTCTTGCTGATGTACATATTGTTTGCAAGTAGGACTCATGAACATGAAGGTACATTTCCTATATCCATTTGCTCTGATGCATACAACCAAGATACATGTAACTCATTGCTTGCTTTGACATACTTATGCATTCACCTGCATCTCTATTCCATACTCACATGATTGCATATGAGGGAGTCCTAGATTGAAGGGTCCTCATGTGGCCGGATAGTTCGTGGTGGGCCGGACTGGTGGGTCATGAAGATCATTGTTGAAGATTGTCTCTCGTATCCGGATAGGACTCATGTATTCGTATAATGGCAGGTTTTAGGTTCGGGTGTAATATTTCCTTTATCTGCAAGATGGTTATGTACAAACCCTAGGCCCCTCCGGTGCATATATAAACTGGAGGGTTTAGTCCGTAGAGGCTAGAGAATCATAACATCCTGATACGCTAGACTTTAGGGTTTAGCCATTACGATCTCGAGGTAGATCAACTCTTGTAATCAAATTCGTCCATATTAATATAGCAGGAAGTATGGTATTACCTCGATCGAGAGGGCCTGAACCTGGGTCAACATCGTGTCCCCAGCCCCCTGTTACCATCGATCCTCAGACGCATAGTTCGGGACCCCCTACCCGAGATCCGCCAGTTTTGACATGGACATTGGTGCTTTCATTGAGAGTTCCACTATGTCATCGACCAAAGGACTGATGGATCGCTTCATCAACCACGATGACGCCACTGAGGGAATTTTCCCTCCCAGCCAGCTTTTTGCGTTCAGCAGCTTCATGCTCCGTGCCAACACAGAAGGCCACCTCGAGCAGGTTGAGAGCTACACCCCTGGCCATCAAGTCAGGTTTGGAAGCTTGAACTACGTTGCTGATATCCGCGGAGACTTGATCTTTGATGGATTCGAGCCCACGGCAACCTCTCCCTGCCACCACGATGAACATGACCTAACTCTGTCATCGGACCAGGAAATAACTATTGGGGAACGTAGTATTTAAAAAAAATCCTACGATCACGCAAGATCTATCTACTAGATGCATAGCAGCGAGAGGGGAGAGTGTGTCTACGTACCCTCGTAGACCGAAAGCGGAAGCATTAAGTGACGCGGTTGATGTAGTCGAACTTCTTCGTGATCCAATCGATCAAGCACCGAACGTACGGCACCTCCGCGTTCAGCACACGTTCAGCTTGATGACGTCCCACGAGCTCTTGATCCAGTTGAGCTTCACGGGAGAGTTTCGTCAGCACGACGGTGTGGTGACAGATATGATGAAGCTACCGGCGCAGGGCTTCGCCTAAGCACTGCAACAGTATGACTGAGGTGTGTTTCTGTGCAGGGGGCATCGCACGCGGCTAAAACAATTCAACTTGTGTGTCCTAGGGTGCCCACCTGGCCCCACATATAAAGGAGCAAGGGGGAGGCCGGCCGGCCCCTCTATGGCGCGCCAAGGGAGCAATCCTACTAGGAATAGGATTGCAATCCTATTCCTAGTAGGAATCACCAAGAGGGAGAAGGGGGGAAGGAAGGAGAGGGACAAGGAGAAGGAAAGGGGCGCCGGCCCCCCTCCTTCATTGTCCAATTAGGACCAAGGGGTGGGGGCGTGCGGCCCAGCCCTGGACCTCCTTCTCTCTTTCTCCTATGGCCCATTAAGGCCCATAGCTTCCCCGGGGGGTTCCGGTAACCCCCCGGCACTCCAGTTAATTCTGAAACTTTACGGAACACTTCCGGTGTCCGAATATAGTCGTCCAATATATCAATCTTTATGACTCGAACATTCCGAGACTCCTCTTCATGTCTGTGATCTCATCCGGGACTCTGAACTACCTTCGGTACATCAAAAATCATAAACTCATAATACCGATCGTCATCAAACGTTTAAGCGTGCCGACCCTACGGATTCGAGAACTATGTAGACATGACCGATACTCATCTCTGGTCAATAACCAATCGCTGAACCTGGATGCTCATACTGGATCCTACATATTCTACGAAGATCTTTATCGGTCAAACCGCATAACAACATACGTTGTTCCCTTTGTCATCGGTATGTTACTTGCCCGAGATTCGATCGTCGGTATCTCAATACCTAGTTCAATCTCGTTACCGGCAAGTCTCTTTACTCGTTCCGTAATACATCATTTTGTGACTAACTCATTAGTCATTTGCTTGCAAGGCTTATTATGATGTGTATTACCGAGAGGGCCCAGAGATACCTCTCCGACACTCGGAGTGACAAATCCTATTCTTGATCTATGCCAACACCACGAACACTTTTGGAGACACCTGTAGAGCATCTTTATAATCACCCAGTTACATTGTGATGTTTGATAGCACACAACGTGTTCCTCCGGTATACGGGAGTTGCATAATCTCATAGTCATAGGAACATGTATAAGTCATGAAGAAAGCAATAGCAGTAAAAATAAACGATCATAGTGCTAAGCTAACGGATGGGTCTAGTCCATCACATCATTCTCCTAATGATGTGATCCCGTTTGATCAAATGACAACTCATGTCTATGGCTAGGAAACATAACCATCTTTGATCAATGAGCTAGTCTAGTAGAGGCATACTATGGACATATTGTTTTGTCTATGTATTCACGCATGTACTAAGTTTGCGGTTAATACAATTCTAGCATGAATAAAAGACATTTATCATGATATAAGGAAATACAAATAACATCTTTATTATTGTCTCTAGGGCATATTTCCTTCAGTCTCCCACTTGAACTAGAGTCAATAATCTAGATTACAAAGTAATGACCCTAACACCCATGGAGTCTTGGTGCTGATCATGTTTTGCCCTTGGAAGAGGCTTAGTCAACGGGTCTGCAACATTCAGATCCGTATGTATCTTGCAAATCTCTATGTCTCCTTCCTTGACTAGATCGCGGATGGAATTGAAGCATGTTTTGATGTGCTTTGTTCTCTTGTGAAACCTGGATTCCTTCGCCAAGGCTATTGCTCCAGTGTTGTCACAAAAGATTTTCATTGGACCCGATGCACTAGGTATTACACCTAGATCGGATATGAACTCCTTCATCCAGACTCCTTCATTTGCTGCTTCCGAAGCAGCTATGTATTCCGCTTCACACGTAGATCCCGCCACGACGCTCTACTTGGAACTACACCAACTGATAGCTCCACCGTTCAATACAAATACATATCTGGTTTGTGACTTAGAGTCATCCGGATCAGTGTCAAAGCTAGATCGACGTAACCGTTTACGACGAGCTCTTTGTCACCTCCATAAACGAGAAACATATCCTTTGTCCTTTTCAGGTATTTCATGATGTTCTTGACCGCTGTCTAGTGATCCACTCTTGGATTACTTTGGTACCTCCCTGCTAGACTTATAGCAAGGCACACATCAGGTCTGGTACACAGCATTGCATACATGATAGATCCTATGGCTGAGGCATAGGGAATGACTTTCATTTTCTCTCTATCTTCTGCAGTGGTCGGGCATTGAGTCTTACTCAACTTCACACCTTGTAACATGGGCAAGAACCCTTTCTTTGACTGGTCCATTTTAAACTTCTTCAAAACTTTATCAAGGTATGTGCTTTGTGAAAGTCCAATTAAGCGTCTTGATCTATCTCTATAGATCTTGATGCCTAATATGTAAGCAGCTTCACCAAGGTCTTTAATTGAAAAAATCTTATTCAAGTATCCTATTATGCTATCCAGAAATTCTATATCATTTCCAATCAACAATATGTCATCCACATATAATATCAGAAATGCAACAGAGCTCCCACTCACTTTCTTGTAAATACAGGCTTCTCCAAAAGTCTATATAAAACCATATGCTTTGATCACCTCATCAAAACGTATATTCCAACTCTGAGATGCTTGCACCAGTCCATAGATGGATTGCTGGAGCTTGCACACTTTGTTAGCACCTATTGGATCGACAAAACCTTGCATCATATACAACTCTTCTTTGAGATATCCATTCAGGAATGCAGTTTTGACATCCATTTGCCAGATTTCATAATCATAAAATGGGGCAATTGCTAACATGATTCGGACAGACTTAAGCATCGCTACGGGTGAGAAAGTCTCATCGTAGTCAACTCCTTGAACTTGTCGAAACCCTTTCGCAACAAGTCGAGCTTTGTAAACAGTAACATTACCGTCTGCGTCGGTCTTCCTCTTGAAGATCCATTTATTTTCGATGGCTTGCCGATCATCGGGCAAGTCAACCAAAATCCACACTTTGTTCTCATACATGGATCCCATCTCATATTTCATGGCCTCAAGCCATTTTGCGGAATCTGGGCTCATCATCGCTTCCTCATAGTTTGTAGGTTCATCATGGTCTAGTAACATGACTTCTAGAACTGGGTTGCCGTACCACTCTGGTGCGGAACGTACTCTGGTTGATCTACAATGTTCAGTAGAAACTTGATCTGAAGTTTCATGATCATCATCATTAGCTTCCTCACTAATTGGTGTAGGAATCACTGGAACAAGTTTCTGTGATGTACTACTTTCCAATTCAGGAGAAGGTACAATTACCTCATCAAGTTCTACTTTCCTCCCACTCACTTCTTTCGAGAGAAACTCCTTCTCTAGAAAGGATCCATTCTTAGCAACAAATATTTTGCCTTCGGATCTGTGATAGAAGGTGTACCCAACAGTCTCTTTTGGGTATCCTATGAAGGCACATTTCTCTGACTTGGGTTCGAGCTTATCATGTTGAAGCTTTTTCACATAAGCATCGCAGCCCCAAACTTTAAGAAACGACAACTTTGGTTTCTTGCCAAACCATAGTTCATAAGGCGTCGTCTCAGCGGATTTAGATGGTGCCCTATTTAACGTGAATGCAGCTGTCTCTAAAGCATGACCCCAAAACGATAGTGGTAAATCGGTAAGAGACATCATAGATCGCACCATATCCAATAAAGTACGGTTACGACGTTCGGACACAACATTACGCTGTGGTGTTCCGGGTGGCGTGAGTTGTGAAACTATTCCACATTGTTTCAAATGAAGACCAAACTAATAACACAAATATTCACCTCCACGATCAGATCATGGAAACTTTATTTTCTTGTTATGATGATTCTCTACTTCACTCTGAAATTCTTTGAACTTTTCAAATGTTTCGGACTTGTGTTTCATCAAGTATATATACCCATATCAGCTCAAATCATCAGTGAAGGTCAGAAAATAACGATACCCGCCGCAAGCTTCAACACTCATTGGTCCACATACATCGATATGTATAATTTCCAACAAATTTGTTGCTCGCTCCATAGTTCCGGAGAATGGAGTTTTAGTCATCTTGCCCATGAGGCATGGTTCGCAAGCACCAAGTGATTCATAATCAAGTGATTCCAAAAGTCCATCACTATGGAGTTTCTTCATGCACTTTACACCAATATGACCTAAACGGCAGTGCCACAAATAAGTTGCACTATCATTATTAACCTTGCATCTTTTGGCTTCAATATTATGAATATGTGTATCACTACAATCGAGATCCAACAAGAATAGACCACTCTTTAAGGGTGCATGACCATAAAAGATATTATTCATAAAAATAGAACAACCATTATTCTCTGATTTAAATGAATAACCGTCCCGCAATAAACAAGATCCAGATATAATGTTCATGCATAACGCTGGCACCAAATAACAATTATTCAGGTCTAAAACTAATCCTGAGGGTAGATGTAGAGGTAGCATGCCGACGGTGATCACATCGACTTTGGAACCATTTCCCACGCGCATCGTCACCTCGTCCTTAACCAATCTTCGTTTAATCCGTAGTCCCTGTTTCGAGTTACAAATATTAGCAACCGAACCGGTATCAAATACCCAGGTACTACTACGAGCATTAGTAAGGTACACATCAATAACATGTATATCATATATACCTTTGTTCACCTTGCCATCCTTCTTATCCGCCAAATACTTGGGGTAGTTCCGCTTCCAGTGTCCAATCCCTTTGCAGTAGAAGCACTCAGTTTCAGGCTTGGCTCCAGACTTGGGTTTCTCCGCGGGAGTAGCAACTGTCTTGCTATTCTTCTTGAAGTTCCCCTTCTTTCCCTTGCCCCTTTTCTTGAAACTAGTGGTCTTATTAACAATCTACACTTGATGCTCCTTTTTGATTTCTACCACCGCAGCTTTGAGCATAGCGAAGAGCTCGGGAATTGTCTTCTGCATCCCTTGCATATTATAGTTCATCATGAAGCCTTTATAGCTTGGTGGAAGTGATTGAAGAACTCTATCAATAACACTATCCTCGTCAACTTTGCAACCAAGTTGAGTCATATGATTGTAGTACCCAGACATTCTGAGCAAGTGTTCACTGATAGGACTATTCTCCTCCATCTTGCAGCTATAGAACTTATTGGAAATCTCATATTTATCAATCCAGGCATTTGCTTGAAATATTAACTTCAACTCCTCGAACATCTCATATGGTCCATGACGTTCAAAACGTCGTTGAAGTCCCGGTTCTAAGCCGTAAAGCATGGCACACTGAACTATCGTGTAGTCATCAAACCGCGTCTGCCAGACGTTCAAAGCGTCTACATTAGCAGGAGGGGGCATGTCACCTAGAGGTGCTTCAAGGACATAATTCTTCTGTGCAGCAATGAGGATAATCCTCAAGTTACGGACCCAGTCCGTGTAATTTCTACCATCATCTTTCAACTTAGCTTTCTCTAGGAATGCATTAAAATTCAAAGGAACGGTAGCACGGGCCATTGATCTACAACAACATAGATATGCAAAAACTATCAGGACTAAGTTCATGATAAATTAAAGTTCAATTTAATCATATTACTTAAAGAACTCCCACTTAGATAGACATCCCTCCGATCAATGATCTCGTGATCCAAATCAACTAAACCATGTCCGGTCATCACATGAGATGGAGTAGTTTCAATGGTGAACATCTAATGTTGATCATATCTACTTTATGATTCACGCTCGACCTTTCGGTATCCAGTGTTCCGAGGCCATATCTGCATATGCTAGGCTCGTCAAGTTTAACCCGAGTATTCTGCGTGTGCAAAACTGGCTTACACCCGTTGTATTTGAATGTAGAGCTTATCACACCCGATCATCACGTGGTGTCTCGGAACGACGAACTTTCGCAACGGTGCATACTCAGGGAGAACACTTATAACTTGAAATTTTGTAAGGGATCATTTTATAATGCTACCGCCGTACTAAGCAAAATAAGAAGCATAATAAGATAAACATCACATGCAATCAAAATATGTGACATGATATGGCCATCATCATCTTGTGCTTTTGATCTCCATCTCCAAAGCACCGTCATGATCACCTTCGTCATCGGCACGACACCTTGATCTCCATCGTAGCATCGTTGTTGTCTCGACAACTATTGCTTCTACGACTATCGCTACTGCTTAGTGATAAAGTAAAGCAATTACATGGCGATTGCATTTCATACAATAAAGCGACAACCATATGGCTCCTGCCAGTTGCCGAGAACTTTACAAAACATGATCATCTCATACAAAACCGTATAACTCATCATGTCTTGACCATATCACCTCACAACATGCCCTGCAAAAACAAGTTAGACGTCCTCTACTTTGTTGTTGCAAGTTTTACGTGGCTGCTACGGGCTTAGCAAGAACCATTCTTACCTACGCATACAAAATCACAATGATGTTTCGTCAAGTATGTGCTGTTTTAACAATCTGTAAGTGCATCTAGTGCCACCCCTAGTTGGTTTTGGAGTATTGATGACAAACCTAGTTGAGGGACTAATGTGTTTGTGAGAATTGCAGGATAACACAGGTAGTAGTCCCTCATTGATTCGGTTTACCTACCGGAGATGACCCCTAAAAATGTATGAAGACATTGACGACAATGGTCGTATATGAAGATATTCATATTGAAGACTATGATGAGAGAAGACATTGTGTGAAGACTATGGAGCGCGAAGACTTAGATGTTTCGTTGTCTCCTTTTCTTCTTTGTTGAGTCATAGGAACCACTGTACTATTAAGTGGGGTCCAAGTGAACTAAGTTAGAGTGACTGAAGTGATGCTCAACCAAATCCTATGTCTTCGAGCGAAGACAATGAGAGCAAATCTTATCCAAAGCTGGATGAGTCAGCTTTACTTGTAGCCCAAGTAAAGTTGTCGTGTGTGTTTGAAATCTGACCGTTGGAACACATGTCAGTTCCTTAGTGACCCAGGGTCACTTCGGACAAATCAGGTCGGGTTGCCCAGTGGCTATAAATAGCCCACTCCCTACACCATAAATTGGTGGCTGCTCAGAGTTATTACACGGCTTTTGTCGTTTGAGAGCAACCAACCTCCAAAGCATTTGAGAGAGAGATCCTTGCAAGGACAAATCCCAAACACCCAGAGCCAAAGAGTGTTAGGCATCACTGAAGTCTTTCTGTCTGTGTGACCTGAAGACTTGTTACACTTGAGGACTGTGTTTCCTCCAGCCGGTTAGGCGTCGCGTGCTGAGCATCCAAGAGTCATTATGGATTGCCGGTGAACGAAGTCTGTGAAGGTTTGGAAGTCTACCTTGAAGACTTACCAGAGTGATTCGGCGAGGACTAGGTGTCCTTAGCTCAAGGGGAATAAGGTGAAGACGCGGTCTTCTGAGTTAAATCTCAGCCTCCCTAACCAGACGTACAGTTGTCACAGCAACTGGAACTGGTCCAACAAATCACTGTCTTCCCCGAGCTACAGGTTCTATCCTTTCCTTCTCTTTACTTACTGTCTTTCGTTGTGAAGTCATTGCCTGCTTGCCTTATCCGTTTGACTTCACTGTGTGACTACTTGTTCTGTTTGGCTTCATACAATCTTCCATCCTGATATATACTGCCTAGCTGCTATTAGTCTTCATGCTTTCACTTCATTGAATACTTGACTATGGCTTGTCTAGTGTAGTCTACCTACCGCTGCATACAAATAGGATTGGTTCTACTGTTTGTCTTCGAAACTTCCATGTCTTGAAGCTTTCCATAAAAATCCCCTATTCACCCCCCCCCCCTCTAGTCGATATACAGCACTTTCAATTGGTATCAGAGCAAGGTACTTCCTTGTTCTGTGTGGTTCGGTTTAACCACCTGGAGTTTTAGCTATGTCGACTGCAGGGATAATCAAAGTCTCTGTTGCGTGCCCCGTCTTCGATGGCACTGAATACCCCTATTGGAAGAACAAGATGTGCATGCATCTTGAAGCCATTGATGTGGACCTCTGGTTTGTCGTCAAGAACGATGTTCCCAAGACTGGTGAAGGTCTCACCCCTGCTGATGTCAAGAAGCTCGTCCAACTGGATTCCATTGCCAAGAATATCATCTGTGGTCATCTGACCAAAGGACAGTATGGTTGTGTGAGTGCTCTGGAAATGTCGAAGGAAGTCTGGGACTGGCTCTCTAAGGTCAACGAAGGCATCTCAACCCAGAGAGATCAAAGAATCAATGTCCTTCGCAACCTCTTCAATCGCTTTAAAAGACATGACAATGAGAATGTCCAGCATACATTCGATCGCCTCACTGACATCACGAATGAGCTTGACACACTTGGCGCCACTGAGATCACCAAGCATGAAATCGTCAAGACACTGCTGAGATCACTTGACAGCTCATTTGACATCCTTGCCTTGATGATTCAAGAACGCCCTGACTTCAAGACTCTCGATCCGTCTGACATACTTGAGAGGCTCAACACACATGAGTTCCAGCTATCTGAGAAACGTGACATCTATGGTCCCAGTTATGGCCGAACTCGCGCCTTGAAGGAAAAGGTTGCTTCCTCATCTGAAGAAGAATCTGACTGCAGTTCTGATGATCCTGAAGACATTGGAAAGGAGCTTGCTATGCTTGTGAAGAAGTTCCAGAAATTCACTAGAAAGAAAGACTTCAGAAAGTCTTCACGATCCAGCTCAAGAAATGATGAAGCTTCTACCCATGACTACAAGAAGAGAACATGTCATAAATGCAAGAAACCTGGTCACTACATCTCTGAGTGCCCTCAGTGGGACAATGAGAAGAAGAAGAAGAAGAAGAAGAGCAAGGAATATGATTCTGATGACAAGAAAAAGAAGAAATCCTCAAGGTTTTCTTCCAAGTCTTCATCGAAGTCTTCATCACACAAGAAGAATCCATCTGGCAAGGCTCGTGTGTTTGTTGGCAAAGAGATGGATTCAGAGGAGGAGTCTGCTTCGGAAGAAGCGGAGGTGGAGTCTAAGGAGGAGTCCGATTGTGGTGCTGCAAGTCTGGCTCTAGCCACAACCTATGTTGCCAAGTCCATTTTCAACACTAAAGACAATGGCCCCATCACCAACACTGATGATGAGAACGATGACTCTGCTCCCACTTACTACTTCATGGCACGTGGTGCCAAGGTAAAATCACGTGATGCTTACTATCAAACATCCAGTGAAGATGACTCTGATTGTGAATCCAAACCTAGCTACAAAACACTTGCTAAAATTTCCACTGAACAACAGAGAGCTATGGAACATATTCAAAAATTGTTAGACAAAAGCGATGACCTATTGGACGCGGAAATGACCCGTTCTCAGTCCTTAATTAAAGACATAAAAAATCTTCATGTTAAGTACGAGGAACTTGAAAGTCTTCATGAAACGCTTTCAAAAACTCATGAAAAGTTGTCCCACGATTATCTTCAAAGGAAGCGAGAAATTGAGAAATTGAAAGCGGCTCATGAAGATCTTTAAAAGGAAAATGAGTCACTCCGTCCTCAACTGATCAGCTTCACTCAGGAAGGATTTGAACCACCATGTCTAAAATGCATTGAGCGTGATAACGCTACATCTGTTGCTGAATGTTCTACTGCTGCCACTGTTGCAATATCTTCAACTGCTGATGCGGTAACTAACCCCTCTGCTGAGGATACCACTACTATTGCTGATGAAAATGCTAGGTTGAAGACTTTGCTTGAAAGATGGATGTACAAAAGCCTCAAAGGGCATCAGACTTTATGTGATGTCCTCAAAAAGCAGATTCTGAACGAAAACCCTAGGAAAGAGGGTGTAGGGTTCGAGAGGGATGGTTCATACTGGAAGCTTGAGCAGTACCCCAAAACCACATGGGTTGCTGCAAAGGAACCTTCAGTGGATCCATCTACCTTATCTGGCTTCACTTGTGCTAATCCTATTATCATTGATGAATCCTTTGATGCAAACTATAAACTGTTTAAGAATCAGAATGGTGAAGTGTTTGCTAGGTATATTGGTACTAACTGCAGGAACGGGCCACCTATGAAGAAGATCTGGGTTCCCAAAGGTTGTCTTGAGAAGCTTCCAGTAAATGTCATCATGACACCACCAGGGAAGAAGACAAACCCCAGAGCTAAGGCTTCATATGGTCCTAAGGCCTCATACAGACAGAGGACCCACCTGAGTCACCCTAACACCAATGTTTTGTAGGGAAATTATACTCAGGCCCATGCATATGAGTGTGTTTCCTCAAACCGCTCTATTCACAAAACAAAGAACTTTTCTGCTTATTCTTATGAGTATTATTCTCCTACTGCAAGACTATTTGCTAGGGCTCCAAAGCCAAAATTCTCAGATGCTGCTCTTAGACTTATTGCTTCTAAGCCACCCCTGAAAATGTGGGTGGTTAAGAAGAATTAACTTTCTCTTGCAGGGAAGGTCTCCAGCCTAAAAACAAAGGCGTCTGATGCTATTGCTGGGGACCTAAAACATCTTGTAGGGCACAAGATCAAATGCCCAAAATGATCTTACGATCTATTTTGTTCCTGAATCGCTTGCAAATCATCTTATCAGTCCTAACTTGGATCTAAGCTTTCATAATCCACTTGTACGTCAAATGTTTATGCTTCACATTGACTATTGGTGAAGCCTATCCCCCTAACTGCACTGTAGGGTATGACACCAAAGACTTCAGAATGGATTATGGACAGCGGATGCACAAATCATATTACTGGAGATCGAAGTCTTCTTATGGACTCAACCTTACGTCCATCTGACAAGAGTCACATCACATTTGCTGATACTGGTAAAAGCAAAGTATTGGGTCTGGGTAGAGTTGCAATCTCAAGGGATCAGCACATGGATAAAGTCATGCTTGTTGAATCCCATGGTTTCAACTTAATGTCTGTCTCAATGCTTTGTGACTTAAACATGATAGTGATATTTGGAAAATATTGTTGCCTTGTACTAATGGAATCTGACAAGTCTCTAGTATTTGAAGGATACATGAAAGGTGATCTGAATATGGTAGATTTCTCAGCTGGACCGCAGATGGACGCATGTCTTTTAGCAAAAGCTTCAGAGTGCCGGCTCTGGCATCGGAGGCTAGGACATGCCGGCATGAGGAACTTGCACACTCTCGCGAAGAAGAAGCACGTCCTAGGCATCGAGGGCGTCAAGTTCAAGAAATATCATCTATGCGGTGCCTGCGAAGCTGGGAAGATGACAAGGGCCAAGCATCCCTCGAAGACAATCATGACGACATCGAAACCCTTCGAGCTGCTTCACATGGACATATTTGGCCCTACTCACTACTCCACATTCACTACTACAGCTTGTCTCTATGGCTTCATCATTGTTGATGATTACTCAAGATACACCTGGGTGCATATAATTCTCTACAAGACTGAAGTGCAAGATGTCTTTAGATGCTTCACCAACCGTGCCATGAACAACTATGGCGTCAAGATCAAGCATATTAGAAGTGACAATGGAACTGAGTTCAAGAATACCGGCCTTGATCTTTATCTGGATACAATGGGAATCACTCATGAGTTCTCAGCTCCGTACACACCTCAACAAAATGGCATTGTGGAGCGCAAGAACAGAACTCTAATTGAGATGGCTCAAACGATGCTCGATGAATACAAGACACCAAGAAAGTTCTGGCCTGAAGCTATTGATACTGCATGCCATATCATCAACCGTGTTTATCTTCAAAAGCTTCTGAAGAAAACGTCCTATGAAGTACTTACTGGCAAGAAGCCAAATGTCAGTTACTTCAAGGTATTTGGGGCTAGGTGTAGGATCAAGGATCCACATCACAAGTCAAAAATTGCACCAAAAGCACATGAAGGTTTTATGCTCGGCTACGGAAAGGACTCACACTCCTACAGAGTCTTCAACATCTTTCTCTATAAAGTAGTTGAAACTGTGGATGTGCGGTTTGATGAAACGAATGGCTCACAAAGAGAGTTCCTGCCAAATGTGTTGGATGAAGCTCCACCTAGTGAATCTATCAAGCTAATGGGAACAGGTGAAATCATGCCTTCTGAAGCACAGCCTGACGAGGAACTCATCATTTCTGCTCCAATTCAACCTGAAGACAATCCTCCTGATGATGACAATGAACAGCAAGAGCAAAATCTTCGTCCAGCTCATCCTCGTGTTGCAAATGAAGTACAAGTTGAGAACATAATTGACAGCATAAATGCACATGGTCCACTCACTCGTTCAAGAGCAACAGAGCTAGCAAATTTCTGTGGGCACTTTGCATTTGTCTCAATATCTGAACCCAAGAAAGTTGATGAAGCATTTATGGAACATGAATGGATTCAACCAATGCAAGAAGAGCTTCAACAGTTTGAGCTGAACAACGTATGGGAACTTGTCAAGCGTCCTGACCCTCGCAAGCACAACATAATAGGCACAAAATGGATATATCGCAACAAGCAAGATGAGCATGGTCAAGTTGTCAGAAACAAAGCTCGTCTCGTTGCTCAAGGATACACTCAAGTTGAAGGGATTGACTTCGATGAAACGTTTGCTCCTGTGGCTAGGCTTGAAGCTATTCGCATACTGCTAGCCTATGCAAACCATCACAACATCCTTCTGTATCAAATGGATGTGAAGAGTGCTTTTCTCAATGGCAGGATTGAAGAAGAAGTGTATGTTGCACAACCACCTGGCTTTGAAGATCCAAAACGTCCTGATATGGTATACAAGCTCAACAAGGCACTGTATGGCCTCAAACAAGCCCCTCGTGCTTGGTATGACACACTCAAAGACTTCCTGAAGAGCAAAGGTTTCAAACCTGGTTCACTGGATCCCACACTCTTCACGAAGACGTATGATGGTGAACTATTTGTCTGCCAAATCTATGTGGACGACATTATCTTCGGCTGCACTGACAAAAGATACAGTGATGAGTTCAGTCACATGATGCAAGAGCAATACCAGATGTCAATGATGGGTGAGCTGAAGTTCTTCCTTGGTCTTCAAATTCGTCAGCAAAGCAGCGGCATCTTCATATCTCAAGAGAAATATCTCAAAGACTGCCTGAAGAAGTTTGGTATGCAAGACTGCAAAGGATACACGAAGCCTATGCCAACTAAAAGTCATTTGAGTCCCGACGCCAATGGTAAAGATTTCGATCAAAAGGTATACCGCTCCATGATTGGTTCTTTAGTTTATTTATGTGCATCTAGGCCAAATATTATGCTTGGTGTTTGCATGTGTGCTCGATTCCAAGCGGCACCAAAGGAATCACATCACTTAGCTGTGAAGCGAATTCTTCGATATTTGGCTTACACCCCAGCACTAGGATTATGGTATCGAAAGGGATCAGAGTTTGATCTAGTTGGATTCTTAGATGCTGATTATGCTGGTGATAAAGTTGATCGCAAGTCTACATCAGGCACATGTCACTTTCTGGGACAATCACTTGTCTGTTGGTCTTCAAAGAAGCAGAACTGTGTATCACTCTCCAATGCTGAATCTGAATACATTGCTGCTGGATCTTGCTGCGCTCAGCTTCTCTGGATGAAGCAAACTCTCAAGGACTATGGTGTCCATCTCAAGCATGTGCCACTCTACTGCGACAATGAAAGCGCCATCAAGATTGCCAACAACCCAGTTCAGCACTCGAAGACAAAGCACATTGAAATTCATCATCACTTTCTCAAAGATCATGTCATGAAGGAAGATATTGATATCATACACGTCAACACTGAAGAGCAACTGGCAGATATCTTCACAAAGCCCTTGGATGAGAAAAGGTTTTGCAAGTTGCAGTATGTGCTAAATATCTTAGAATCCTTGAATGTCCTGTGATCAGGCACAAATCCTAACACTTATGCATATTGATGACTTTGATGTGCAACACACGAAGTAAAGTATATCTTCAATCAATGAAGACTTACACTCTGAGTGTGAATACATTAACGTGGAATTTGACTTCGGAGCGCCACGATAATTGTGCGCCGTGTCTGGGTCTAATACTTCCTATACGGTGGGTAATGCCACCACCAAATATTTGCTTGAAGTGTTTCTCCTGGCGTTACATGTGCAAAGTCTTCGCATTTGGTTTATCTTCATATAGGATATATATATATATATAGACTTGTGTTCTGTCCTCTACAACATTCACTTATAGCTATGTCTTCTTATTTGAATCTTTCCAACTAAGTGAATGTGATCGGACCCAAACCTCTCTATGCTTTCTCACCTCAAACTCTATCTATCCAAATCATATGCATTCTGTTGGTACAGTCGAATGTCTTCTTGATACGTCCAAAACGTATCTATAATTTTTGCTTGCTCCATACCTCTTTTGTGTGATATTGTTATGATATTTATGCACTTCCATACACTTTTGATCATATTTGGACTAACCTATTAACTCAGTGCACCCCAGTGCCAGTTCCTGTTTTCTGCTGTTTTTCTATTTCAGGTTTCCTCCATATTAAAAGTGCCCTAAAAATTCCGGGAAAAATACAGGAAAAATCAGCGTATCGGGAGCTTCCAAAAAAACCAAGGCAGGGCTAGAGGGGAGACTGGGGTGGCCCAGGCGGCCACCCGGCGCGGCCCCACCCTTGGCCGCGCCAGGGGGCGCCTGGGGCCCCACCTCCGCCTCTGGTGACCCCCTTTGGCATATATTTACCTCGCGTCCCGAAACCCTCGAGGACGGAACCCTTTTTCGCGATCTCATCTCTGTTTCGCCGCCGCCGCGCTTCCAAGATCGGGAGCACCAGGAGAACTCTTCCCGCCACCCTGCCGGAGGGGAGGATCACCACCGGGAGCTTCTCCACCACCATGGACGCTTCCCGGATGAGTTGTGAGTAGTCCCCCTTGGACCATGGGTCCATGACCAGTAGCTATGTGATGTTCTCCTCCCCTCTTTGTTCTTCATCGATTAGACCTCGTGAGCTGCCCTACATGATCGAGGCACATATGTAATCTTTATGCTGTTGCTATGTTGAGTTTGCTGGGATCCGATGGATTATGAGATTATGTTCAGATTGTGTGTCAGTAATATATTTGATTCACCTCTTTTATATTTATGTTCTTGAGTAATTCTTGCATGTTCTCCGTTGCTATTTATTGCTTTGGCCGAGTAGTAGGTAGTAACTCCAAGAGGGAACGTTATGCTTGATTGTGGGTTCATGCCCCTCGATGACTAGTTTGAGTGACAGAAACATGAGTCTAGGGGATGTGCTGTTGCCACAAGAGGGAAAACAACGGTGCTTGTACTTGCGGGTGCAAGGATTGTTTACTTTACGCAAAGTTCTTTTAATGCAGTTGTCTGTTATTTTGAGTTTACACTTTGGGTGGGACTCGCAACTTAATACCAGCGAGATGTTCTGGATAGATATCTCAAGGTGGATGATTAGTAGTAGATGCAGATGGATTTCGGTCTACTTGCCTTGGCGTGCCGCCCATGCTTTTGAGCCTCTACCTTTCTTTACAGCATAGTTAGCATTGGTTTGCGCACATAATCCTGTCAATTGCCCAGCTGTAATTTGTTTACCTCGCTTAGCTGTTTTATCGTCTTTTGGGAGAGAGACATCACTAGTGAACATCATGGGACCCCGGTCCATATTACCATCACTGATCACACCCGCTATTTACTTCCTATTTTTATTTCCTAGTTGCAGTCATACCTATCACTATTATCTCTTGTGTTTGATCCTTTGTAAACGACAAGGCCGGAGGGATTGACAACCTCTCTGTACTCGTTGGGAGCAAAGTTATTTGTATCTGTGTGCAGGTCCTGTCAAGAAAAGTTTCTGGCGCTTGACACCTTCTTGTCGACCCTCGGAGTCTCACGGGATTCGATCCTTGGTATCTTTGCCAAGGGAAATTTGCCGCTACGCTACATCTCAAACCTTCCACTTGGGGTAACCAACGAGGGGCGAGAAGCCATCAAGCAAGTTTCTGGCGCCGTTGCCGGGGACTCCACTCTTCAAGATAGGGGAGTTGCACGCTATCTTTTATCTTTGCTTTTTAGTCTTGTTAGTTTACCTTTCAGTTTTTGCTTTACTGTCTTTTATCAAAAAATCACAAAAATAGTTATCTTGCTTGCTGCTGCTATGGGTTCCACCGAGAACACCAAGTTGTGTGACTTCACTAGTCATAACAACGATGACCTTATCTGCACGCCTATTACTACACCTGCCACTTCAGCACCTTCTTATGAAATTAAACCTGCTTTACTGAACCTAGTTATGAAAGATCAATTCTCCGGTGCTGGAGATGATGCTGCTTTGCACTTAAATAATTTTGTTGAACTCTGTGATATGCAAAAGTACCAAGAAATAGATGGTGATATTGTTAAGCTTAAGCTTTTTCCTTTCTCCTTGAGAGGAGGAGCTAAAATCTGGTTTCAATCCTTGCCTAGGAATAGCATAGATTCTTGGGACAAGTGCAAGGATGCCTTTATTGGGAAGTACTATCCCCCTGCTAAAATTATCCAACTAAGGAGTAACATAATGAATTTTAAACAATTGGATAATGAACACGTTGCCCAAGCTTGGGAACGCATGAAATCTCTTGTCAAGAACTGCCCTACTCATGGTTTGACTACTTGGATGGTTATCCAAACTTTTTGTGCAGGCTTGAACTTTACCTCGCGGAACTTCTTGGATTCGGCCGCGGGAGGAACCTTTATGTCAACTACACTTGGTGCTGCCACGAGGCTTCTCGATGAGATGATGACCAACTATTCCCAATGGCACACCGAACGCGCTCCAACAGGTAGGAAGGTAAACTCTGTCGAGAAGATTTCCTCCCTAAATGAAAAAGTTGACTTGATCATGTCTCTACTTTCCAAGCAATCTTCTATTGATCCTCATGATGTTCCTTTAAATCCTTTGATTGCTCAAGATCAAGTAGATGTGAACTTTATCTTTAGAAACAATTTCAATAACAATGCTTATAGGAGTAATTTTGGTAGCAACCCTAGACCGTTCCCCTCTAATTCCTATGGGAACAACAATGCTTATCCTAGCACCAAGAACTCCACTTCTGAACTAGAGATTATGCTTAAAGACTTTATCAGTACCCAAAAAGCCTTCAATAAGAGTGTAGAGGAAAAACTAAACAAACTAGATAACCTCTCTTCGAAGGTAGACAATTTAGCCCATGAGGTAGAATTGATTAAAATTAGAACTTCTCCTCTTGAGGAGAGGGAGACCACTCCTATGAATGCTATTCAAGTGCAAATTAATGAAAACATTAGGATGATGGCTAAACTTAAAGAGAGATGGGCTAGAGAAAAGGAGGAGGAAGATAGAATTAAGAGCCTTCCTACCCACCACACTGTTGCTACTATCCAAGTTGTTGAGGATATCCAAACTCTTAGCACCCAATGCACTCCTGGTCCCATTGGACCTATTAATGATGATGCTATGACCTCAACCGTAAAAGAAGAAACTCCTATGACCATAGAAGCTACCAAACAAGTGAGCCTAAAGGACACCACTACCACTTTACTTGATAGTAGTGACCTTGATTTTGATAATTGCTTCCTTTCTGAAGTTATTAGTTTTCTTCACAAGATGTCTAGAGATCCCCACACTAGCACACTTAACCTTGCCTTCACAGAGCATATCACTAACGCTCTCATCAAAGCTAGGGAGGAGAAGCTTAGGGTAGAAGCCTCCATACCTAGAAAGCTAGAGGATGGTTGGGATCCTATGATTAAAATTAAGTTGAATAACTTCTCTTGCTATGCTTTATGTGATGTTGGAGCTAGTACCTCCGTTATGCCCAAAAGAATATATGATATGCTTAAATTGAAACCTTTTGATCCTTGTTCTTTTGGTGTTCGTCTTGTTGATTCTTCCATAAAGAAACCTTTGGGGAGGATCGACGATGTCCTTATCATTGTCAATGAAAATTATGTTCCCGTTGATTTTACTATTATGGATATTGAATGTGAACCTTCTTGTCCAATTATTTTGGGACGTCCTTTTCTTCGCACCGTTGGTGCTATCATTGACATGAAAGAGGGGAATATAAAATTCCAATTTCCTCTCAAGAAAGGGATGGAACACTTCCCTAGAAAGAAGATTAAGTTACCTTTTGAGTCCGTTATACGGGCTAGCTATTCTTTTACTCTTGATAAAACTTGATCCTCTCTTTTTGCATTATGCCTAGCTTAAAGGCATAAAAGAAAGCGCTTTTGGGAGGCAGCCCACAATGAATAAAGTTTTGTTTTTCTTTTGTTGTGTCTACTACAGTAGCATCATCATTGTATCTTTTCTTTTCAGCTTTGTGCCAAGTTTAGCCTCCGATTGCAAGAAAGTTCAAAAGTTGTGACGTGCAGTCCAGAAAACAGATTCTGTCCTTGGACAGAAAAACTCGTATAAAATCACCAGATCATCTTTTCGATCTGAATTTATTTGACAACATTCTCTATACAATTGGCTTTCATACGTCTGTTCTGAGTTTTTCGATTTGAGTTGCAGAAGTGCCCCGAAAAAATTATTTACTACCTGCTGGTCTGTTTTTCACAGATTCTGTCCTGTTTTGCCTTTTCTTCGTTTTGCAAACCTTGAGCTTGCTTTTTCTTTGCAAAAACCTTTTGGCAATCTTGAGAAACAGTAGCTCTTCAAGATTATCTTTATTTCCAGCAAGGAAAAATTATTTTATTATGGGTATTAACCTCGCTAATCAGATTATGATGAGTTATGTATGAAGGGAGTTTTCAAGTGTGCGAGGGAAGATGATAAAAAGATTCAGGAGGCTCAAACGCTCAAGCTTGGGGATGCCCCCGTGCACCCCCAAGAAATATTCAAGAAGACTCAAGCGTCTAAGCTTGGGGATGCCCCCGTGCATCCCCTTCTCCATCAACAATTATCAGTTCGTCTTTCATTCCACTATATTTTAATCACTTCATGCGTTATGTGCTATGCTTGGAGCGTCTTGCTTTTATTTTCCTTTTTAGTTTTCTTTAGCTTTCTTGCTGTTCATAATGAGTTAGAACCCAGCTTTCTTTGTGTGGGAGAGAAACACGCTCCACTTCAACCTAGAACACAACATAGGATTTTCATGCTTATCTTTGTTGTGTGTGTTCTTTGTCTTTCCATAGCTACTGTCATGTTTAGCTCTTAGTTTTCATGCCTTTCTTTTTAAAGAGCTTTTGTTTAGTTGGTTGTTGAACTCTCTTGAGTTTTCATGTTTATCTTGTTAAGAGAGTTTGTCTGTTGCACTGAGTTTTGTGTCTTAACTTAAAGTAGGTAATTGAGGTTGCTATTTAATTTTAGTAGTAACTTGCAATAGTTTTGAGGTATTGCCATGAGTAATGTCTGAACTTTTGGTGTCAAGAGCTTTAGCCTATTAGTGATAGATGTCGTATTTTGGGCAATCCGTGTTTATTTTCGAAAACCTACAAAATAGTTGAGAACTTTAGCTACTAAATGGATCACTAATCTTTGGAGGGATCGAATATTAGAGTACACTCACGTACCATGGGTCGAGGATGCGCAAGGGTAACCAAACCCCCATACACTCCTCCTCGGGGTACTTGTCTCTTTGTGAACCTCCTAATTAGATTGAGAGTTACCGATAATAAGTGCATGAGTTCTTCGGACTAATGTGAGTATTCGAAAGTTGACACTTCCACCTATCCATACTTTTCTAGCCTCTTCGGTACCGTGCATTGCCCTTTCTCACCTCGAGAGTTGGCGCATACTTCGCCGGTGCATCCAAATCCTTGGCACGATACGCTCTGTCATCATAAGCCTCATTATATCCTTCCTCAAAATAGCCACCATACCTACCTATTAAGGCATTTCCATAGCCTTTTCGAGATACATTGCCATGCAACATCCATCCTCTCATGACTTGATCTTCATGTCATACATGCTTTTTGCTTGATCGATGAGCCGCATGCTAGTTGGGCCTTGCCCTAATCATTGCTACATGACGCGCCAGTATCATTGCATATCCTGCTACACCGGCAGAGGCATACATTTGCATACATCATGATAGTTTCATTTTCTTTATGTTGAGTACTTTTGTAAAGTGTGAAAGATCTTCTATACTTCTTGTAATACATAGAGTGTTGCCCCTAAAGTGAGGAAAAGATCCCAAAGAGGACAAATCAAAAGATCCCAAAGAGGACAAAATCAAAAGATCCCAAAGAGGACAAATGAGAGATAAATAGAAAGAGCCATTGAGGCCACACAAAAAAATTTAAAAAAAAAAGAGAAAAAGAAATAAAAAGAGAGAAGGGGGCACACTAGTATTTCCTTTTGAGAGATCCACACTCGTACTCCATCTTATACCTTGTACTCCATAGATATTATCATTAATGCATATAGCTTTGTGGGGACCTTTACACTATAGAACTTGGCTTGTATATTCCAATGATGAGCCTCCTCAAAAGAGCTCTAGGTCTTCTTGAGCAAGCAAGTTGGATGCACCCCCACTAGTTCCATTGGAGAGCTTACCTTAGCTCATATGTGCATCCGTTGCATGGCAATCCCTACTCCTCACATCATATCTATCATTTGGCTTTCTCTCGCCGATGATTGTCCTCATTGATGTGAGCCTTTCACACCTTTTTGTCTTCCCCCTCTATCATTTTCCTCTCTTTGCCATCCCAAGTGTCGACTTTCTTGCTTACGCTCATCCATTGCATGAGTGCTCAAAATATCAAAAGGGAGTGGATCATTTTGACTTGTACCTGGCTGACGGTCCGGGGATGAGTCAAGATAAGATTCCAAAGAAGACCAAGTGTGAAACTTTAGTAGATTAAGTTCTCAACAATACAAAAACTATATTTTACTCTCTCATATATCCATATCCCCTTTCTTGCATGCAAACACCATTTGGAGACATTCGAGTCACGGACATCGAGAGCTCTTGCACCTTTATGTTCTTATGTTACTTGTTACAATGCTAATATAGACTCTTGCTTGTTATGACTTGAATTGAATTACATGCCTTGATTGCTTTACTTAAAAGTTCTTATATGGTTGATAGCATGTCACCACAGAAATTATGCTTGTTATCATTTACCTACTCAAGGACGAGCAGGAATTAAGCTTGGGGATGTTGATACGTCCAAAACGTATCTATAATTTCTGCTTGCTCCATGCCTCTTTTGTGTGATATCGTTATGATATTTATGCACTTCCATACACTTTTGATCATATTTGGACTAACCTATTAACTCAGTGCACCCCAGTGCCAGTTCCTGTTTTCTGCTGTTTTTCTATTTCAGGTTTCCCCCATATTAAAAGTGCCCTAAAAATTCCGGGAAAAATACAGGAAAAATCAGCGTATCGGGAGCTTCCAGAAAAACCAAGGCAGAGCCAGACGGGAGCCTGGGGTGGCCCAGGCGGCCACCCGGCGCGGCCCCACCCCTGCCCGCGCCAGGGGGGCGCCTGGGGCCCCACCTCCGCCTCTGGTGACCCCCTTTAGCATATATTTACCTCGCGTTCCGAAACCCTCGAGGACAGAACCCTTTTTCGCGATCTCATCTCTGTTCCGCCGCCGCCGCGCTTCCAAGATCGGGAGCACCAGGAGAACTCTTCCCGGCACCCTGCCGGAGGGGAGGATCACCACCGGGTGCTTCTCCACCACCATGGACGCTTCCCGGATGAGTTGTGAGTAGTCCCCCTTGGACCATGGGTCCATGACCAGTAGCTATGTGATGTTCTCCTCCCCTCTTTGTTCTTCATCGATTAGACCTCGTGAGCTGCCCTACATGATCGAGGCACATATGTAATATTTATGCTGTTGCTATGTTGAGTTTGCTGGGATCCGATGGATTATGAGATTATGTTCAGATTGTGTGTGAGTAATATATTTGATTCACCTCTTTTATATTTATGTTCTTGAGTAATTCTTGCATGTTCTCCGTTGCTATTTATTGCTTTGGCCGAGTAGTAGGTAGTAACTCCAAGAAGGAACGTTATGCTTGATTGTGGGTTCATGCCCCTCGATGGCTAGTTTGAGTGACAGAAACATGAGTCTAGGGGATGTGCTATTGCCACAAGGGGGAAAACAACGGTGATTGTACTTGCGGGTGCAAGGATTGTTTACTTTACGCAAAGTTCTTTTAATGCAGTTGTCTGTTGCTTTGAGTTTACACTTTGGGTGGGACTCGCAACTTAATACCAGCGAGATGTTCTGGATAGATATCTCAAGGTGGATGATTAGTAGTAGATGCAGATGGATTTCGGTCTACTTGCCTTGGCGTACCGCCCATGCTTTTGAGCCTCTACCTTTCTTTACAGCATAGTTAGCATTGGTTTGCGCACATAATCCTGTCAATTGCCCAGCTGTAATTTGTTTACCTCGCTTAGCTGTTTTATTGTCTTTTGGGAGAGAGACATCACTAGTGAACATCATGGGACCCCGGTCCATATTACCATCACTGATCACACCCGCTATTTACTTCATGTTTTTATTTCCTAGTTGCAGTCATACCTATCACTATTATCTCTTGTGTTTGATCCTTTGTAAACGACAAGGCCGGAGGGATTGACAACCTCTCTGTACTCGTTGGGAGCAAAGTTATTTGTATCTGTGTGCAGGTCCTGTCAAGCAAAAGTTTCTGGCGCTTGACACCTTCTTGTCGACCCTCGGAGTCTCACGGGATTCGATCCTTGGTATCTTTGCCAAGGGAAATTTGCCGCTACGCTACATCTCAAACCTTCCACTTGGGGTAACCAACGAGGGGCAAGAAGCCATCACTTCTCTGCATCTTTGTCAGCAGAAGATACAGAGACAAACTTTAAATCTATTTATAATGCTCAATATTTTATGCCTGAAACCCGGAGAAGCCGGAACGACTACCCCGATAGTCCAGGCGTGCGTGGGATCGTGGGACAACTCCCAATGTGTTATATGTCCGCCACGTGTCCCTCAGATGTGAACTGCCAGGGGCACCTGCGTAATTGCATTGTGCCATCTCCCATCCTTATAAATGCACGTCCCATCACGGTCAAAAACTCTTCTACCACCTCTCCACCTCGACCAACCCTAGCGCCTCCGCTAGCTCTCGACGACGCCGGCGACGAAGCGCTTCGCTGCCGCGACCTCGTCGACGCCGTCTTCACGCCCGCCGCGGACATCGTCTTCTCCGCCGCCGCCGTAGGTGTCCTCCGTCGCCAAGTTAGGGCATGGAAGATCGAACTGCTTGGCATCCACTTCTTCTCCGTCTAGCAGTTTATCGTGTGGTAAATTAAGACTCTTTTTACCATCTTCTTGATCTAATAGATTCATCCTCTTTACCATAAGAAGTTTATGCCTCCACATATTTAGATCTATCTTGTCTACATCTCATATCTTGCCTAGTATATTCACATATGCTTCAAACATAGTTAGATTCCTCACTTGTACCTATTCTTGGATTCGTACAAACCTGGAACCAACTCTCAACATAAAAGTGAATGTCTTCGCGCTATGAGGTCAAAGTCTTCTAAACTGATTTATTTTCAAAATCTTCTGAGAATGCATATGACCTCTTCCCCTTCCCTCGCATCTCTAATGCTATCACAGGTACATGTCCGTGGGAGAATCTCTTGGTTCTCATAGTCTGTATTCATTTGCAGAATTCTTGCAGCGTCACATTCATTCTCCCGAAGCCAGTTCCTGTCTGACCAGCAGACCGAAGCATTTGCCAGTGTTGAAGCCTTTCAGTTTGAAGCCTTTCAGATTGAACCCAATGGCAACTGAGAAATCTGTTAGGAAGGGTGGCAGACACCGCCGTGGCAACACCTCCAAAGATTTGCCTCCTGACCTCATTGAAATGTACAAGACTGATCCAGAGGAGGACTACAATCAGAGGAAGACTCGAATCTAATGGATTCGAAGATATTGGGCAGAACAGTGGTACAAGTACAGATTTGTGACCCGGGAATATGCTGAAAAGAATGCCATCAAGCGTCCATGGGGGACATTCTGTACAAGAATCTTCCACCCAGGACTCAAGCTGAAGCCATTGCTCAAGGCTTCTATCCTTGCATGGTTCGTTGGCCACAACCAGCAGATGCCGACCCATCATCACTGCTATGGTGTCGCGACGACAATCTGTTCAAGTGAAATCTTCAGTATGCCAAGAACTCGGCCAAGGAAAACAAGAAGACTTGGGGATTGGACTTCAATCCTGGCCCCTCCGCGCCCCGTGCCGATGGCACGCGCGAAGCTGAACCTAACCTGGTTGGGCCCTTCTACAACTTAGAAGGTCTCATCAGTCATATAAGGGTTCAAGGGGCGGATGTGGATCAACCTGCAGACGACGCTGATTCTGATGAAGCGCCTGCATCTCCGAAGCCAAAGAATAAGAAGAAATCAAAGGCTTCGAAGACCACTCCACCAACTGCTTCGAGAGTGAAGCCTTTGGCCACTATTCCACCTGCACCAAGTGTGCAATCTAAAGAGCATTCTCGCATATCCAAGAGCAAGCAGCTAAGGAAGAAGCTCATGCACAACCCCAGTCCAGCTCTAACTACAGATGTTGTTCTGAAGAATGCCAATGAAGCCATTGATCTATCAAGCGATGAAGATCTAGATGATGACGCTCTTGAGCAATTGATCAATAGCAAGCAAGATGCAGAAATCTTCAATGATCTGCCCCTCTTCGACGTGGAAGTGTTGGACAACTTCATTGATTAGTGGTTTGACACCCCCAACATCAGCTTTGACGATCTGCAACTTCTAGTTGGCCTAAGCGTCTGCTTCAATGGCGCCATTGCTTCTGAGGTAGCTCTTGCTCAGAGAATTGTTGAGCTGAAGCAAAAGATTAACTATGAAAAGGCTCAATTCAAGAAGCATACGGCCAAGCTCAGCGTCCAAGAAATTCAAAATTTCAAAGTCATGATGCATGAGCTCAAGGAAGCCTTTCATAAGAGGCGTGAAGAAGCCAAAGGTTCTCGAGAGCGCATAAAGGCCTTGGCTGCCAAGTGCGTCCAAGCCTACAATGAAGCTGAGAAGCGCAAGGCCCTTGGGCGTCCTGGCATCGACCCCAGGATGGCTGCAAAGAAGAAGAAGCCAATTGTTGCCCAAGCTGAAGGATCAAGGCAGAAAGAACCTCGCATTGTCTTCCCTGCTAGCATGACAGGCACGAAGCCTAAGGTCACCCCAGTTGCTTCAGAGCTTAAGAAGACAAAGGTGGCTGAAGCTGAGGCGCGCAAGCGCAAAACCAAGAACACCACTGATGAAGCCAATGCTCCACCCACCAAGAAGCGCAAAATCAAGAAGGTTTGGGCTGATCCCACGGAGCCCCTTGTCGTCGAGCTCATTTCTGTTGCTCGTCCTGCGTCTGCTCACCAAGAACATCGTCTGACTATTCATGAGCTTGCTCCCACAGAGGCTAGTAAGGACATTCCAGTTGTTGACCCCACCACAGCTGAAGACATTGGTCCTTAAGACAATGTTGAAGATGATGAAGTCCTTCCTCAGATCGAGTATAATGTGGTATCATCGTGTGTTCTCACGAACAGGGAACGCATCAGCATTGGTCGTCCATTGACGCCAATCGCTCAGGATGACTCATGGGCTGATCACCCACAACAATCAGCAGTTACTCCCCCAACTCAAGTCACCAGTTCGGTGCTTGAAGATGAAGACTTTGAGGCTCAACCAACTCCATCTCCAAAAGCGTCGCCAGCATTCCGCAGGCTTCGCAAAGGATCAATGCCTCAAGTTGATTCCCCCAGCGTTCCAGAAGGAGATGTGCACCAAACTGCTTCACAACAAGTGTTTCCTGAAGCCTCTCCAACTGTGAACGTCCCAGAGTCTGAAGCCAAAGCGGCTGAAGATATACTTTGCAGCCACCCTGGGGAGAACGTTCTCCTGAAGCCTCAATTTGACTACCATGTTGAGCACAGGCCTCAGGTTCAAAAGCCTAAGCCAAGACTGCTAAGGTTCCCAGGTACTGCCACTTCACCAGGGTCCTTCAATGCAAATGGCTTCACTGCGCACAACAATTTCTTTGACAGCGCCAAGAACCCCTATTCCAAGCCAAGGATATCATCAGATAGGTTCTGGAGCCATCAACAGCGCAGTTATTATTCACGAGTGCTCTATGATCAAGGGCGCATCTTCCCTCATATGTGTCTTGATACTGAAGCCATTGCTGGTCTGCCATGTCTTGAGGAAACTCTTGATTGCTTCCGTGACGCTGGCCTGCTGAATTTTGTGACTGACAAAGAGCACTGGAATGCAGAGCTGCTTCTGTAATTCTATGCAACCCTCCACATTCGAGGCTACAGTAGGGATCCGAAGACATGGATCCTTGAGTGGATGACAGGCAATGTCCATCACGAAGCTAAAGCCTTTGACCTCATTGAGCTAACAGGCCTGCCCACTCCAGGAGAACTATATGAACCTGGCTGTTAACTACACAGTGAAGCCATGGAGAGTATCTTTCAGAAGCCCAAGCCCAACATGAGCCAAATGCTAAGCATGATGAAGCCTTTGCCACTCGATGATGCATACCCAAAGGAGTTCTTTGTTGAAGACCTAGAGTATCTGCCACGCACCATATATCATATTATCAGGCGAACTCTATGGCTTGTCAAAGAACACTCTTCATCAGCCAAGCTTGAAGGCACAATGAAGACATTGGTCTTCTATATCTTCAATGGCATCAGCTTCAATGCTCAAGACTTCTTTATCAGACAGTTCGATGTGTCAGGCTCTGATCTCTTTGGACTCAAGTTCTACGCTCCACGGATCATGCGCCTCATCAAGCTTCATTCTGCTATCAACTATCAGCCTTCTGCTCGCAACCATCATATATTCTTGCCAGAGGTTGATATGTCAGCTGAAGCCATATACCAAGAGCCTGCCAAAGAGCATGTTAGTCTTCACAACGTTGATCACCAGAGCTTCACTCAGCCAATTGAAGGAGTTCCTGCAGTCTCTCGCGTTTATCCTCTGGCTGGCCGTACTCGCCTACATCGCCATGCAGAGACTGAGCTACTGAGAGCACCATTGCCCAAAGGCCTCGAAAGCGATCTCATGTACTTAATGACCGAGAGCTTCTCGTTTCCTTACATCAGAAACAAGATAAGCATCACTACTGGATGAAGCGTCCGATGCAAAGCCTCTTGGTGGACGTCAATCGCATTCGCAACCTTGCCACCAAGAATTCCTTTGTTGCTCATGAAACCTGTCGGAGGTCATGGAAGAGTTTGACTTTGCTAAGTGCTGAAGCAGATCTTCAAGACGATGGCTTCACAGAAAGATTCAAGTTTGGCCACACTCCCCCAAGGAATGTTGTTTTGCGTCGAACTCCGTCTCTTGAAGACTCTGACTATTCCTCCTCCACTGCAACGGTTGAAGACAGAGTGATAGATGATCAAGATGATGCTACCTCACCACCTCCTCCTTCAGTGCGTGTCGACACTGCACCAACTACTTCTGCACCGCCAAATGCCAACGCCGACCCTGCATCTTCTCCTGCTCCAATTGGGAACGAGTAGAGGCTCTATGTCTTCAAACCTTTTTGGTCCTTACTGACAAAAGGGGGAGAAGCATATGAGTTGATAGTCTTCAAGTGGGTCCATATGGGCGGGTGCTTTATATTTTGCCTAGTGTTTACAACTCTCGTTTTTGCTACATTTGGTTCTTTGAGTTGTAACACTTAAACTTGATGGTCGTCTGCTACGTTTTCTGGTACTCTGTAATGCGATGATAAATTCCGCATGTGCTACGATATATTCCGCACTTCGTCATTTTGTAGACGTCCATTTCTCATTATGCATATCATTATATTCGACATATCAATTGTGCATGATGAATTGTCTTCATAAGTTGATGAGGATCTCCACAAGTACAACCTGCCATGTGCATTTGCATTCAAAAGCAAATCAACTATATGCACATCTTCAGGGTGGGCCTTTTGCTACTTATGACGACAATACCTTTATCCTTTACAATTTCACATACTTTTATCCCCGTTGAAAACTTCAACCAGTTTGTCATCAATCACCAAAAAGGGGGAGATTGTAAGTGCATCTAGTGCCACCCCTAGTTGGTTTTGGAGTATTGACGACAAACCTGGTTGAGGGACTAATGTGTTTGTGAGAATTGCGGGATAACACAGGTAGTAGTCCCTCATTGATTCGGTTTACCTACCAGAGATGACCCCTAAAAATGTATGAAGACATTGACGACAATGGTGGTATATGAAGATATTCATATTGAAGACTATGACAAGAGAAGACATTGTGTGAAGACTATGGAGCACGAAGACTTAGATGTTTTGTTGTTTCCTTTTCTTCTTTGTTGAGTCATAGGAACCACCGTACTGTTAAATGGGGTCCAAGTGAACTAAGTCAGAGTGACTGAAGTGATGCTCAACCAAATCCTATGTCTTCGAGCGAAGACAATGAGAGCAAATCTTATCCAGAGCTGGATGAGTCAGCTTTACTTGTAGCCCAAGTAAAGTTGTCATGTGTGTTTGAAATCTGACCATTGGAACACATGTCAGTTCCTTAGTGACCCAGGGTCACTTCACACAAATCAGGTCGGGTTGCCCAGTGGCTATAAATAGCCCACCCCCTACACCATAAATTGGTGGCTGCTCAGAGTTATTACATGGCTTTTGTCGTTTGAGAGCAACCGACCTCCGAAGCATTTGAGAGAGAGATCCTTGCGAGGACAAAGCCCAAACAACCAGACCCAAAGAGTATTAGGCATCACTGAAGTCTTTCTGTCTGTGTGACCTGAAGACTTGTTACACTTGAGGACTGTGTTTCCTCCAGCCTGTTAGGCGTCGCGTTCTGAGCATAAAAGAGTCATTCTGGATTGCCGGTGAACGAAGTCTGTGAAGGTTTGGAAGTCTACCTTGAATACTTACCAGAGTGATTGGGCGAGGACTAGGTGTCCTTAGCTCAAGGGGAATAAGGTGAAGACGCGGTCTTCTGAGTTAAATCTCAGCCTCCCTAACCAGACGTACATTTTTCACAGCAACCGCAACTGGTACAACAAATCACGGTCTTCCTCGAGCTACTAGTTCTATCCTTTCCTTTTCTTTACTTACTGTCTTTCGTTGTGAAGTCATTGCCTGCTTGCCTTATCTGTTTGCCTTTACTGTGTGACTACTTGTTCTGTTCGGCTTCATACAATCTTCCATCCTGATCCATACTGCCTAGATGCTATAAGTCTTCATGCTTTCACTTCATTGAATACTTGACTATGGCTTGTCTAGTGTAGTCTACCTACCGCTGCATACAAATAGGATTGGTTCTACTATTTGTCTTTGAAACTTCCATGTTTTGAAGCTTTCCATAAAAATCTCCTATTCACCCCCCCTCTAGTCGATATACAACACGTTCACCTTCACAAGGACCGGGCGTAGCCACACTCGATTCAGCTAAAGTAAGAGAGACAGACACCCGCCAGTCACCTTTAAGCAACGAGTGCTCATAACGGTGAAACCAGTCTCGCGTAAGCGTATGCGTAATGTCGGTTCGGGCCGCTTCATCTCACAATACCGCCGAAGCAAAGTATGACATGCTGGTAAGCAGTATGACTAGTATCGCCCACAACTCATTGTGTTCTACTCGTGCATATCATCTACGCATAGACCTGGCTCATGATGCCACTGTTGGGGAATGTAGTATTTAAAAAATTTCCTATGATCACGCAAGATCTATCTACCAGATGAATAGCAACGAGAGGGGAGAGTGTGTCTTGATACATCCAAAACGTATCTATAATTTCTGCTTGCTCCATGCCACTTTTGGGTGATATTGCTATGATATTCATACACTTCCATACACTTTTGATCATATTTGGACTAACCTACTAATCCAGTGCACCCCGGTGCCAGTTTCTGTTTTCGGCTGATTTTGTATTTCAGGTTTTCACATTACGAGAACTGCCAGGAAAAATCCAAAAATATATATATATAAAATCAGCGTTCCAGGAGTTACCGTGCGGCCAAAGTACAGCCGGGGGGACCCACAGGGGCTCCAGGCGCCCTGTGGGCGCCCCCCC
>LR738711.1:745518342-745554153 GCA_902687465.1 Secale cereale | reverse complement strand
GGGGGGCGCCTGGGCCCCCCGAGGCACCTCCGATGCCCCCCTTTGGCATATATTTAAAGCGTGTCGAGGAAACCCTGATTCCAGACCCCTTTTCTCCAGACGCGATTCCGATCTCCGCCGCCATCGCCATCAAGCTTCGGGGGACCAGAATTCCTGCGCCGGCACCCTGCCGGGACGGGGAAGTGCCCCCGGATTCATCTCCATCGATGTTGCTTCCTCCCTCCATGATGCGGGAGTAGTTCCTCCTCGGGGCTGAGGTTCTTACCAGTAGCTATGTGGTCAATTCTCTCTCCCATGATGTGATTTTCGTTGTGATCATAGGCTATGTTAATCTAGGGTGATCCCATGATATTTCCCCTTCCTCTTTGTATTGGATTGATGTACTCACTTGTCTTTATCTAGTATAATCCCCGAGACCAAGGTGACAGCGGTCTATTGGATATGGATTAGAACAATATTTTCATGAGTGATTTCCTCTCTTGTGTGTTGATTGAAGATTGAGAGTCTCTTGGTGATTGTCTTTGACTATCCTTTAGATATGTTGTGGTAATTGTGGGACTCTCTTGGGATGGCCGCGGTGACATTGGGAAATCCTTAGATTGAGAACTACGAACTTTGAGGTGTGCTTTTGTAGCCCTACATAATTCTCGTCCTCTCTTGACCACGAAAGAATGACCTCCGAGTGTGTCCCCTTTGCATGTTTTATGGCAAATATCATGTGATTCGATTATGTTAATGTTGTTGGGAGTTGCCACTAGTGAAAGTATGAACCCTAGGCCTCGTTTCCACCATTGCAATACCGTTTGTGCTCACGTTTACTACTTGTTTGCTTGCTGCACTTTTTATTACATATTTATATTACCTTGTTTTGCCATCCATATCACTTGCCATTTAACATCTCTTCGCCGAACTAGTGCACCTATACATCTAACAAGTGTATTAGGTGTGTTGGGGACACAAGAGACTTCTTGTATCTTAGTTGCAGGGTTGCTTGAGAGAGACCATCTTCAACCTCTACTTCCCTGAGTTCGGTAAACCTTAGGTCATCCACTTGAGGGAAACTGCTACTGTCCTACAAACCTCTGCGCTTGGAGGCCCAACATAGTCTACAAGAGTAGAAGCGTGTGTAGACATCAAGCTATTTTTGGCGCCGTTGCCGGGGAGGTGAGCGCTTGAAGGTATATCTTTAGATCTTGCAATTAAATCTTTTTGTTTCTTATTTTTTATTATTTCACTAGTTATGCTTATGGAAAACTTTGTTATTGGATCGTTGCTTGCGGGAGGACACCCCACACCTGTGGTGGTTGCTCCTCCTCCTATTGAAATTGTGCCCTATAAAATACCTGTTGGTATTATCAATTATGTTTTGGCTAATCGTTATGCAGGAGACAAACATCCCGATGAACACTTGCTATATCTGTCACAACTATGTTCATTATTTAAGCTTGCAGGTGTATCGAGGGAGTTTGTCATGAGGAAATTATTTGCCTTGTCACTGAAAGGAAAAGCATTGGAATGGTATAGGCTACTAAATGACTCTCACCTGCTGGAGTGGGAAGAGATCCAGTCTCTCTTTTACTCCAAATTTTATCCTCTTCATGAAGTCCATAAGAATAGGAATTATGTTTATAATTTTTATCCTAATGACGGAGAGAGCATAGCTCAAGCTTGGGGGAGACTGAAAACATTAATGCTAAAATGTCCTAACCATGGGCTCCCCAAAGATATTATTATTACTAACTTCTATGCGAGGCTCTCTCGACAGGATAAGGATTTGCTCGACGCTTCCTCTATGGGTTCTTTCACAAACAAAAAGATTGATGCTAAATGGGAGCTCCTTGAAAGAATTCAACGCAACACTGAAGATTGGGAGATCGACAAAGGTAAAGAGTTAGGTATAATTTATGAGTATGATTGCATTAAGTCATTTGTTGAAACTACAAGTTTTAATAAGTTTAGTGCTAAGTTTGGGCTTGATTCTCAACTCCTTGTTGATTTCCTCAAATCTTTTGCTTCACATCTTAATATGCCTAAGGAGGATTGGATCAAGTATCATAAACCTTTTAAAGAGACTTGCAAAGAAAATGAAATTGTTCATGATGATTGCAACATGCATGATCCAATTCCTAAAAATAAAGTTTTATATAAGCATGTTAATTTTTGTGGAGTGGATAGACCTTGTGAAAGGCCTATGATTGAAGAAGAGAAGTATTGTAAGCAACATAAGCATGAAAGAACAATCACTTGGGTCAGAGATTTAAATGAAATTGCTAGAGAATTGTGTGACCTTTATCCTTTTACTTGTGAACTTTGCCGTACAGAGGGTCACTTTAATTTTCAATGCATGAACTTTCAAAACATAACTGTTAACCGGTTGTGTGATGACATGATCACCTCTGATCTTTATGATGAGCTTATGTTATTTTTGATGTGTGAAGAGTTATCAGAAAAGACTTCTTGGCTGGATGATAATGCCATAGGAATAAAAAACACTTTGCAAAATTGCCATCTCTATTGTGTTGTTAATTGCCATGAAAATGATTACATAAGTAAGATTAGAAAGGAGGGAACTTTACCAAAGTATAAAAACGTCTCTTATATTTCTGCTAATAAAAAGGAGAGTTTCTCCCAAGTTTCCCCTATTGTTTCTAATGATAAACTAGGATATGTGGAGAAGCTTCATCTCCAACCACCCCCTCCTAAGGTGAAGAAGAAGAAAAAGAAGAGGAGGAGGAGGAGGAGCAAGAAGGAAGAAGAATGGGTATCAACCTGGCCTGAGCATATTCCTCCTAACAACTTTTATCCTAACGGTTGTAAGTTTAAAGAAGAAGGTGAAGTTTATTGCCTTAATTATCATCTTGATGATACGTCCGTAAGTACTATTGAAGATGATTTTGATTATGATATGCATGTTACTTATTGTGATTGGGAAAATGATGATAATGCTGCTTATGATCTTGAAAATCTTTTTGGTACCAACTCTGAAAGTGAAGATATGGGAAGCTCTAAGCTTGGGGATGATAGGATTGCAAATCCTATCCCCACTAGTGATGTGATAATTGATAATTCTCTTGCTAGTAAGAATAAAGACAACATGTTTACAAATATAGTTGCTAGCAATGATAATGCTCTTCTCTACCATGATGATGTTATAACTCCAATCTATAGTGATTATAAAGGTACCTATGACATAAGGAGAAATTATCCTTATGAAACTTGTCATAATCATGAAGGGAATTACTCCCTTGTTGAACACCACCCTCCTAATATACAACTAATCTATAGTGTTCAAGTTGCTTATGATAGTCCTACTCCCACTATTACCAATGAGAAAAGTTATGCTTATGTGGGGAGTGAGAGTACCTTTTTGCATGTGGATCATGGTAACAATGCTTTATGTGATGCTTATATTGTTGAGTTCATCCATGATTCCACTGGAATTTATAATGAGAGAGGGAGGCTTGGTTCTAAATATCTTAATAATAAGAAGTTTCCTCTCTTTATGGTGAGTATTTTGAAGTTATGCTTGTTTTGCCTTCCTATGCTAGTTGCTTCGTGCTTCAATGAATTATTCTATTGCAATATTCCTATGCATAGGAAGCATGTTAGTCTTAAATGTATTTGGCATTTGCTTCTTGATGCCCCTTTTTGTTCTTCAGCTCTTATTCTTGCGATAGCATCATTAAAGTCCTATGCCTAGCTTAAAGGCATAAAAGAAAGCGCTTTTGGGAGGCAGCCCACATGAATAATGTTTTTGCTTTTGTTGTGTCTTGATGTTGTTTACTGCTGTAGCATCATCATTGTATCTTTGCTTTTCATATTTGTGCCAAGTATAGCCTCTGATTGCTAGAAAGTTCAAAAGTTGTGAGGTGCTGTCCAGGAAACAGATTCTGTCCTTGGATAGAAAAATTCGTATAAAATCACCAGTTCATCCTTTTGGTCTGAATTTTTTCGACAGCGTTCTCTATATAATTGTCTTTCGTGCATCTGTTCTGAGTTTTTTTATTTGAGTTGCCGAAGTATCCCGAACAGATCAATTACTACCTGCTGTTCTGTTTTTCACAGATTCTGTCCTGTTTTGCCTTTCCTTCACTTTGCAAATCAAGAGCTTGCTTTTTCTTTGCAAAAACCTTTTGGCAATCTTGAGAAACAGTAGAACTTCAAGAATATCCTTATTTTCAGCAAGGTATAATTATTTTATTAAGGGTACTAACCTCGCTAATCAGATTATGATGAGTTATGTATGAAGGGAGTTTTCAAGTGTGCGAGGGAAGATGATAAAAAAGATTCAAGAGTGTCAAGCGCTCAAGCTTGGGGATGCCCCCGTGCACCCCCAAGAAATATTCAAGGAGACTCAAGCGTCTAAGCTTGGGGATGCCCCCGTGCATCCCCTTCTCCATCAACATTATCAGTTCGTCTTTCGTTCCGCTATATTTTTATCACTTCATGTGTTATGTGCTATGCTTGGAGCGTCTTGCTTTTAGTTTTCTTTTTAGTTTTTCATAACGACACGGAACTCAGCATTCCTTTATGTGGGAGAGAAACACGCTCCACCTCTACCTAGAACATAACATAAAATTTTCATGTCTATCTATGCTGTGTGTGTTCTTTATCTTTTAATAGCTACTATCATGCTCTGCTCTTAGTATTCATGCTTATCTTTTCAAAGAGCTTTTGTTTAGTTGGTTGCTTGAACTCTCTTTAGTTATCATGCTTATCTTATTAAGAGAGTTTGCTTCCGCTGCATTGATTAATATGTCTATGATAAAGATGCTACGTGCATAATGGTGCTTAGTAGTTCAGGTTTTCTTATGGTTAGTCTCAAATAGCTGGGGATTCCCAATGTGTTATTGGAGTACCAACATGATTTGTTTGCCTGTGATGTGGTATGGTTTAGTAATATCTTCCATCGAGAATTTATTTTGATTGACTTGGCGTATGCTCACGCATACTTAAGACTGTAAAGAAAGTCTGTCAAGCCTTGATGATCTTTTGTTTCTGAGTAGCGATATAACTTCCATGCCTGATTCAATGTTGCTTTGTCGCTCTGCATGATTATGACCATCATTGCTCTCTTAGTTGGTCGCTCCCAGTCTTTTGCTAACCTTCGCCCGTACTAAGCGGACTGACTGCTTGTGCATCCACACCCTTTTAATCCAGTTATGCCATATGAGTCCACCATACCTTCCTACATGGTATTTACCTGCCTTTCCTAACGAAGACTTTCATGTACCATATCGAAATTATTCAAAAAAGCATTTCTCTTTTGTGCCTCTGTTTTAGCTCATGAGGAAGTAGTAGTTAATTCATGATATTTTTAAGTTGGACAGGCTTCACCCCGGGATTGCATGTATAATGTGCAAACCCATAATACGGGAAGGAACTGGCATTGAGTGCGCCCGGCTCAAAAAGATAATATAACAAACAAACCCTCCTTCACGCTCTGTTCATGAGAAATCAGAAAACTTTGGCAGTGATAAACAAAGGAGATTAAGAGGATGTGATCGTCCTCATTCGGGAGCCGTTCCTCGAAACTTGTCCATCTCAAGAAGTGATTGAGTTGTCTGCTAGCATTCGTTGACGAAACATGCATGATCTAAAAAATATTATTACCTCAGTTTTTAAAACCAAGAGCTCTGGTACATGTTTTGTCTTTGCTTCCGACTACGGGTTTTCAACCTTGCCAACAAAAGCCACGGTTCGAGAGTCTCCACCTTCTTATTAAAGCACCAACTACTGAGAGCATGATTGTCATTCTGAGTGTAATGTGCATTGTCCCAAAGTAGCATTGTCTTTTGCATGATTATTATATCGTTTATTTTGAAATCATTGTATCTAGTCATCACTTAAACCTTGAAGGTGCCCCTGCATTTATGTTTTGCTTCACTAAAGAGGGCAAGCTAGATATCACTTTATCATATTTGCACATCATGTTCATTGGAAATCTATTTGATGTTTCAGTATCATATTGTAAAATTTTCAGTTCTTTGTGATTTTCTCATGAGGCAACTTAATTACTACAGATTCATTGTCTCAGTAAGCTTTTGTCATATGACTATGAATAAGTCCTATATGGTTAATAGCATGTCACCACAGAAATTATTCTTGTTATCATTTACCTACTCGAGGACGAGCAGGAATTAAGCTTGGGGATGTTGATACGTCCAAAACGTATCTATAATTTCTGCTTGCTCCATGCCACTTTTGGGTGATATTGCTATGATATTCATACACTTCCATACACTTTTGATCATATTTGGACTAACCTACTAATCCAGTGCACCCCGGTGCCAGTTTCTGTTTTCGGCTGATTTTGTATTTCAGGTTTTCACATTACGAGAACTGCCAGGAAAAATCCAAAAAAAAATATAAAAAATCAGCGTTCCAGGAGCTACCGTGCGGCCAAAGTACAGTCGGGGGGGACCCACAGGTGCTCCAGGCGCCCTGTGGGCGCCCCCCCCCCCCCTGGGCCGCGCCGGGGGGCGCCTGGGCCCCCCGAGGCACCTCCGATGCCCCCCTTTGGCATATATTTAAAGCGTGTCGAGGAAACCCTGATTCCAGACCCCTTTTCTCCAGACGCGATTCCGATCTCCGCCGCCATCGCCATCAAGCTTCGGGGGACCAGAATTCCTGCGCCGGCACCCTGCCGGGACGGGGAAGTGCCCCCGGATTCATCTCCATCGACGTTGCTTCCTCCATCCATGATGCGGGAGTAGTTCCTCCTCGGGGCTGAGGTTCTTACCAGTAGCTATGTGGTCAATTCTCTCTCCCATGATGTGATCTTTGTTGTGATCATAGGCTATGTTAATCTAGGGTGATCCCATGATATTTCCCCTTCCTCTATGTATTGGATTGATGTACTCACTTGTCTTTATCTAGTATAATCCCCGAGACCAAGGTGACAGCGGTCTATTGGACATGGATTAGAACAATATTTTCATGAGTGATTTCCTCTCTTGTGTGTTGATTGAAGATTGAGAGTCTCTTGGTGATTGTCTTTGACTATCCTTTAGATATGTTGTGGTGATTGTGGGACTCTCTTGGGATGGCCGCGGTGACATTGGGAAATCCTTAGATTGAGAACTACGAACTTTGAGGTGTGCTTTTGTAGCCCTACATAATTCTCGTCCTCTCTTGACCACGAAGGAATGACCTCCGAGTGTGTCCCCTTTGCATGTTTTATGGGAAATATCATGTGATTCGATTATGTTAATGTTGTTGGGAGTTGCCACTAGTGAAAGTATGAACCCTAGGCCTCATTTCCACCATTGCAATACCGTTTGTGCTCACATTTACTACTTGTTTGCTTGCTGCACTTTTTATTACATATTTATATTACCTTGTTTTGCCATCCATATCACTTGCCATTTAACATCTCTTCGCCGAACTAGTGCACCTATACATCTAACAAGTGTATTAGGTGTGTTGGGGACACAAGAGACTTCTTGTATCTTAGTTGCAGGGTTGCTTGAGAGAGACCATCTTCAACCTCTACTTCCCTGAGTTCGATAAACCTTAGGTCATCCACTTGAGGGAAACTGCTACTGTCCTACAAACCTCTGCGCTTGGAGGCCCAACATAGTCTACAAGAGTAGAAGCGTGTGTAGACATCATGTCTACGTACCCTCGTAGACCGAAAGCGGAAGCGTCAAGTGACGCGGTTGATGTAGTCGAACTTCTTCGCGATCCAACCGATCAAGCACCGAACGTACGGCACCTCCGTGTTCAGCACACGTTTAGCTTGATGACGTTCCACGAGCTCTTGACCAGTTGAGCTTCACGAGAGAGTTTCGTCAGCACGATGGCGTGGTGACGGATATGATGAAGCTACCGGCTCATGGCTTCGCCTAAGCACTACAACAGTATGACCGAGGTCTGTTTCTGTGGAGGGGGGCACCGCACATGACTAAACCAATTCAACTTGTGTGTCCTAGGGTGCCCCCCTGCCCCCGTATATAAAGGAGTAAGGGGGAAGGCCGGCCGGCCCCTCTATGTCGCGCCAAGGGAGCAATCTTACAATCCTATTCCTAGTAGGAATCACCAAGAGGGAGAAGGGGGGAGGAAGGAGAGGGAGAAGGAGAAGGGAAGGGGCGCCGGCCCCCCTCCTTCCTTGTCCAATTCAGACCAAGGGGTGGGGGGCGCGCGGCCCAGCCCTGGCCCTCCTTCTCTCTTTCTCCTATGGCCCATTAAGGCACATAGCTTCCCCGGGGGGTTCCGGTAACCCCCCGGCACTCCGGTTAATTCCGAAACTTTACGAAACACTTCCGGTGTCCGAATATAGTCGTCCAATGTATCAATCTTTACATCTCGGACATTCCGAGACTACTCGTCATGTCCGTGATCTCATCCGGGACTCCTAACTACCTTCGGTACATCAAAACTCATAAACTCATAATACCGATTATCATCAAACGTTTAAGCGTGCGGACCCTACGGGTTCGAGAACTATGTAGACATGACCGAGACTCATCTCTGGTCAATAACCAATAGCGGAACTTGGATGCTCATATTGGCTCCTACATATTCTACGAAGATCTTTATCGGTCAAACCGCATAACAACATACGTTGTTCCCTTTGTCATCGGTATGTTACTTGCCCGAGATTCGATCGTCGGTATCTCAATATATAGTTCAATCTCGTTACCGGCAAGTCTCTTTACTCGTTCCGTAATACATCATTCCGTGACTAACTCATTAGTCATTTGCTTGCAAGGCTTATTATGATGTGTATTACCGACAGGTCCCAGAGATACCTCTCCGACACTCGGAGTGACAAATCCTATTCTTGATCTATGCCAACACCATGAACACTTTTGGAGACACCTGTAGAGCATCTTTATAATCACACGGTTATGTTGTGACGATTGATAGCACACAAGGTGTTCCTCCGGTATACGGGAGTTGCATAATCTCATAGTCATAGGAACATGTATAAGTCATGAAGAAAGCAATAGCAGTAAAACTAAATGATCATAGTGCTAAGCTAACGGATGGGTCTAGTCCATCACATCATTCTCCTAATGATGTGATCCCGTTTGATCAAATGACAACTCATGTCTATGGCTAGGAAACATAACCATCTTTGATCAATGAGCTAGTCTAGTAGAGGCATATTAGGGACATACTGTTTTGTCTATGTATTCACACATGTACTAAGTTTTCGGTTAATACAATTCTAGCATGAATAAAAGACATTTATCATGACATAAGGAAATACAAATAACATCTTTATTATTGCCTCTAGGGCATATTTCCTTCGATAACACCTTTAACCGTTCCGACCTTAGATCTGGAATAGATCGCGTCACCTGAGGACGGGATGCTCAACCCCGCCGAGGAAGCCGCAAACCCAACGGCGCTGGAGCCGCACACAGATCCAATTCCGAGCGGAGTCTGTGTTACCAAAACTCCGGACTCGTCTCCGGCCGTAGGTTCCGAACCATGCGCATCTGCGCCCTTCAAGCTCGATCAGGAGTTTGTCGCCGAATTCAGCGCTGCTGATATCTTCCGGCACTCACCCTTTGGCGATGTGCTACAATCGTTAAACTCTCTCTCTCCTTAGCTAGGGACACACAGCCGAATTATATCTGGTTCGAACTGGAGGCTGATGATGGAGAATTTTGCTCCCCACCCACCACCCACTTGGTAGCCATGGTCAAAGATCTAACTGATCTACTTGACTACGCTTCCGAAGACTTCGAAGGGATGGACCTCGAAGCTGAAGCAGATCTAGACCAAAACTGGCACGTAACTGGGTGATGGACAGCTACGTCTTCATATGATGTGTATATGGTGGATACACCTAAGGAGAAGGAGGGCGACGGCGAAAACGATCCCGCAAAGGACAAGCCTATCGATGAACCTTCCAAACATTGGCATCCGAAGCGTCGAACAAAATCCCGTAAAGGGAAAGATAGCAACACTATCACTAATGACGGTGACAGTCCGGAGCAAGCTGAAGACCCTGCAGACCCAACGATGGAGCAGGACGAGCGAGAGGACGGCGAACATAGTCCGAAACTGCTATCCGATGACAGCGATGCCGAAGACAGTAATAATGAACCTGCCTCCGAAGAGGATGTTAGCCTGGGCGACGACGAATGCACTGTCCCAAAAGAACCCTTAGAACAAAAGCGCTTCCATCGGAGGCTTGTTGCCACCGTGAGGAGCATGAAAAAGCAGCAGAGACGGCTTCGAGCCGAACAGGATACGCTCAACGATAGATGGAATGAAGTGTTGGATGCTGAGCAAAAATATGGCAATCGCCAAACCAAAGGCTATCCTAAGCGTAAATTGTTGCCTGAATTCGACGATGAGGCCACTGCGCCTATACCGCCAAAGAACAACACCGCCGACAAGCCGGACCGACCACCTCGTGGACGGGACAGAGTGGCTAGCAACAGCACGCACAAGCCCGCACCCCCACCCCGTAAAGGAAAGGAGGATGCGGATCAGGCCCGGAAACACGATCTACGTGAGGACCTGAACAAAAAGGCTGGAAAGACCAGATCCATCTACGGATCCAGGGACCATGCTCCCGCACGGAACGGTGGCTATCAAGCCAATCGTGCTGGTCATATACCAGTTCGGGGTCAATACGAACATCACAACCATCGGACATACGCCATGACATAGCAAAATACAGGGGCTCCACACACCCTCTGTGCTTCACCGATGAGGTGCTGGATCACGACTTTCCAGAAGGGTTTAAACCCGTAAACATTGAGGCGTATGATAGAATGACGGATCCTGCCGTCTGGATAGAAGACTTCATTCTTCACATCCACATGGCTCGCGGAGATGATATCCGCGCCATTAAATACTTACCCCTCAAGCTGAAAGGACCAGCTCGGCAGTGGCTAAACAGCCTCCCAGAGAACTCCATTGGGAGTTGGGAAGAAATCGAGGATACTTTTCGGGCCAATTTTCAAGGGACCTATATCCGACCCCCGGATGCTGACGATCTAAGTCACATCATCCAACAACTCGGGGATCAGCCCGCAAGCTTTGGAATTGGTTTCTCACTAAGAAGAACCAAATCATCGACTGTCCAGATGCCGAAGCCTTAGCGTCCTTCAAGCACAGTGTCCCGGACGAATGGCTAGCCAGACACCTCGCACAGGAAAAGTTGAGGACAATGGCAGCCCTAACTACACTCATGACCCGTTTTTGCACGGGCGAAGACAGCTGGTTAGCTCGTAGTAGCACCAGCGACCCTGGAACATCTGAAGTCAGGGACGATAATGGAAAGCCACGACATAACAAAAACAAACATCGAAACAACGCTCGAAGCACAGATGATACAGCGGTAACAACGGATTCAGCGGCTCTAGACTCGGTCAACGGAAGAAGCCATTCAAAGGCAACAAAGATGGTACATCTAGCCTGGACAAAATATTAGATAGGCCCTACCAAATCCATGGTACCCAAGAGAAACCTACAAACCATATCAACCATAATTGTTGGTTCTTCAAGCAGGCCAACAAGCTCAACGCTGAACACAAGGAAAAGGGACCTCAGAGCAAAGACGAGGATGAACCTCGCCAGCCAAACACAGGGGGGCGGTAGAAAATTCCACCGGAGATCAAAATAGTGAACATGATATATGCCACTCATATCCCAAAGAGGGAGCACAAGCGCACACTCCGAGACGTCTACGCCGTCGAGCCTATTGCCCCAAATTCAACACATGGTCAGCTTGTCCGTTCACATTCGATCGCAGGGATCATCCGACTAGTATCCGTCATGGGGATTTGGTTGCCCTAGTGCTCGACCCAATAATCGATGGATACCATCTCACCCGAGTCCTTATGGACGGCGGAAGTAGTCTCAATCTGATATATCAGGACACTGTCTGCAAGATGGGGATCGACCCGTCAAGAATCAAGCCAAGCAGCATGACCTTTAAAGGAGTGATACCGGACATAGAAGCCCGTTGCATGGGCTCTTTAACATTGGAGGTCGTATTTGTCTCTCCTGATAACTTTCAAAGCGAAGAGCTAATCTTCGACATAGCTCCGTTCCGAAGTGGCTATCATGCACTACTCGGAAGAACGGCCTTCGCCCGCTTTAATGCAGTCCCGCATTATGCTTATCTAAAGCTTAAAATGCCTAGACCACGTGGCATCATCATGGTCAATGAAAATATGGAGCACTCTCTCCGTACAGAGGAAGACACTGCGTCCTTAGCAGCCAAAGTCCAAAACGGTCTATTTAAGCCGGACATCATATCGATCGTTAAAACCGCAGACACAGCTAAACGTGTCCGGCATATGCCTCAGTGCGGCAGCTCAGATGAACCTGAGCTAGATTAGCAGTTACGCCCCCATCGACGGCCCCATAAGGCAATACCATACGTGCCTCGTGCACATAATTATGCCCTCAAAATCCCTTGGGCGAAGCTGGGGGCACACTGCATACACATAGTCCATAGTTCGGCTCGACCCTATTTGGACTCTAAAATTATCTTTCAATGTTCACTAAATGAACGAATTCTGTTTATGGCCATGATGGATCTCTTTTCTTTTCCAGGCTTCTTCTTTTTCTCTTTTCTTACAGATGGCCATCACACTCCCCCTTCAAGGACACATCACAAAGGAGAAAACGACGCAGACGTGCAGCAGGGACCCGCGCTAAGGTTTATTTATAGATTCAGACCATGTGTAAACCTTTTTTCTCTTTTTGTTTTATACTTTTCTGGCGTGTAAAATGTCCAAGAAAGTTATCAGCATTATCTGTAAGCTTACGGCTCGCCGTACTATAACGGGATATTATAGAGACAGCTTGGTTCATATTATGTTTGGAGTTTTATTCTCTCACCACCTATGTTCTCTCCCCATGTCAGATTGCCACACGTGCCTTGTCAACGGGGTCCATTACCAGGGGCTATATTCATCACGGTATATGTCGAAAAGTCCGAACACCTATAAGGAGTGTTCGGCGTCCTGGATGTTTGCCCTATATGCATCAGTTCCAAAGCATGTCTTAGGTTAATAGTTTGTTTGCCCGGCTCCGGTGCTTACCCCTACGTTCCCGGTTGTTCGGCTAGGGTGTAAAGGGAGAACTAATGTGATTGTACTTCTGGCTCGTCCGGTCAAGTACCTCAGTAGAGAAAGCCGAAAACTGACTATCATGATATGTGAGAACCTGGTCCGCAATCCGGTGACTTAGTTTTATACTATGACCGATAGAGATCTACCCCATGTTATACGAATGGTTGGTTTTTTCGCCCAGCCGGGTGCAAATGGATACCTTAGTTCGGAAATATCATATCCGCACCAGGGTCCAGGGGCTAGTACCTAGCCCCACCCGTCAAACTCCTATGGCTAAGTGAAAGCAATAATGTTGCATAGTCTGATTGTCTGGTTCGTTCTGCATACACCTCCTACATGGACCAAGACGTTGGATAAAGAGTGTATATGCATATGACCGAACAACCCAGTACTATGTACGTGGGGGCTGAAGCCGACGACTAGAAACTTTCAGATTTACATAAATAGCCACACAGGAGGTAAAAGTCGCTTACATTATAATAGCGCAAAAGTTATATACAACGGTTCATAAGCTCAAGTCTTTACAACCGGATACAACTACTCAAAGATAACATCCTTTGAACAATGGCCTTCTACAAGGCGGGCGCCTTCTATGACATCCTCGAAGTATTTTTCTGGCTTGCGGTGCTCCTTGCCTGCGGGCGGGCCAGCAGTAGCTATATCTTGCGCCTTCATCTTCGCCCAGTGCACTTTTACACAAGCGAAGGCCATCCGAGCACCCTCTATGCAGGCCGAACGCTTCAATGCGCCAACCCGCGAGCTCGCTTCGACGAGCCGCTTCACCAATCCAAAGTAGCTACTCAGGATTGGATCAGCGAGCCATAGCCGGACTATCAAGTCCTTCATGGATGAACCCGCCATATTGTGCAGCTCGACCAGCTGCTTCATCTGGTCGTTGAGGGGCACCGGATGTTTAAGCGCATAGAACTGTGACCAAAACAACTTCTCCATGTCGTTTCCCTCCTGGGCTCAGAAGTATTGGGCGGCGTCAGCGCTGCTCCTCAGAAGATCAGCAAACACGCCTGGAGAACTCCATAACCATGTCAGCCCATGATACTTCCGCCCTCCAAAGATGCTCTGTAAGAGAAAGGTCTTACCAGATGCTATCTGCTGCGCCTGCTTGATATCTTCACAGGCGTTGCGCGACTTGCTTCGTGCATCCTGGGCGGCCTTAACTGCCGAAGCAAGCTCGGATGCTTGTCCCGAAGTCTTCTCTTCCAACGCCTCAAATTTGCGAATAGCATCTTTGAGCTCAACCTCGACTTCGGACACCTGAGCTTGGTGCTTCTCGCACGCAGCCTTTTCGGCCTCTAAATCGGCAACCGCTTTGTCAGCGGCTACCATGTTCGCTTCGGCCTCCTTCTTGGCCTCCGCGAGTTCTCCCTTGAGGGCCTCGAGCTGGCGCCAACTGTTTAATACAGTATATCATAAAAGAGTTTATACCCATACTCAATTAATATTATTAGTCTTCTTGACATCTTGATTTTTTAAATCTGCATACCTTGCGTTTCATCTAAACGCTGGTTGACGCGGTCGAGGTCCGCGTTGGCCAACAAGAGCTTCCGATTTAGTTCGGCAACCTATGCATCTTGCTAACTCTTGAGCTTGTGTTGTATTCCCTCGAAGAGGAAAGGGAGATGCAGCACAGTAGCGTAAGTATTTCCCTCAATTTTTGAGAACCAAGGAATCAATCCAGTAGGAGACCACGCGCCAGTCCCTCACACCTGCACAAACAAATAAGAACTTCGCCGCCAACGCGAGAAGGGGTTGTCAATCCCTTTACGGTCACTTACGATAGTGAGATCTGATAGAGATGATAATTATATTTTTGGTATTTTTGGTATAGAAACAGAAAGCAAATAAAGCAAATAAACAACGGTGACAGAAATTGGCTAGTTGACGGAAAAGTAATATGATAGGGATAGACCCGGGGGCCATAGTTTTCTCTAGTGGCTTCTCTCATGATAGTGATATTCTACGGCGGGTAAACAAATTACTGTCGAGCAATTGATAGAAAAGCGAATAATTATGATACTATCTAGGCATGATCATTGTATATAGGCATCACGTCCGAGACAAGTAGACCGACTCCTGCCTGCATCTACTACTATTACTCCACACATCGACCGCTATCCAGCATGCATCTAGTGTATTGAGTTCATACGAACAAAGTAACGCCTTCAGAAAGATGACATGATGTAGAGGGATAAAATCAAGCAATATGATGAAAACCCCCATCTTTTTATCCTTGATGGAAACAATACAATACATGCCTTGCTACCCCTACTGTCACTGGGAAAGGACACCGCAAGATTGAACCCAAAGCCAAGCACTTCTCCCAATTGCAAGAACTATAGATCTAGTAGGCCAAACCAAACCAATAATTCGAAGAGACTTGCGAGGATATTATGAGCACACATAAAAAGTTCAGAGAAGAACCAAATATCTTTCATAGATAACCTTGATCATAAACTCACAATTCATTGGATCTCGACAAACACACCGCAAAAAGAGATTACATCGAATAGATCTCCTCGAAGACCGAGGAGAACTTTGTATTGAGATCCAGAGAGAGAGAGAAGAAGCCATCTAGATACTAGCTATGGACCCGAAGGTCTGTGGTAAACTACTCACAACTCATGGTGAGGGCGATGATGATCATGATGAAGGCCTCCGTGATGGATCCCCCTCCCGGAACAGGCTCCAAGATGGGATCTCCACGGGAACAGCAGCTACGGCGGTGGAATTAGGGTCTTCTCTCTGCGTATGGAGTTTCTGGGGTACGTAGGTATATATAGGAAGAAGAGGGGCATCAGGGGCCATGTGGGCCAGCCTCGAGGCAGGGGCACGCCCTAGGAAGGGGGGCGCGCCCCCCGCCCTCGAGGGCTGGTCCCACGTCCCCTGGCTTGGCCCAGAAGTCTATCGTGCGTGATTTCCTCCAAAAATATCTCCTGTGAAGGTTTCATTCCGTTTGGACTCCGTTTGATATTCCTTTTCTGCAAAACCCTGAAATAGGCAAAAAAAACAACAATCTGGACTGGGCCTTTGGGTTAGTAGGTTAGTCCCAAAAATGATATATAAGTGAATGATAAAGCCCATCAAACATCTAAGACTTCATAAATAATAGCATGGAACAAGCAAAAATTATAGATATGTTGGAGATGTATCAAGCATCCCCAAGCTTAATTCCATCTCGTCCTCGAGTAGGTAAATGATAAAGAAAGAATTTTTGATGTGGAATGCTAACCAATATAGTTTTTCAATGTATTTCTCATAATTGTGGCATGAATGTTCAGATCTGAAGGATTCAAGATAAAAGTCTATATTGACATAAGAAATAACAATACTTCAAGCAATACTAACAAAGCAATCACGTCTTCTCAAAATACTATGGCTAAAGAAAGTTATCCCTACAAAATCATATAGTGTTGGCTATGCTCCCTTGCTATCACACAAAATATTCATATCATGCACAACCCCGATTTCAGCCAAGCATTTGTTTTCATGCTCTATCTTTTCAAACCTTTCAACTTTCATGCAATACATGAGCGTGAGCCATGGACATAGCACAGTGGGTGGAATAGAGGTGGTTGTGGAGAAGACAAAAAGAGGGAGATAGTCTCACATCGACTAGGCGTATCAATGGGCTATGGAGATGCCCATCAATAGATATCAATGTGAGTGAGTAGGGATTGCCATGCAACGGATGCACTAGAGCTAAATATGAATGAAAGCTCAACAAAAGAAACTAGTGGGTGTGCATCCAACTTGCTTGCTCACGAAGACCTAGGGCATTTGAGGAAGCCCATTGTTGGAATATACAAGCCAAGTTCTATAACGAAAATTCCCACTAGTATATGAAAGTGACTAAGCATGAGACTCTCTACAATGAAGAACATGGTGCTACTCTGAAGCACAAGTGTGGAAAAAGATAATAGCAATTGTCCCTTTTTTCTTTTCTTTTCTTTTTTTCCTTTTTTGGGCCTTTCTTTTTTTTCTTTGGCCTTTCTTCTTTTTTCTTTCTTTTTTTGCGGAGGGGCTTTATAGATTTAGCCTTTCCTCCCATGGGACAATGCTTTATAAATGATGATCATCACACTTTCATTACAACACAAGATTACAACTCGATACTATAACAACAAAGTATGACTCTATATGAATGCCTCCGGCGGTGTACCGGTATGTGCAATGAAACAAGAGTGACATGTATAAAAATTATGCATGGTGGCCTTGCCACAAATACGATGTCAACTACATGATCATGCAATGGCAATATGACAATATGATGCATGTCATATAAACGGAACGGTGGAAAGTTGCATGGCAATATATCTCGGAATGGCTATGGAAATGCCATGATAGGTAGGTATGGTGGCTGTTTTGAGGAACAATATGGTGGCTGTTTTGAGGAAGCATATATAGTGGGTTTATGGCACCGGCGAAAGTTGCGCGGTACAAGAGAGGCTAGCAATGGTGGAAGGGTTAGAGTGTGTATAATCCATGGACTCAACATTAGTCATAAGAACTCATATACCTATTGCAAAAATCTACGAGTCATCGAAACAAAGCAATTAACGAATGCCCCTAGGGGGGAGGTTGGTAGTATTTAACCATCGCGCGCCCCCGACCTCCACACAAAGGTTAACACTCTACAAATACCTCATGCTTTAACTTAGTCACATAACGGTTCACCATACGTGCATGCCACGAGAATCACTAACCTTAATACAAATATTTCTCAATTTCATAATTACTCCACTAGCATGACTCTAATATCACTATCCTCATGCCTCAAAACAATTATCAAGCATCCAACATCTCTTTCTACTCAATGCACTTGAAGTGAATTTTTTTACTACATTGACATTGGTTGTTTATCATGTGAAGACTAGTTTCTTTAGCCTAAACACTTTATCATGCTGTTTTAATAGACTCTCAAATAGATCTAAGTGAAGCATGAGAGTTCAACAATTTCTGCAAAATATTACCACCACCTTGCTCTAAAAGATATAAGTGAAGCACTAGAGGAAAACTATTCAACTCAAAAGATATTAGTGAAGCATATAGAGTGTTCTAATAATTTCTAGGCCATATTTAACTCTCTAAAATAGGTGTGTCCAGCAAGGATGATTGTGGCAAACTAACAAGCAAAGACTCGAATTATACAAGACGCTCCAAGCAAAACACATAACATGTTCCGAATAAAAATATAGCTCCAAGTATAGTTACCGATGGATGAAGGCGAAAGAGGGGATGCCTTCCCAGGCCATCCCCAAGCTTAGGCTTTTTATTATCTTGAATTTACTTGGGGTTCCATGGGCATCCCCAAGCTTAGGCCTTTGCTACTCCTTGTTCCATAGTCCATCAAAGCAATACTCAAAACTTGAAAACTTCACAACACAAAACTTAGACAAAAATTCTCGTGAGCTCCGTTAGTAAGAGAAAGCAAACCACCACTCAAAGTTACAGCAAGGAATTCATTCATTGTTTATATTGGTGTTAAACCTACTGTACTCCAAGTTCTCTATGGTTCATATCCTCCAATATTACTCATAGATGCATCGGAATAAGCAAACAACACACGAAAAATAGAATCTGTCAAAAACAGAACATTCTGTAGTAATCTGTTGGGTTCGCCTACTTCTGGAACTCCAAAAAATTCTAACTAAATTGTTAAATTTGCGAAATTTGTCTACCAATCAGCAGCAAAAAGAATCAACTAAAAATTACGCTCCAGTAAAATCGAAAGTCTACTTTAGCCAGCGCTAACGATTCTGTTTTTCACAGCAAGATCTAATAAACTTCACACAAGTCTTACCAAAGGTTCTACTTGGCACAAACACTAAAAAAAACATGAAAACACATCTAATCAGAGGCTAGATGCAATATTTATTCCCTAACAGCAACAAAAACAAAAAACATAAAATTGGGTTGCCTCCCAACAAGCGCTATCGTTTTACGCCCCTAGCTAGGCACGATACAAGATAGATCTAGGTATTGCCATAGTGGTATGATATGTCGCGAAAGCTCATCTCATATTCCCTACGTTCAGCAGCAAGCTTCCTTTGTGGCAAACAAAAGTAATCAAAATGGCTAAATTTAATGGGACAAAAGTCCCCTACATCAATCTCGGGAGGAACAGGTTCCTCCTTTGGCCCTTTGTAGTGGATGACCAATTCATCATTATAGGCATTCTTTTGGCAGAAGGCCATAAGCCTTCGTTCAAGGAAGAAGCCTAACCCATTATTTTGAACAACAAAGTCATAGTTTATCTCAGAAATTCTATCAATCAAGATCTCAACATGAACCTTTTTTCTAAGGTTTTCATTAAAATCAACATGATCAAGAGATCGCAAACGCATAAGGTCTTCTTGATTGAACAAGATAGCCTCTATAGGAGGTCGACCGGCATCTACTATTCATGATATATCTAAATTCATGAGCCAAAAAGATAGTAGTTGCACGCTTAACGGAAGAATGCTCAATATTGGAGAACTCCAAAAATACTCTCTGAATACAGGGATGCATATAGATAAATTGCCTTTCAATTTCTACTATGAACATAGATACAACATCCGCAAGGCTACTAGTTCTGTGAAGAATAAAGCCACCCATAATGGGCAAAGCACCGGCACAAGTAAAGAAGTCTTGAAGAACCCCTTTTCCAATAATATTACCACTACCAACCCGGAACTTCTTAACATGTAAAGTGGTAGCTTCATCCGGGGGGTCAACATGAGCGTTGCCTTCGGTGTTGCTACCCTTCTCGATAAAATCGTCCCCCATCTCAGACATGAGGGCAAACAGGCAAGCAAGTAGCACACGAGGAGACAAGAAGCAAGCGAACGAGAAACACACAGCGGAAGAAGGGCGAATAAAACGGCAAAGGTGAAGTGGGGGAGAGGAAAATGAGAGGCAAATAAATGTAATGCGAAGGATAAGGGTTTGTGATAGGTACTTGGTATATGACTTTTGCGTAAGCCTCCCCGGCAACGGCGCCAGAAATTATTCTTGCTACCTCTTGAGCTTGCGTTGTATTCCCTCGAAGAGGAAAGGGAGATGCAGCACAGTAGCGTAAGTATTTCCCTCAGTTTTTGAGAACCAAGGTATCAATCCAGTAGGAGACCACGCGCCAGTCCCTCGCACCTCCACAAACAAATAAGAACATCGCAGCCAACGCGATAAGGGGTTGTCAATCCCTTTACGGTCACTTACGATAGTGAGATCTGATAGATATGATAATTATATTTTTGGTATTTTTGGTATAGAAACAGAAAGTAAAGAAAGCAAATAAACAACAGCGACAGAAATTGGCTAGTTGACGGAAAAGTACTATGATAGAGATAGACCCGGGGGCTATAGTTTTCTCTAGTGGCTTCTCTCATGATAGTGATATTCTACGGCGGGTAAACAAATTACTGTCGAGCAATTGATAGAAAAGCAAATAATTATGAGACTATCTAGGCATGATCATTGTATATAGGCATCACGTCCGAGACAAGTAGACCGACTCCTGCCTGCATCTACTACTATTACTCCACACATCGACCGCTATCCAGCATGCATCTAGTGTATTGAGTTCATACGAACAGAGTAACACCTTAAGAAAGATGACATGATGTAGAGGGATAAACTCAAGCAATATGATGAAAACCTCATCTTTTTATCCTGGATGTCAACAATACAATACGTGCCTTGCTGCCCCTACTATCACTGGGAAAGGACACCACAAGATTGAACCCAAAGCCAAGCACTTCTCCCATTGCAAGAACTATAGATCTAGTAGGCCAAACGAAACCAATAATTCGAAGAGACTTGCAAGGATATTATGAGCACACATAAAAAGTTCAGAGAAGAACCAAATATATTTCATAGACAACCTTGATCATAAACTCACAATTCATCGGATCTCGACAAACACATCGCAAAAAGAGATTACATCAAATAGATCTCCTCGAAGACCGAGGAGAACTTTGTATTGAGATCTAGATAGAGAGAAGAAGCCATCTAGATACTAGATATGGAACCGAAGGTCTGTGGTAAACTACTCACAACTCATGGTGAGGGCGATGATGATGATGAAGAAGGCCTCCGTGATGGATCCCCCTCCCGGAACAGGCTCCAAGATGGGATCTCCACGGGAATAGCAGCTACGACGGTGGAATTAGGGTTTTCTCTCTACGTATGGAGTTTCTGGGGTACGTAGGTATATATAGGAAGAAGAGGGGCACCGGGGGCCACGTGGGCCAGCCTCGAGGCAGGGGGCAACCCCTGGGAAGGGGGACGCGCCCCCCACCCTTGAGGGCTGGTCCCACGTCCCCTGGCTTGGCCCCAAAGTCTATCGTGCGTGATTTCCTCCAAAAATATCTCCTGCGAAGGTTTCATTCCGTTTGGACTCCGTTTAATATTCCTTTTCTGCAAAACCCTGCAATAGGCAAAAAAACAGCAATCTGGACTGGGCCTTTGGGTTAGTAGGTTAGTCCCAAAAATGATATAAAAGTGAATGATAAAGCCCATCAAACATCTAAGACTTCATAAATAATAGCATGGAATAATCAAAATTTATAGATACGTTGGAGACGTATCACATCTCGTGCAGTTGCCGTAACTAGGGAAGCTTGTTCAAATAGCAGAAGCACAACAGTTCAGCTCTATAAACATGCTATACTATGGATACTTCGTCCGATTCTGTTCAGAATCACACAAAGCATCAGGGGCTACTGGCTATGTATGTGCATATAAAACAAATAAAAGTTGCATAAAGAACATTACATTGCTTACCTCAAAGCCTGTTAACAGGATGTTGAAGGCTTCATTCAGTCCACCTTTCACAGACTGAATCTTCTTCATCACCACACCCATCATGGTGCGGTGCTCCTCCACGACAGAAGCACTCTGAAGTGCTCCTTCTAGAGGGTCTGGCGCCTCCGGATTGACCCCGGGCGCCGTCGTATCCTCCCCCGCCTCGGGGGTCTGGTCTTCGGACCCCGGAGCAGCGCTAGGCCCCGGGTCAGTATTCGGTGGGGCCCCGGATTGTTTGGGCCCCCCGTCTTCGGTCTCCATGGGGATTGTTTCCCCATGGTCTGCGGCAGCCGAAGTGTTACCCTCGGTCGCCCTGTCACTTGCCCCGCCCCCATCTCCTTGAGCGGAAGACACCCGTTGGGAGGACACTTCGGTGTCCCTGCCGATCACGGGCGATGGAGCTCGGACGAGCGGGTCACTCTCCGTCTCTCCAGGCGCTAGAGAGTTCCCCTCCGATAAGGAGGGGTCGGGGTGTGCTCGAGGAGGGCTGTAGGTCAGCAGGTGAGAAATACTAAGTAAGCATCAAAATGCTAAACAAACAAGGTGCAACACTTAATATGTCCGGGCAAATTTAGGTTTTGGTCGGGGGTTTCTCCCAGGGCTTCACCACAAAGATATGTTCGGACGATGAATCCGAATGAGCAGAGAGGTTCAGCCTCCTCCGGGCTGCGGCCGTACCAGCATCAGTGACAGCCGCCCTCTTCGTCCCCCTGCCTTGCGTAGGGGGCTCTTCTTCCTCTTCTTCTTCTTCGTCATCCTCCTCCTCTTTGGAGGAGAGAATGTTGATCTTCTCGGACTTCTCGTCCGCCGGGTGGGGGGCGCTCTCGGCCTCCTTGCTCTTCGTCTTGGGCTTCTTAACCAGCGCCTTGTACAGCGCCGGGACCAGCATTGCCGTCAGTCGAGGCGATTCTGGGTCTTCAAGCAAAGGCGCCAGACACTTAATCCAGATTGCCTTCTTCGTCCAGCCCTGTATATCCCGCAAAAACTCCAATTCCTATTATCATTAAATAAGAAAGGGGATATATGTTCGACAGAATTTTCTATTACCTCTGGGACGGTGAACGCGGTACTATAGTGCGTGTCCTCGGTTTCCTTCAGCCACTCCTTCTGGCTCTTGAAGAGATGCTTCCAGATCTCTTTGTGCGTGAAGCCAGAGAGATGCTTCAGAGGCCGATCTCCTACCGGATCGAACTCCCATAAGGAGGAGTCCAGGCTTTGGCAAGGAAGGACAAGCCGGGCCAGCATTACCTGGACAACGGTCAAAAGCTGATAGCCCTTGGAAATCACGCTGGACACACGGCCATGGAGTGCCGTCACCTCAACCTAAGACCCCCAGTTCGGACTCTTATCGGTCCAGGAGGTCAACCTCTCAGGGGGTCCAGATCTGAAAGCAGGTTCCGCTGCCCATTTAGCGTCGTGGGGTTCAGTGATATGGAACCACTCCTGCTGCCAGACCTTGTTCGTCTCCACGAACGACCCTTATGGCCAAATCGCTTTCGGGAGCTTGCTTATCATAGCACCCCCACACTCTGCATGTTGCCCGTCCACCACCTTCGGCTTCACGTTGAAGGTTTTGAGCCATAGGCCGAAGTGTGGAGGGACGCGAAGGAAAGCTTCACACACCACTATAAAAGCGGAGATGTGCAAAATTGAGTTTGGGGCTAGATCGTGAAAATCTAGCCCGTAGAAAAACAGCAAACCCCGAATAAAGGGGTGGAGCGGGAACCCTAGCCCCCTAACAAAGTGCGAGAGAAACACGACTCTCTCACCCGCCTTTGGGACGGGAACCACCAAACCCTTGGCAGTGACTCGGTGCGCAATGTCAGCAGCGAGATAGCCCGCGCTCCGAAGATCCCTCACGGTTTTCTCAGTAACCGTAGAGGCCTCCCACTTGCCCCTGGCACCGGATCCAGCCATCGATGGGGAAGGAAGTAGTGGTTGAGGAACGAAGAACGGCGGGCACAAGAGATGAGGATGCTGGGGCTAGGAAGATTGGAGAGCTCATGCTTGAGGAAAGCATGTGGCTGATGAAAGGGATTGGTATCCTTTTATAACGATGAGAATACAGAACTGAAGGAAATATGCCCTAGAGGAAATAATAAAGTTGTTATTTATATTTCCTTATATCATGATAAATGTTTATTATTCATGATAGAATTGTATTAACCAGAAACTTAGTACATGTGTGAATACATAGACAAAACAGAGTATCCCTAGTATGCCTCTACTAGACTAGCTCATTGATCAAAGATGGTTATGTTTCCTAGCCATAGACATGAGTTGTCATTTTATCAACGGGATCACATCATTAGGAGAATGATGTGATGGACAAGACCCATCCGTTAGCTTAGCAGCTTGATCGTTTAGTTTTACTGCAATTGCTTTCTTCATGACTTATACATGTTCCTATGACTATGAGATTATGCAACTCCCGAATACTGGAGGAGCACTTTGTGTGCTATCAAACGTCACAACGTAACTGGGTGATTATAAATATGCTCTACAGGTGTCTCCGAAGGTGTTCGTGGTGTTGGCATAGATCAAGAATAGGATTTGTCACTCCGAGTGCCGGAGAGGTATCGCTGGGCCCTCTCGGTAATACACTTCATAATAAGCCTATCAAGCAAATGACTAATGAGTTAGTCACGAGATGATGTATTACGGAACGAGTAAAGAGACTTGCCGGTAACGAGATTAACTAGTTATAGTGATACCGACGATCGAATCTCGGGCAAGTAACAAACCGATGACAAAGGGAACAACATATGTTGTTATGCGGTTTGACCGATAAAGATCTTCGTAGAATATGTAGGAGCCAATATGAGCATCCAGGTTCCTCTATTGGTTATTGACCAGAGATGAGTCTCGGTCATGTCTACATAGTTCTCGAACCCGTAGGGTCCGCACGCTTAACGTTCGATGATGATCGGTATTACGAGTTTATGAGTTTTTGATGTACCGAAGGTAGTTCAATGTCCCGGATGAGATCACGGACATGAAGAGGAGTCTCGGAATGTCCAAGACATAAAGATTAATATATTGGACGACTATATTCGGACACCGGAAGTGTTTCGGGTATTATCGGATAAAACCGGAGTGCCGGAGGGGGTTACCGGAACCCCCCGAGGGAGTATGGGCCATAGTGGGCCTTGAGGGAATAGAGAGAGGCAGCCCATAGGGCTGGCTGCACCCTCCCCCTAGGAATCCTAGTTGGACTAGAAAAGTGGGGAGGTGCCCCTCTTCTTCCTTCTCCTCTCCTCCTTCCTTTCCTACTCCAAGTAGGAATAGGAAGGGGGATTCCTATTCCTACTAGGAGTAGGAATCCTACTCCTAGCGCGCCATACTTGGCCAGCTGCACCTCCCCCCTTGCTCCTTTATATACGGGGGAAGGGGCACCCAAAGACACACAAGACACATTTCTTTAGCCGTGTGCGGTGCCCCCCTCCACAGAAACACACCTCGGTCATACAGTTGCAGTGCTTAGGTGAAGCCCTGCGCCGGTAGCTTCATCATCTCCGTCACCACGCCGTCGTGCTGACGAAACTCTCCTGTGAAGCTGAACTGGATCAAGAGCTCGTGGGACGTCATCAAGCTGAACGTGGAGGTGTCGTATGTTCGGTTCTTGATCGGTTGGATCGCGAAGACATTCGACTACATCAACCGCATCACTAGACGCTTCCACTTTCGGTCTACGAGGATACGTAGACACACTCTCCCCTCTCGTTGCTATGCATCTAGTAGATAGATCTTGTGTGATCGTAGGGAAATTTTGAAATACTATGTTCCCCAACAATGGTATCAGAGCCAGGTCTATGTGTAGATGATATGCACGAGTAGAACATAATGAGTTGTGGGCGATAATAGTCATACTGCTTACCTGCATGTCATACTTTGATTCGGCGGTATTGTGAGATGAAGCAGCCCGGACCGACATTACGCGTACGCTTACGCAAGACTGGTTTCACCGTTACGAGCACTCGTAGCTTAAAGGTGACCGGCGGGTGTATGTCTCTCTCACTTTAGTTGAATCGAGTATGACTACGCCCGGTCCTTGTGAAGGTTAAAACAGCACATACTTGACGAAAAATCGTTGTGGTTTTTGTATGCGTATGTAAGAACGGTTCTTGCTAAGCCCGTAGCAGCCACGTAAAACTTGCAAGAACAAAGTAGAGGACGTCTAACTTGTTTTTGCAGGGCATGTTGTGATGTGATATGGTCAAGACGTGATGAGTTATACGTTATTGTATGAGATGATAATGTTTTGTAAAGTAATCGGCAGCCTGCAGGAGCCGTATGGTTGTCTCTTTATTGTACGAATTGCGAAGGCCATGTAATTGCTTTACTTTATCACTGTGAGTTAGCATAGTAGTAGAAGCAATAGTTGGCGAGACGACCATGACGCTACGATGAAGATCATGGTGTCAAGCCGGTGACGATGGAGATCATGACGATGCTTTGGAGATGGAGATCAAAAGCACAAGATGATGATGGCCATATCATGTCACATATTTTGATTGCATGTGATGTTTATCTTATTATGCTTCTTATTTTGCTGGCGGCAGCATTATAAGATGATCCCTTAGAAAATTTCAAGGTACAAGTGTTCTCCCTGAGTATGCACCGTTGCAAAAGTTCGTTGTGCCGAGACACCAAGTGATGATCGGGTGTGATAAGCTCTACGTTCAAATACAACGAGTGTAAGACATTTTTGCACATGCAGAATACTCGGGTTAAACTTGACGAGCCTAGCATGTACAGACATGCCCTCGGAACACTGGAGACCGAAAGGTCGAGCGTGAATCATATAGTATGACCAACATAAGATGTTCACCATTGAAAACTACTCCATCTCACGTGATGATCGGACATGGTTTAGTTGATTTGGATCACGTGATCATTTAGATGACTAGAGGGATGTCTATCTAAGTGGGAGTTCTTTAGTAATATGATTAATTGAACTTTAATTTATCATGAACTTAGTCCTGATAGTATTCGCAAATTATGTTGTAGATCAATAGCTCGCGTTATAACTCCCCTATGCTTTTTATATGTTCCTAGAGAAAACTAAGTTGAAAGATGTTAGTAGCAATGATGCGGACTAGGTGCGTGATCTAAGGATTATCATCATTGCTGCACAGAAGTATTATGTCCTTGATGCACCGCTAGGTGACAAACCTATTGCAGGAGCAGATGCCGACGTTATGAACGTTTGACGAGCTCGGTATGATGACTACTTGATAGTTTAGTGCGCCATGCTTTACGGCTTATAACCGGGAATTCAAAAACGTTTTGAATGCCACGGAGCATATGAGATGTTCCAAGAGTTGAAATTAGTATTTCATACTCATGCCCGTGTCGAGAGGTATAGGACCTCTGACAGTACTTTGCCTACAAGATGGAGGAGAATAGCTCAGCCAGTGAGCATGTGCTCGGATTGTTTGGGTACTACAATTGCTTGAATCAAGTGGGAGTTAACCTTCCAGATAAGATAGTAATTGACAAAGTTCTCTAGTCACTATCACCAAGTTAGTAGAACTTCGTGATGAACTATAATATGCAAGGGGTGACGAAAGTAATTCCTGAGCTCTTCGCGATGCTGAAATCGGCGAAGGTAGAAATCAAGAAAGAGCATCAAGTGTTGATGGTTAACAAGACCACTTGTTTCAAGTAAAGGGCAAAGGGATAGAAGGGGAACTTCAAGAAGAATGACAAGCAAGTTATCACTCCCGTGAAGAAACCCAAAGCTAAAACTCAAGCCTGAAACTAAGTGCTTCTACTGCAAAAGAAATGATCACTGGAAGTGGAACTGCCCTAGATACTTGGCAGATAAGAAGGATGGCAAAGTGAACAAAGGTATATTTGATATACAGATTATGAATGTGTACTTTACTAGTGTTCATAGCAACCCCTGGGTATTTGATACCGGTTCAGTTGCTAAAATTTGTAACTCAAAACGAGAGTTGAAGAATGAACAGAGACTAGTTAAAGGTGAAGTGACGATGTGTGTTGGAAGTAGTTCCAAGATTGATATGATCATCATCGCACACTCCCTATACTTTCGGGATTAGTGTAGAACCTAAATAAATGTTATTTGGCATTTGCGTTGAGCATGAATATGATTTGATCATGTTTGTTGCAATACGATTATTCATTTAAAGTCATAGAATAATTGTTATTCTGTTTACATGAATAAAGCCTTTGATGGTCATACACCCAATGGAAGTAGTTTGTTTGATCTCGATCATAGTGATACACATATTCATAATATTGAAGCCAAAAGATCCAAGGTTAATAATGATAGTGCAACTTATTTGTGGCACTGCCGTTTAGGTCATATTGGTGTAAAGTGCATGAAGAAACTCCATAGTGATGAGCTTTTGGAATCACTTGATTATGAATCACTTGGTGCTTGCGAACCATGCCTCATGGGCAAGATGACTAAAACTCCGTCCTCCGGAACAATGGAATGAGCAACTGATTTGTTGGAAATCATACATACTGATGTATGTGGACTGATGAGTGTTGAGGCTCACGGTGGGTATCAATATTTTCTGACCTTCACTGATGATTTGAGCAGATATGGGTATATCTACTTGATGAAGCACAAGTCTGAAACATTTGAAAAGTTCAAAGAAATTTCAGAGTGAAGTAGAGAATCATCGTAACAAGAAAATGAAGTTTCTACGATCTGATCGCGGAGACAAATATTTGAGTTACGAGTTTGGTCTTCATTTAAAACAATGTGAAATAGTTTCACAACTCACGCCACCGGGAACACCACAGCGTTATGGTGTGTCTGAACGTCATAAACCATACTTTATTAGATATGGTGCGATCTATGATGTCTCTTACCGATTTACCACTATCGTTTTGTGTTATGCATTAGAGATAGCTGCATTCACCTTAAATAAGGGCACCATCTAAATCCGTTGAGACGACGCCTTATGAACTGTGGTTTGGCAAGAAACCAAAGTTGTCGTTTCTTAAAGTTTGGAGCTGCGATGCTTATGTGAAAAAGCTTCAACCTGATAAGCTCGAACCCAAGTAGGAGAAATGTGTCTTCATAGGATACCCAAAGGAGACTGTTGGGTACACCTTCTATCATAGATCCGAAGGCAAGATATTTGTTGCTAAGAATGGATCCTTTCTAGGGAAGGAGTTTCTCTCAAAAGAAGTGAGTGGGAGGAAAATGGAACTTGATGAGGTAATAGTACCTTCTCCTAAATTGGAAAATAGTACATCACATAAACTAGTTCCGGTGATTCCTACACCAATTAGTGAGGAAGCTAATGATGATGATCATGAAACTTCGGATCAAGTTACTTCTAAACTTCGTAGATCAACCAGAGTACGTTCCGCGCCAGAGTGGTATGGTAACCCAGTTCTGGAAGTGGTTTACTAGACCATGATGAACCTACGAACTATGAGGAAGCGATGATGAGCCCAGATTCTGCAAAATGGCTTGAGGCCATGAAATCTGAGATGGGATCCATGTATGAGAACAAAGTGTGGACTTTGGTTGACTCTCCGGATGATCGACAAGCCATTGAAAATAAATGGATCTGTAAGAGGAAGACTGACGCCGATGGTAATGTTACTATCTACAAAGCTCGACTTGTTGCAAAAGGTTTTCAACAAGTTCAAGGTGTTGACTACGATGAGATTTTCTCACTCGTAGCGATGCTTAAGTCTGTCCGAATCATGTTAGCAATTGCCGCATTTTATGAAATCTGGCAAATGGATAACAAAACTGCATTCTTTAATGGATTTAGTAAAGAAGAGTTGTATATGATGCAACCAGAAGGTTTTGTCAATCCTAAAGGTGCAAACAAAATGTGCAAGCTCCAGTGATCCATCTATGGACTGGTGCAAGCATCTCGGAGTTGGAATATACACTTTGATAAGTTGATCAAAGCATATAGTTTTATACAGACTTGCGGTGAAGCCTGTATTTACAAGAAAGTGAGTGGGAGCACTACAGCCTTTCTGATAAGTATATCTGAATGACATATTGTCAATCGGAAATGATGTAGAATTTTCTGGAAAGCATAAAGGAGTGTTTGAAAGGAGTTTTTCAAAGAAAGACCTCGGTGAATCTGCTTACATATTGAGCATCAAGATCTATAGAGATAGATCAAGACGCTTGATAAGTTTTTTCAATGAGTACATACCTTGACAAGTTTTGAAGTAGTTCAAAATGGAACAGTCAAAGAAAGAGTTCTTGCCTGTGTTGCAAGGTGTGAAATTGAGTAAGACTCAAAGCCCGACCACAGCAAAAGATAGAGAGAGAATGAAAGTCATTCCCTATGCCTCATCCATAGGTTCTATAAAGTATGCCATGCTGTATACCAGACCTATTGTATGCCCTACCCTGAGTTTGGCAAGGGAGTACAATTTTGATCTAGGAGTAGAACACTAGACAGCGGTCAAAATTATCCTTAGAGGACTAAGTAAATATTTCTCGATTATGGAGGTGATAAAAAGTTCGTCGTAAAGAGTTACGCCGATGTAAGATTTGACACTAATCCAGATGACTCTAAGTATCAATCTGGATGTGTATTGAAAGTGGGAGTAATTATCCAGAGTAGCTCCATGCAGAGCATTGTAGACATAGAAATTTGTGAAATGCATACGGATCTGAATGTGACAGACCCGCTGACTAAACTTCTCTCACGAAGCAAAACATGATCACACCTTAGTACTCTTGGGGTGTTAATCACATGGTGATGTGAACTAGATTATTGACTCTAGTAAACCCTTTGTGTGTTGGTCACATGGCGATGTGAACTTTGGGTGTTATTCACATAACGATGTGAACTATTGATATTAAATCACATGGCAATGTGAACTAGATTATTGACTCTAGTTCAAGTGGGAGACTGAAGGAAATATGCCCTAGAGGCAATAATAAAGTTTTTATTTATATTTCCTTATATCATGATAAATGTGTGAATACATAGACAAAATAGAGTGTCTCTAGTATGCCTCTACTAGACTAGCTCATTGATCAAAGATGGTTATGTTTCCTAGCCATAGACATGAGTTGTCATTTGATCAACGGGATCACATCATTAGGAGAATGATGTGATGGACAAGACCCATCCGTTAGCTTAGCAACTTGATCGTTTAGTTTTACTGCTATTGCTTTCTTCATGACTTGTACATGTTCCTATGACTATGAGATTATGCAACTCCCGAATACCGGAGGAACACTTTGTGTGCTATGAAATGTTACAACGTAACTGGGTGATTATAAAGATGCTCTACAGGTGTCTCAAAAGGTGTTCATGGTGTTGGCATAGATCAAGAATAGGATTTGTCACTCCGAGTGTCGGAGAGGTATCTCTGGGCCCTCTCGGTAATACACTTCATAATAAGCCTTGCAAGCAAATGACTAATGAGTTAGTCACGAGATGATGCATTATGGAATGAGTAAAGAGACTTGCCGGTAATGAGATTAACTAGGTATAGTGATACCGACGATCGAATCTCGGGCAAGTAACATACCGATGACAAAGGGAACAACATATGTTGTTATGCGGTTTGACTGATAAAGATCTTCGTAGAATTTGTAGGAGCCAATATGAGCATCCAGGTTCCGCTATTGGTTATTGACCAGAGATGAGTCTCGGTCATGTCTACATAGTTCTCGAACCCGTAGGGTCCGCACGCTTAACGTTCGATGACGATCGGTATTACGAGTTTATGAGTTTTGATGTACCGTAGGTAGTTCAGAGTCCCGGATGAGATCACGGACATGACGAGGATTCTCGGAATGTCGGAGACATAAAGATTAATATATTGGACGACTATATTCGGACACCAGAAGTGTTCCGGGTATTATCGGATAAAACCGGAGTGCTGGAGGGGGTTATCGGAACCCCCCGAGGGAGTATGGGCCATAGTGGGCCTTGAGGGAATAGAGAGAGGCAGCCCATAGGGCTGGCCACCCCCCCTAGGAATCCTAGTTGGACTAGAAAAGGGGGGAGGCACCCCTCTTATTCCTTCTCCTCTCCTCCTTCCTTTCCTACTCCTAGTAGGAATAGGAAGGGGGGTTCCTATTCCTACTAGGAGCAGGAATCGTACTCCTAGAACGCCATACTTGGCCAGCCACACCTCCCCCCCTTGATCCTTTATATACGGGGGCAGGGGCACCCAAATACACACAAGAAACATTGTTCTAGCCGTGTGCGGTGCCCCCCTCCACAGAAACACACCTTGGTCATACCGTTGCAGTGCTTAGGCGAAGCCCTGCGCCGGTAGCTTCATCATCTTCGTCACCATGCCGTCGTGCTGACGAAACTCTCCCATGAAGCTCAACTGGATCAAGAGCTCGTGGGACGTCATCAAGCTGAACGTGTGCTGAACACGGAGGTGTCGTACGTTCAGTGCTTGATCGGTTGGATCGCGAACACATTTGACTACATCAACCACGTCACTAGATGCTTCCGCTTTCGGTCTACGAGGGTACGAAGACACACTCTCCCCTCTCATTGCCATGCATCTAATAGATAGATCTTGCGTGATCGTAGGAAAATTTTGAAATACTATGTTCCCCAACAAGAACATCCCCCCACTTTAGCCATAAACATCGCCGGTTCTCAAAGCGGTCATGCGTTATGCGCGGTTTGGATGCTCACGTCACGTTGATAAGGATCCCACAATAAGCAGGCATGATCTCTATTCTGATAGGACGTGTCAATGGGGTTGTACCTTGAAACGCGAATCTAGGACCAAGTAAAATGGTCCGGTATGTTAATTGTAGGGGCGTGATGATTCACCAAAAAGATGTCAGTAAAGGTGTAATATTCATTTTCTTTCAGTGCCTTGCCTTCGAGGCTAAGGGTTGTACTAACTATGCAGAGCCGAACACAATACACCTTTTGCGGAAGATATATTCGGAAGAAGGAACCCGCCTTGCAATGCCAAAGACAATACGGAAGCCAAACTCATCGTCATCGAAGACAGGTTCAGGGGCTACTGAGGGAGTCCTGGATTGAGGGGTCATCATGTGTCCTGATAGTTCGTGGTGGGCCGGACTGGTGGCCCGTGAAGATCATTGTTGAAGATTGTCTCTCGTATCCGGATAGGACTCCTGTATTCGTATAATGGCAGGTTTTAGGTTCAGTTGTAATATTTCCTTCCTCTGCAAGATGGTTATGTACAAACCCTAGGCCCCTCCGGTGCATATATAAACTAGAGGGTTTAGTCCGTAGAGGCTAGAGAATCATAACATCCTCATAGGCTAGACTTTAGGGTTTAGCCATTACGATCCCGAGGTAGATCAACTCTTGTAATCATATTCATCCATATTAATATTGTAATGCCCAGGATGCGACTATATCTCCAACGTGTCGAGGCACGAGTTAGAGACATAAGCGCATTCTGGAATGATCGCAAGTGTGGTATCTTTGCACAACTCATGTAATGAACAGGTATGAAAGAGTAAAATAGTTGGCTTACACTCGCCACGTCACACAATTAATACAATAGCATACATTCATCCAAATAACACAGGGTCCGACTACGGACGAAATCAAACGAGAAAATATACCACAACCACAAGTCCTGATCGCCCCTTGTAGGAACCACTACTGATCGTCGGGATACGTCACATACATACGACCATGCTCTTCATCGAACTCCCAGTGAAGTTCTTGTCCATCTCCTGCGTCGTACTCAGTTGTACCTGCATCTGGTGTGTGTTGTAATCTGTGAGTCACAAGGACTCAGCAATCCCATTCCCGCGTATCAAAACTAACAAAGCCTTTAGGTGTGAAGAGGTAATAAAGTGTTTGCAGCAAGCACTAAGCAACTAGCTTACGAATTCAGAGCGAGATGAGAATAAGTGCCAAAGGTCGCAAAAGAAGATCAATAAGTGATCCTAGCTACTCATGCTCATGCATAACCCCACCATGTTCACTTTCTAAAACCCCTTCGAAAAGAGACCATCACGGTACTGACACAGGTAGTGTATTTTTAAGGATCTGGTGTCAAGTTATCTACAACCGGATATTAACAAATTCTTATCTGCCACATAACCGCGGGCACAGCTTTCAAAAGTTCATAACCCTGCATGGGTGTCCCAACTTAGCCCATCACAAGCTCATGATCTGCGGAGTCGCAACTCCATGTTGGGAAGACCCGAGTATTCTCGGAATCCCATGCTCAAGATATTTTGACAAAGGTAAAACTAATCCAGCAAGACCTCCCAACGTGCCGACACCCTGATAGTAGCCGCGCGTATCTCGTCTCAGGGCACGACCGGATGGGACAAGCTACAGGTATATACCAGCCCTCGAATTTCCCCAAGGTGGCCCCGTAGTGCGCCCAGTTCGGACCAACACTCATGAGGAGCACTGGCCTGGGTTGTTGATTAAGAACTCGGGTTAATTACTCCCTATGCAAGTTTTAGTTGTTAGGCAAATGTAGTACCAAAGTTGGGTCTCGCTGGAAAAGCTTTAAGCAGTGCGAATTATCAAGGGGGGGCCATAAACCCCAACCGTGTTAGAGCATCTCTAGTAGAACCCTCAAATCCTTAAATATAAAACCAGTTTTAAGGGTTGAGAATTGCCCAATTTTGACACTTTTAAGGGTTGAAAAACAGGGGCAAAGAGTAGAACCCTCAAACCCAACCCGTATAACGGAATATTCCGTTATACGGGTTGGGTTTGAGGGTTCTACTCTTTGCCCCAACCCCAACCCCAACCCTCAAAACTGTCATTTGGCATTGCATAATTTTTCACTAGAAAAACACAATAAACCTCCAAACAAACACGGAAATAAAGATCATTGATGCATGGTTTAATAGTTTTTACATCACACAATCATCATCACCAAAAAATTACACTTGGCGCCATTTCCTAGACCACTTCCATTTGGCATTACCTTTGCCCCTTTCACCTTGATCATCCTCTCCTCCAAGTCGGCCTTGCGCTTTGCTTCTTCACGTTTTGCTTCCATTTGTGCAAGCTTGACCTCCGAGGTGCTTTACCACCGAACATCCCCGCACCAATTTTAACCAAATACTCTCTTCGTCCCATAATATAAGAGCATTTTTGACACTAGACACTAATGTAAAAAATACACTTATATTATGGGACGGAGGGAGTAGTATTTTAGGCCGTGCATTACCGCAAACCAAAAACACAAGGAGAGAATGATAAACCTAACAGATTAAAATCTGCGAAAAACTGCATTGTTGTTTATCTAAATGAATTTAATAATTTATGCAGACATTTGCAGACCAATTAGCACCTGACAAACTAGAATCTCGGAGCCTGAAACATGGAATGCAACCTATATTCCATTACCCGACTAGTAAACAAACGTGGCTGGGGTCAATTATTACATTAGCAAGGACCAGACATGATAACAACCAAGCACAGTGGACAAACATTCGACGGATAGCTAATTCTAGAGCCATGCCGCATTCAGAGTCACAGAATGTCGCAGCAGTTTCTAAAACCAGGACGTCCATTCATCGAACAGAGGGAGGAGACAACCACCTTGGCATCGCGGAAGTTGATGAAGACCTTGCCGGTGCCCTCCTGGAGGACGACGCGGGCGGACGCCATCTTCCGGCGGCCCGTGGCGGTGATCCGCTGCGCGGCGAATCCCCCGGGCAGCCGTTGCTTCACGTACTTGCGCAGCGCCAGCCCGGAGAGCGCGTCCTCCTCGGCCTCGACCGCGAGCATCTCCTCGGGGCCGTCGTCGGCAGCGGGCGCCTCCGCCTCCGCCTCGACCGGCTCGGCGGCGTCGGCCCCGGAGGCGAAGAGGACGAGGCGAGCGGCGCGGCGGGTGGTGGGGTGGAGGCGGAGGAGAGGGGGCGGGTGGGGAGCGGAGGTGGAGGGGAGGGAGAGGTGGGAGAAGGCCGAGGCGAGGGAGGAGACGGGGACGGCCGTGGCGGGGACGGGGGCGGCCGGTGCGGGTGCGGCTGCCGGCGGAGGCGCCGGGG
>LR738711.1:745505394-745516654 GCA_902687465.1 Secale cereale | reverse complement strand
GTGGTGGGGTGGAGGCGGAGGAGAGGGGGCGGGTGGGGAGCGGAGGTGGAGGGGAGGGAGAGGTGGGAGAAGGCCGAGGCGAGGGAGGAGACGGGGACGGCCGTGGCGGGGACGGGGGCGGCCGGTGCGGGTGCGGCTGCCGGCGGAGGCGCCGGGGCTGGGGCCGGGGCGGGGGCGGGCGCGGCGGGCGCGGCGGCCGGGGCGGGGGCGGGGGCGGCCGGGGCGGGGGCGGCGGCCGACGCGGCGGCCGGCGGAGGCGAGGCGGCGGCGGGGAAGACCATGGCGGGCGGTTGAGAGCGGGAGCGGGCTTGGCGCGCTGGATCGGAAGTGAAGTGCGGGTTGGGAGGAGTTTCTCCTCCCAACCCTCACTTCTACAGGCTGAAATCGAGTTTGAGGGTTGGACCTCTAAATTTTTTTACAGGTTTAAGGGTTTAAGGGTTCTAGTCTATGTGGTTTTTCGGACGAAACCTGTAAAAAAGCGGTTATTTTAAAGGGTTTGGGGGTTTGAGGGTTCTACTAGAGATGCTCTTAGGAACACAAAATCAAGGAACATAACACCGCTTTATCGGGTCCTAAGGTGGCATGAGTGGAACAAAACACCAAGCAGAAAGCCAAACCTTCCACCCATTACCAATATATATGTGCATTAATTTCATTAAGATATATATTGTGGTATCCCAATAAAGAAGTCCAAACCTGGAGCAATCTTCAACTTCACCTGCAACTAACAACGCTATAAGAGGAGCTGAGCAAAAGCGTACTTAGCCAATCAACGGTTTGCTAGGAAGGCGGTTAGAGTGTTTCATGGCAACATAGGAGACTGACAAGACAAGAATAGGCATCGAGGCATAACTATAGAGCGAGACAACTAGCAAAGCAAAGGTAGAGGTGATATCGGAGAACGGTCATCTTGCCTGGGATCCCGCAAAGAAGAAGAACGAGACCATGAAGAAGACAAACGACCATAGTCGAACGAATCCTCACAACTCCGGAACGAAACCGAAGCTAACGAGAGAAGCAACCGGAAAGAAGCAAACAACAGGGTAAACACACAAGCATAAATATGACATATGATGCACAAACAAGTATGATGCATGTTCGGTTTAAATATGCATGGCATGGCAAAGTGCACAAGCAATACTACAAGTTAAGTGGGGCTCAATATGCAACGAGTTGCATATTGACAAAACACCACATTCAAGTGTTTAGTTTGATCTCATTTATGTAGACAACAATTTTAAATGTTATTAACATGGTAAGTGGTGAAGCACAAAGAAACTACCTATCTAGGCAATTTAAATGGGGCCGGAAACAACAAACAACAATTCCGAAATAAAACATGTGCATATTTTGAATTTGGTACTGTTCTGCCTATTACTTAATTTTAAGGTTATTAAACAGCAAAAGTAAATGCACCATGTTATTCTACATATTTTTCTAGCCCAATTACATATAAAGTTTAATAAATTTGGAGCTACGTTTATTTAGTTATGAATTAAACCATTTTAGCATGTTATTAAAGCAAACTTATGCAAACATCAATTTAAACATTTTAAACATGGATGAAAGTTGGTTATTATGAATCTACATGCGATTCTAAGCATTTTACATGTTTTCAACATTTTGATCTGATGCACGTTTTGAAAGTTATTATATGCATGAAGTATGAGGGTTTTTCTGCAAATCTATTTTCTGGGGATAATAGTTAAATTCTCAGATCTGAAAAAAAACTGGTCGGGCCGAAATCTGTTGGGGAGCTGGGCTTGGGGTGGCTCACCATGGGCTTTAGCCCAGCAGTGGAGGAGGAGGTCGGGCAGGCCGGATCTGGCGCGGCTGGGCCTGGGGATCGCGGTGACAGGCCAGGGGAGGCGGGGCCTTGGCACGACGCGGCTCACAAGGGCGCTTGAGTGGGGCGTGGTCAACGCTCGAGGACGAGCATTCCTCGTCTCCAGATGAACGAGCAGGGGGCCGCGGGCGCTGGAACTCCGGGACAGGACGAAGGGCGACGAGGAAGCGAGGTGGAGAGGCCTGACGGCGCAACTTCCTTGGATTTCGGCAGGAGCCCGTGGGTCTGGACGAGTCGGCCTGGCTCGGAGGACCTCCCTTGTTTGCAGTGGCCATGGCATCCCGGCGCGGCCGGTTACTGGAGGAGAAGAGCATCGCGGAACAAGGACGAGGCGGCCCTTGAGGAGGCATCGGTGCTGCAGTTTCTCCATGTCCTCATGTGGTTCCCTGTGAGAGAGGCAGAGGCATGAGAGAGAGAGGGGAAAAGGAACGGGGAGGAGGAAGCGTGAGGGAAGGCAGGGTCAGGGCGGCACTCCGACGTGATTCGGTCGTCGGAGAAGGGTGGCGGCGAGGCGGCGAGGTCGAGCAGGAGGAGGCGCTCGGGATGGAGGTGGCTCTCGGGGAGGAGGCATCGGGCGTCGACTACAAGAGCGAGAGGCCGTAGGCGTGAGGCTGCTCGGCCTTGGGCTGATGCTCGCCGGTGGCCACGAGGGCGGGGTCTAACAAGGAGGGAGGTAGCTACGGGTGGTGTTTGGTGGTCTGGATCGAAGGGATTAGCTAGGGAGTCGCTGGTTGGGTAGGGATGGATCCCAAGGTGGGAGGAGATAGGAGGAGGATCTGGACAGGGGTGGCGGCGGCGATTTGACAGGGAGGATCCCTAGAAAATAGGGTTTGGTCTGATTTGGGTAGGTTTGGTCTATATATAGTGAAAGGGGGAAAATCTAGGACATCCAATCGGGATCGGAGGGTTGAGAAATAAATAGGTAGGGAGCCCAAATAAGAAAATGGAGATGTTTTAATGATGTCGGGGATGATCCGTTCCCAGCGGTGACGACAACCCGGTTCAGGTCCGGGGAAGTTTCGGACACGAACGCGAGGGGCTCTGTGCACTATGAGGGCAAGAGAGAAAATGAACAACCATGTTGCAAGGGGTGTGAGAAAGGTCAACTGAGACAAACGGGAAGGCACTACAAACGTCTACGAGTTTTATGAAAACATGCGAATGTAATGCGGGTGATGCGATGATGAAAGGCAACAAACAAAAAATAAAACACACGACGACAACATAATACATGGAAGTCCTCCGGAGCGTTGGTCTCGGGGCGTCACAACTCTCCCACACTAATAGAGGATCTCGACCCGAGATCCTGGAGATGGCACCGGATAAAAGCGGAAGAGGAAGAGGTAAAACAAAGTTGCTTCTTTGACAAACGAGTGAAACCACGAACTTGAGAGGTTGGCCAAATTGAAAGAAAGAATACAGCGGAGTTGAACGAGATTACAAACAGTTCGTTGGACAAGAGGAACAAGTAATACGATAAGAACCGAGAGCTCAAGGAACAATATAGATTTTGCAACCACTCTGGTTGAAGAGAAGCAAGGAAAGAAGAATTCGGCAGCACTCTGATTGAAAATGGAAGGAATTGAACATGAACTTAACGAGATGGGATGATACTTGATGAAATCAACAACACGCTGCCTCCGAAACTATTGAACGAATGGTACAAGGGGTAAGAAAGGCATCAGACAGCACTCCGGTTGAAAAGAGAGGAAAAACTTGATAAGATGAGGGAACTTGAATGGAGGACACGACAATCCTGATAAATGGACTGGCAAGGAAAAGAACATGATCTTGACAAAAAGAGATGATGGAATGAAGATATCAATATTACAATACCTCCGGAATAGAAGCTAGATCGTTAGGAAGAAAAGAACGGAGAAGAAAATGACAACTTCTCTCAGAATTGAATTTGAAAGAGCATCCTTACAAAGATGGGTTGAACAGAGTTGTTGGAAATTCAACAATGAAAAGAATAAGCTTGATGTGGGCTTATGGAAAACATCTCAAAACTATGAGGTGGCAACCGGCCATTAACGGAAACAATTGGTTGGATTGAGGTCAACAAGGAGACGAAAAAACTTATTTCACCGGGAGGATAAATGAAGAACTTGGGTCATATATAATCGCTATAATTAGCAACAATCCTGAGGAAAAAGCTTTTAGGTGAAATATAACCCAAGATAACTCCAATGAATAAATTGAAGGTTTGAAAATATCTCACGAACGAAGAAAATGATGGGTTTACATATTTCATTCTTGATAACTTGTGAATCATGAAACATGAAATAAATTGTTGAGAATGACATAACACCACCTCAAAAGATAAGGTAGAAATAATTTCACTTTGAAGAGCAAGGAGAAGAATGCTTGAACTCATCGCACAAGAATCTTGATGAACACTTCAAGGATGAATTAAATCATGATGAACCACCAAGAAGAACTCCGGTAACTAAAGGATGAGAAGTGAAGGATGAAAAGAATAAGATTGAAGCCTTGCAATGATTAGATGGAGCTTTGCAAAGATATAATTGCAGTAACTTGGAGCTCCAGAAAATAAGATGAACAACTTGGAACCGAGAATATGATATGATGAATAAGCTCCGGAAAAAGAGATTAATCACTTCGAGAAAATAAGAATAAGATTTACTGTATGCTTATCCTTCATCAAATTAAATTGACGACAAGCAACGGATTTGGCATACTACTTGTTCTCGTTGAAAAAAATTAAGAGAGATATAGCATTTCTATGGACCACCTATAGGATTTGGAAAGAACGAATGAAATGATATTATAAGAAAGGAAGAAGAATCTTGAAGGAACCACCGTAAAAATATGGAGACGAAGGAAGAGGCATCAATTAAGAATAGTTGGAGGACGAAGTTGCAAACCGAGAACGAACAAATCTTCTGAAATGATGGCCTTCGGAGGATCACAATGGAAAGAATTCATGACATATTCTGGGTGTGTAAGAAAAGATTTAGAGGAAAACTCTTCTTGGGTCTTCAAATGTTGAGAAGAACAACGAGAAATACCATGAAGAATTTGTGAGATACTCCGAAAGAATGAAAAATATAAAGGTTGAAGCAACAATGAACGAAAGCGATCTTAGAGAAGGCATATGACTTGTCGTGGAAATAACACGGTAGATGTCCGGTTTAACGGACTTGATGATGGAACCATCGCACGGGTTAGCTTGAAAGGATTCATGGCACACAAAGGACACAAAGGATTTATACTAGTTTGGCCCCTTCGGAGAAGGTAAAAGCCTACGTCTAGTTGGTTGATATTGCTTGGGCGTCGGTTTACATGGAGCGGATTCGCTTTGCCTGCGTCTCGACGGATTGGTTGTTGCTTGTCCCTGAACCATCGCCGGGTCGTCCCTTTATATAGAGGTGACGCCTGGTCCGGTTTACAGAGTCCCGAGGCCGGCTCATAATCGTGTCCGCCTCGGTCTCTGTCTTTTCTTTCTTATCTCTCAAGTTACATCTCTTGGCGGTTTACAAACCGTACTTCTATACATGGGCCTTGAAATCTCATGGGCCTTAATCTCTACTAAAATATTAAAACCATGTACGATATAACTAAGCCGGTTTACAATATCCGGTTTATACCTACTAACCATATACCTTACATTAGGCCCCAGAATGATTTGAACTTGTTCATATCAGTCTTCTTTGTCTCATATAACTTTCTTCTGTCTTCATCTTTTTGAACCGGCTCTGACGTCATCCTCCGAAATCATTAAAGTCTGACAATGACATCATCTCCGCATTTAACGCCGTGAGCTGTACTGTAGCGTATTTTAAGGGTTATCCCGAAGATCGAGGCGTCACGGGATCTTTATCCGATTTCTGTCTCCTTGATTCTCGCACCTGTCGTTTCAGATCTGACTCCTGGCTATAAATACTGCCACCCCCCATTCATTATCTCCTTCTCACTTCATCCTCTTCCTGCGTCTTCTTCCTCCATTGCTGCCCGAGCTCAAACCGCCGCCGACGACCGCCGGATCTCCAGTCCTCGACCGGCCGCTGCATCAACCTGAGCCTCGACCAGATTAATCTCCGCCGCCGATTCTCGCTGTCCCAGGTATGTTCATCCTCCTTGCTGTTGATCTGCGTCCGCCATTGCTTCGCCTTGTTCTTCCGCCATTAGGGATTCCAATGAAGCTTCACCTCTTCGTAGATACGTTTCTCATAAAAGATTTGTGACCCTTAGGCCCTAGTCAGCAGATCTTCCGCTTAGTATTAGATTAGATCTCACCGTCATAATGCTGTAGATTTATCCGTTCCGCCATTAGAGCTCTCAACAAGCTTCATCTTGTTCGTTCTTTGAGCCCGTGATTCGTAGTAGCTTTACTTTTCGATCTTCTCCATTTTTACTCCGCTGTAGATGCGTCGAATCTTTATTGCTCCTGTCTGACATGTAAATCCATCCTTTTGGTATAAAGTCTGTGTAGCTTTTCTTTGAGTCTTTTAGATTAGTTTCTTTTCCTCAGCATACTCAGATCTTTCCCCCTTAGCAATCATTTAGAAACCTGTTTTTCTCCTCGGTAGATTCGCTAAGTATGTTCCGGTTTAAATGGATATGCCATAAACCGGAAATGATATAAACTGACGCAATGATTTGAACTGTTCCTCTTCAACTGCCATTTAAACCGGAAATGATATAACTTGTTTTATGATTGCCGGTTTAACCTTGTCAGCTAGCTCTCAGTTTCAACCATTGTATAAATAGATCCTGGATCTTTGTACGTTCATAATCCGTTTCTGTACTTTTATCTTCTTCAGCACTTTATTCAAATGGCTAAGCAGTATGTTTCCTGCGATTGGGTCCGTTCCGTCGTGACTGAGGATGACTTAATCAAGCTGTCGAAAATCGGCACATTAGGCCCTCAGGCTGAGCTAAAATGGCGTGCTCCGGGTAATGAATGCCCTCCTACTCCTAGATCCGGGGAAGTCATCGTATTTCTGGACCACATCTCCAGAGGCTTCTCTCCCCCCGGTTCAAAATTTTTCCGGGATGTTCTTGCCACTTTCCAGCTGCACCCACAGGATATCGGACCAAATTCTGTCTCCAACATTTGCGATTTCCAAGTATTTTCTGAAGTGTATCTGCAAGAGGAGCCTTCAGTTGATTTATTCCGGGATTTCTTCCATGCAAACCGGCGTACTGAATTCACCAGCGGACCTCACCAAGAACTTGGTGGGATTAGTATTCAGAAAAGGAGGGATGCAGTCTTTCCTCACGCCTCTTTACATACTCACCCTAAGGATTGGAACAAATCCTGGTTTTATTGTGTAGACACTTCCCCTGAAGGTGAAAATCCTTTGCCGGGTTATCGCGAAACTCGTATCCCGGCGAATCACCCCTTGCCACAACGGCTTAGCGCTGTTGAACGGACCCGGTTTTCACCACAGCTCTCCAAGCTGAGAGCCTTTATGGCAAATGGTCTAATCGGCACTGATTTCCTTCGCTGCTGGCTATCCTGGAGCATCCTTCCCTTAAGCCGGCGCCCTAAGCTAATGTGCAAATACTCTGGTAAACCGGATGATCCTCAGAGGTTTACTAAAGATAAGCTTTCTGAATCGGAGGTAGTGGAGTCAGCCAAGAAGATTGTCAATCCTGCCTTAACAGATTGCTCTAAAGTTGGCTTGGCCCCGTACTTTAAGAAGAATAAGCTGCCTGAAGTAAGTTTGTCTTTGGCTTGTACTTTATAAACCGTCCTCTTTGAACCGTCTTTCACTTGCCTTTGCTTTTTTCAATTAGGCTGATGACCCCTTCTGGAGGAGAAAACCTCAGGAGAAAACTGTAAAGCAGGCTCGCCGGAAAACTCCTGCAAACAAGAAAAGGAAAGCAGCCGTTGATGCCGGTTCTCCTTCTGAGGATGATGATCCGGACTCCGAGGTATGCCTTACTCCGGTTTAAGTCTCGCTTTCATGTACCTGTAATCATATCTAATGATACCTTTTCACAGGAACCGCTTGAAGGTGATAATCCGGCTGAGATTGAGGTAACCCTTATTTCTTCTGATTCAGAACCTCTTCCTCAAAAAAGCCGTCGGACAGTCAGAAAATATCAATTTTCTCATCCTTATGCTAAGTTGGATCCTAACTTTACTTTGAAGAAGCAACAGCATGAAGCTTTTCGCCGGACCACTCGCCACAGTGGCTTGGCGGTGGAGTCCTCTGGAATCTCATTAACTCCGGTTCGAAAGCGCCGTGCTGAGGTGATACTCTCTCCGACTCCTCTTCATCCCAAGGCCGGACTTATCCGAAAACCCCTTAAACCGTCTGATCCTGACTATCAGGAAACTCCGATGTCTTCTTCCGGCGAATCGACCGCTACACAGCTTCCTCCTTTGAAGACTGTTCCGGGGTAACTCTCTTCACCTCTTCCGGTTTATGACACCCCCCTTTCTCTTTATAATGTTAACTTATTTTGCCTGTTTTCCAGCAAACCGAAACCTAGCAAAAAGGCCAAGGCGAATAAGCCTGTTGCTGATCCTTCTACTGATGAACCGGTGATTGAACCGTCTACAGTTGTTCCTCCAGAAGGTACCCCTGCAGCTCCGGTTGAAGAACCTGCTCTTGAAACTCCTGTCACAGAAAATGTCCAAGACCCACCAAGTCCGGCCCGGGTTAATTCTCCTCAAGTTAACCCGGCATCTCCTGATCCGGCTCGAGTTGAAGTTATTCCTCCCAATGAACCCACTTCTCCTGACGTTGTGGTTACTGGCGCTGCTTACGTTGCTCCAGCTGAACCCACCGTTTTAGCAAAGCATACAGCTAAAACGGAAAAAATAGCTCAAGACAAAGGAAAATGGAGTACTGATATATCCAGTCTTTCCAGTATGAGCGCTCAAGATATTTATTCCGGATATTTGAACCGGCTCCACAGCAGCCGGGATTATGAAGCCAGCCTGGTGAACCTGATGAGAGAAAAATATGAAGTAAGTTTCCTCTTCTGACTTTGCTTTTTTGACGCATCTTTACCTCATGGCAGCCCCCAAGTTCCGGTTTATCTGCTTTACTGAAGGTAATCCGGAACTTTGTAGCTTGAACTGCTGATCTATACATTAGCCCCCAAGTATCAAGTAGATAACTTGGTTATGTAGTTGATACTTGTAATTTCAAATTGTCTGTGGTGCATTGCTTCAACTGCCATTAGCCCCCAAGTGTCAAGTAGACAACTTGGTTGTGTGCTTGAGACTTGTACTTTCAAATTGTCTTTGCTGTATTACTTCAACTGCCATTAGCCCCCAAGTGTCAAGTAGACAACTTGGTTGTGTGCTTGAGACTTGTAATTTCTAATCTTGCTTTTGAACTTTTGTCTACAGGCTGAGCTGAACCGGAATGCTCTGGAAATCAGTGAACTTCGAAGCCGGCTTACGGAGACTGAGTCAGCCGCTTCAAAGGCTAAGAAAGAACTTCAAGTGAGTTTAAAGACTGCTGAAGACTTGAAGAGGTTCTTTGACGAGGAGCGGACTACTTTTGAAGTCCAGAAAAAAGATCTTGAGAAACGTGTTCAGGATGCAGAAGGAGCACTTAACCCGGTTACTAAAGAATTGACCGGGTTAAAGCGCCAAATTGACTTGATGACTTCTGCTATTTTTGGTAAGCATAATCTGAACTCCTGTCTTTATCTTTGTAACCTGTGACCTGCACCGGTTTAACTTTCATTGTTGTATGTAGGACGCCGTGTCTCCCATCTTGGGGATGACTTACGGAAGAAACTCAAGGCCTGCTATACCTTGGTCGAACAGTTGTACTCTGGAACGCAAAGGATTATCAGTGCCACTTCCTTTGGTAAACCGGCTCCTTCAACTATCAAAGATACTTTGAATAGTTTGTCCATTCTGCCGGCTCATCTTGAAGAGGTTAAGAAATCGGCTGCTCGAGGAGGTGCTCTTCTGGCCCTTACGAGGGCTAAAGCTTGGGTCCCGGACATTGATCCGGAGGAGGTGTTAACCGGATTTCCTGATACCAAGGAGGACGGTTCAACGTTTAATGAAAAGGATCTTTATGCTCTGACAAAGGAGATGCGCCCCCTCGCCAGCAAGATTGCGGTGGAGTCTGACTTGTCTTGATATCATCCATCATATAACCTGCAGAACGAGCGGGTGGAGCGACCGGTTTATGATATTGTAAACTTAATTCCGCCGGTTCGTCCTCGCACCTTTGCTCCTGATATTGATCCTGCTGAGCTTATCAACGATGAAGTATATTTCCGTGCCTTGGCAAAGATTGATTGGCGTGCACCGGATTTCCCACCGCTTCACGAGGAGGAAGACGTTCCGGAACAAGACGGTGGCCAACCATCTCAGCAAGGAGAAGCACAATCTTGAATGCTACTGTTGTAATCATGATTGTTATTCCGTCAAACAATGCTTCCAACTATTTGGCTTTTTATGCCTTGTAATAGGTTTAGCTGAAACTTAATGCGCTGTGATCCGACATTTGGTCTTCATGAAGTATTCGTTCGTTGACTTGTTAATTGATGTGGATGCTTTGTTCTGTTCATAAAAATATCAAAAAACATGTCCTAGTGGCTTACCACTGGACGGATTAACTTGTTCTCTTGACACATCTAATAAGCATATCTTTAAAAAATAACTGTGATACCTGAGATGTATGTAGCCAATATACCTTAAACCGGTCAGGATGTTTAAAATCACCTTAATCGGTCTTCATCGATTCTAATAAACACCTGAAACTCTTCGGTTCATCTTGTCGATAAATCTTTCTCATCTTGGTTCAGAAACTTGTAACTTGCACCTGATACTCCATCCGGGCTTGAATGAACACCGGGCTTGGTCATAACTGGGCCGGGTTAATAAACTCCGGTCATTGTTTTGTCTCATACTGGTGACTTATAGCCAAAACCAGGCCGGTTTAAAAAACACCCGTCATTATACCTGATCGTGTACTGCCAACCTGTTGGCTCATCATGAAGTCGATCCGGGTTATGATGAACGTCGGTTTAATTCTCGCTGGTGTTCATGACCCAGACTTATAACATTATAGATAGGTGGTCAACTTCTGGAGCTGTTCCACTCGGTTTAAAAGGTTATGGAACACAAAAAACATCAAAAAACACACAATTCTTGTAAATCAGACCATGTAGTCGAGGCTTTTTCAAAGAGCTGCCAGGCTCAAAAACAAGGTTCAGCCAATCAATGGGACGTGGGCAAACCTACTGTCCCAAGGAGCCTAGCCAAACACTGAACGTGAGCGTATTGACTGTTCAGGGGGCCGATAGAACCGCAAATAAAAATCGAGCCAATCATTGGGACGTGGGCAAACCGGACTGTCCCAAGGGGCCTAGCCAATCACTGAACGTGAGCGTATCGACTGTTCAGAGGGCCGATATTATCGTAAACATAGCCAATCATTAGGACGTGGGCAAACCGGACTG
>LR738711.1:745471627-745505056 GCA_902687465.1 Secale cereale | reverse complement strand
GAATCATAAACATAGCCAATCAATGGGACGTGGGCAAACCGGACTGTCCCAAGGGGCCGGGCCATCCCTGAACGTGAGCGTATCGACTGTTCAGGGAGCCCAAGGAATCATAAACATAGCCAATCAATGGGACGTGGGCAAACCGGACTGTCCCAAGGGGCCTCTAAAGTTCCTCCTGACTCTGCAGGTTTTTCTTTTTATGGGTCTTTTCTCTTTCTTGAACCGGATATAATTCTTGTTCCCGAGAGTTCTACCGCTCCTTCATATATCCTGCAAAAATTAGTTTCTAAAACCGGCCAATATTGAAATATGATATTTGATAACAAACTGATATGGTTATTTGCCGCAAAATTTGTGTTATATGGAGAAAGGGCTGAGCCCCCGGTTTACCGAGGGTGCCGGTTTATTCATTATTCATAATATATACATAGGATACATTGGAGTACATGGCTCAAGTGTAGTATGGCCGTAAATGAGCGATGTTCCACGGCCTTTTCGTCTCCTCTTCTGATGTCCGTGAATCCTTGTGTTCTCGAATGTCTACCAAATAATATGAACCGTTGTGTAAATTCTTGCTGACCACAAAGGGCCCTTCCCATGGCGGGGATCGCTTGTGCATATCTGTTTGATCTTGGATAAGCCGAAGTACCAAGTCACCCTCCTGGAATGTCCTGGTTCTAATCCGGCGGCTGTGATATCTGCGCAAATCTTGCTGATAAATCGCCGACCGTGCTGCAGCTATATCACGCTCTTCATCCAACCGATCCAAACCGTCTTGTCTTGACTCCTCATTAACAGCTTCCACATAGGCCGCTACCCTCGGTGAATCATGGCGTATGTCACTTGGAAGAACTGCTTCTGTGCCGTAAACCATGAAGAAAGGTGTATAACCTGTAGACCGGTTGGGTGTAGTGTTAATACTCCAAAGGACAGATGGTAATTCTTCAACCCAACACCCTGGGGTTCGTTGCAAAGGTGTCATAAGCCGGGGTTTGATTCCTCGCAAAATCTCCTGATTTGCCCTTTCTGCCTGACCATTGGATTGGGGGTGAGCCACAGAAGACACGTCCAAACGAATATGCTCTCGTTGACAGAATTCTTCCATCTCTCCCTGAGATAAGTTGGTGCCATTATCTGTGATGATGCTGTGTGGAAAACCAAACCGGAATATTACTTTTTTGATGAACTTGACTGCTGTTGCCGCATCACACTTGCTTATAGGCTCCGCTTCAACCCACTTCGTAAACTTGTCTACTGCTACTAGTAGATGAGTTTTCTGATCTTGGGATCTCTTGAAAGGACCAACCATGTCAAGCCCCCAAGTTGCAAAAGGCCAAGTTATTGGTATCATCCGGAGTTCCTGTGCCGGAACAAGGGCACGTCTTGAGAACTTCTGACAAGCGTCACACTTGCGGACCAGGTCTGCCGCATCTGCATGCGCGGTTAACCAATAAAAATCATGTCGGAAAGCTTTAGCCACTAAAGATTTTGATCCGGCATGATGACCACAATCCCCTTCATGAATCTCTCTTAGAATCTCACAACCTTCCTCAGTTGAAACACACCGTTGAAATACTCCAGAAGTGCTACGATGGTGCAGCTCTCCGTTGGCAATTGTCATAGATTTGGAACGCCGGATTATCTGCCGTGCTTCGTCTTCGTCCTCTGGTAACTCTCCTCGGCTTAAGTATGCCAAATAGGGTAACGTCCAATCCGGAATAACATGGGTTGCTGCAACCAACTGTGCCTCTGGATCCGGAACAGCTAGGTCGTTCTCTGAAGGTACTTGAACCGAAGGACTGTGCAATTCATCCAAAAAGGTGTTTGGTGGTACCGGTTTACGTTGCGATCCTAGCCGGCTTAAAGCGTCGGCTGCTTCGTTCCTCCGCCGGTCTATATGCTCCACCTGATATCCCTTGAAATATCCTGCAACCGCTTCAACCTCTCGTCGATAAGCCGCCATGAGGGGATCCCTTGAATCCCACTTGCCCGAAACTTGCTGTGCCACTAGGTCTGAATCGCCCAGGCACTTAACCCGGCTCAAATTCATCTCTTTTGCCAATCGCAAACCATGAAGTAGCGCTTCATATTCTGCTGCATTATTAGTACAAGGAAATAATAACCGGAGGGCATAACAAAATTTATCACCTCTGGGGGAAGTTAAGACAACTCCAGCCCCCGAGCCCTCCAACTGTTTTGACCCGTCGAAGTGAATCGTCCAATAAGTAAGATCCGGCTTCTCCTCAGGAGTCTGCAACTCCGTCCAGTCATTGATGAAATCGACCAATGCCTAAGATTTTATAGCAGTGCGCGGTACATACTTCAATTCATGCGGACTGAGTTCAATGGCCCACTTGGCTACCCTGCCTGTAGGTTCCCTATTCTGGATTATGTCCCCCAACGGAGCTGAACTAACCACAGTTATTGGATGCCCTTGGAAATAATGCTTCAGTTTCCGGTTTGCCATGAACACCCCATATACCAACTTCTGCCAATGAGGGTACCTTTGCTTAGACTCGATGAGTACTTCACTCACATAATAAACCGGGCGCTGAACCGGATGTTCCTTCCCTGCTTCCTTGCGCTCAACCACAATCGCAACGCTGACCGCCCGTGTATTCGCAGCAACATATAACAGTAAAGGCTCCTTATCAATGGGAGCAGCTAAAACCGGCGGTTTTGCTAGTTGCTGTTTCAGATTCTCAAACGTTGTATTTGCCTCATCACTCCAAATGAACCGGTCCGTTTTCTTCAACATTTGATAAAGCGGGATTGCTTTTTCTCCTAAACGACTGATAAACCGGCTCAGCGCCGTGATCCGGCCAGCTATGCGCTGAACATCATTGATGCAAACCGGTTTTGTCAAAGATGTGATGGCCTTGATCTTCTCCGGGTTGGCTTCTATTCCCCTGTTTGAGACCAGGAATCCCAGAAGCTTACCAGCCGGTACACCAAAGGCACATTTCTCCGGATTAAGCATCATCCTGTAAGCCCGAAGATTACCAAAAGTTTCTCTGAGGTCTTCTATCATTGTTCTTTCCTCCTTTGATTTGACCACGATGTCATCCACATAAGCATGCACGTTCCTTCCTATTTGCCCCTTTAAACAATTCTGAACGCAACGCTGATAAGTTTCATGTGCACACTTGAGCCCAAAGGGCATAGACACATAGCAAAAAGCACCAAAAGGGGTTATGAAAGCTGTCTTCTCTTGATCCTCAACTGCCATCTTGATCTGGTGATAACCTGAATACGCATCCAGAAAACTCAGCCGCTCACACCCTGCTGTGGCATCAATAATCTGATCAATGCGAGGTAGAGCAAAAGGATCAGTCGGGCAAGCTTTATTGAGGTCTGTGTAGTCCACACACATCCTCCACTTCCCGTTCTTCTTTAGAACCAGCACCGGATTAGCCAACCATTCCGGATGAAAAACTTCCACTATGAACCCTGCCGCCAAAAGTCTGGCCACTTCTTCTCCTATAGCCTTGCGCCTCTCTTCATTAAAGCGGCGTAGATACTGTTTTACCGGTTTAAACTTCGGATCAATATTCAACTTGTGCTCAGCGAGTTCCCTCGGTATACCTGGCATGTCAGAAGGTTTCCATGCAAAGATATCCCGATTCTCACGGATGAACTCGATGAGCGCGCTTTCCTATTTAGGATCCAGGTTAGCACTGATGGTGAATTGCTTAGACGAGTCTCCAGGCACAAAATCAACCTGTTTAGTCTCTTCCGCTGACTTGAACTTCAAAGCCGGATCATGCTCGGTAGTTGGTTTCTTCAGCGGAGTCATATCTGCCGGATCAACATTATCTTTATATAATTTTAACTCTTCCGTGGCACATACCGCTTATGCATAAGCTGCATCACCTTCCTCACACTCCACTGCTATCTTACGACTGCCATGCACCGTAATTGTGCCTTTATGACCCGGCATCTTAAGCTGCAAATAAACATAACATGGCCTAGCCATAAATTTAGCATAGACCGTCCTTCCAAACAAAGCATGATACGGACTTTTAATTTTGACAACTTCAAAAGTGATCATCTCCGATCTGGAATCATGCTCATCTCCAAAGGTAAATTCTAAGTCAATCTTACCAACTGGATAAGCTGACTTACCTGGGACCACCCCGTGAAAAACTGTGTTTGATGTCCTTAACTTTTTATCTGTCAGACCCATGCGACGAAAGGTCTCGTAATACAATATATTGATACTGCTACCTCCATCCATGAGGACTTTAGTAAATTTGTATCCTCCCACCTGAGGTGCTACCACCAAGGCTAAATGTCCCGGATTATCTACCCGTAACGGGTGGTCCTCTCTGCTCCATACAATGGGCTGCTCTGACCATCGTAGAAATTGTGGCGTCGCCGGTTCGACTGCATTAACAGCCCGCTTTAAAACCTTCTGGTCTCTCTTACATAAACTCGTGGTGAAAACATGATATTGACCGCTGCTCAACTCCTTCGGATTACTCTGGTATCCAGATTGCTGCTGTTGCTGCGGACGTTGTTGCTGCTGGTTTCCTTGGTTATTGTAACTCCCTTGGCCCTGCTGCTGATTATTCTGATTGTTGTAACCACCTTGATGATGCGATTGATTTCCCTGACCATGATAACCACCTTGATGATGTGATTGACTTCCCTGACCATTATAATTTCCTTGACTATTTTGGCCGCCTGGCCGGGATTGATAACTGCCGTTGTTCCCTTGATAACCACCGTTGCCCCTATATCCTGATCCGGAGTTGTTCCCTTGATAACCCGGACCATAAAACCCGGGCCCTGAACCGCCGTTCGGGGGCCGGCTAGGAGGGTTAAAACGGCCGTTCCCTGCTTTCATAAAGGACAGGCATTCTCTTATAGTATGCCTTGCAATCCTCCCTCTTCCGCTATGCTTTAGACAGGGTTGATCCAAATCCTGCTCCCAACCCGGGTTTCCTCCGCCGGTTTGGAGAGTGGAACCCTGCTGATTAACCTGAAGACCGCCTTGAGCCTGTGTATTAGCAACAAAATCGGAGCTATTTTCTGCCTTCCGTTTACCCAAAAAGCTTGAAGAAACCGGATTAACCGGCGCCGGTTTACCGGACTTGCTGGCCTTCCCCGTTTTATCTCCTTCCGCTTCCGGATACTTGGTATTGTCCGAGTCTCCGTATTTCACCAGGGCACTCATTAAAGTCCCCATGTCATTACAGTCCCGCTTAAGCCGTCCGAGCTTTAACTTTAAAGATTCAAACCGGCAATTGTTTTCCAACGTCACTATTGCCGTACTAGGATTGATACCGTTCGAAGAGTGTAAAATCTCCGCCACTCTGCGTACCCAAGCTGCTGTAGACTCCTGCTCGCCTTGCACACAGGCTGCTAAATCTATCACCGACATTGGTTGCTTGCATGTATCCTTGAAATTTTTGATGAACTGACTGCGCAGCTCCCCCCATGACCCGATAGAATTCGGAGGTAGCGCCTTCAGCCAAGTCCGGGCCGTGCCCTCGAGCATCATAGTGAAATATTTGGCACAAGCCGATTCATCCACATCCAGCATCTCCATGGCCATCTCGTAACTCTCCACCCAAGCTTCGGGTGGTAAATCGGCTGTGTAATTAGGCACCTTGCAAGGTCCTTTGAAATCCTTGGGCAACTTAACGCTCCGTAGGGCGGGGACGAGACATTGTATTCCAAAACCGCTCGTTGTAGCTCATGTCCCTGTAGTGGCTGTGTGAACCGGCGTCGACTGACGAATTTCCTCCCTGGCCTCCGATCTAGGCCGGTTTAGGTCCGGGGCTGGCATCTCCGCCCTTGCCGGATTATCCTGCCTGTGCTGATGTCTCCTGCGCTCACTGCTAGACACTTCTGGCTCCTCCCAATGTCTAGAGTAACTTCGGTTGGGACGTGGTGTTGAATGTAACCTTTCCCTGCTATGAGAGTACGCTTGCTGCTGTATTAACGCCGTATTAAGCAGCTTCTGGGCCCTGCGCGCCTCTATCGCCACCGGGGATGTCTCTTCCACGGGTAAAGCGGCCAACCGTGCTGCCGCTGCAGCAATATTATCCAAAGGGTTTGAATAGTGTCCCGGAGGGACAGGAACATAAGGCGCCGATGTAATCCGACGCTCCCGTTCTGCAGCGGGCTGCTAAACCGGCTCGTCCCGAGCCGGTGGGCTTCTCCGGTTTAAGGCCGGATTATTACTGGCCCCAGCCCCAGGTGTTCTGAACAAATTCGCAGATTCGAAACCCGACGGTAGGCGGGATCGATACTTTCGCCCCCTTACTCCTTCCACAGAAGCCTGCTCCATCCTTAAATGAAAGGCCTGATCATCCAACTCTGCTTGTCTTATGGCTAACATCTCTCCTTCCGCTTTTAAATCCTCCTTTAACTGATCGATCCGGGCTTTCAACTGAAGAAGCGCTGCATCATGTTGCGCCTTGTCTGCTGGAGCTACGACCTCCACTGCTTTAGCTGTGAACTCCTCGATCAAGGTGGATAGAACTTCAGTAAGGGAGGGATTTGAACCGCTTCCCCCTGCACCAGCCTCTGCTGTTGTTCCGTTCGTCGGGGGTTGTGAACCGGCCATGAAGACCGCCACCCGGTTTGGCGGGCCAAAGGGGTCCGGAATACTGTTTCCATCGGACTCGCCCTCAGACCGGCCATCCCGCAACTGATACAGAGATTCAGTTTCCCCGGATGAAGACTCGTCATCTGAGTAGACGACGGTTGCACCATCAGATTCCGATCCGTCCTTGGCTTGGCCTCCGTGAATTGCTCCAACGAACACATGCTTCATGGCAGGCTGAATCCGGGCCGATCTCGCACGCTGAGCCGGCTCGACGATGTTGGGGAGGGTGTCCGGCTCAGGTCCCGGTTCACCAATTTTGCCAATGAAGACTTGGATGCTGCCGAAGGGGACCCGGTACCCGTATTCGATCGAATCGGCCTCCGGTCCCCAACCCGCGTCGTCGATGTAGATCCGGCCACGACGACTCTTGGTCATCCGGCCGACTGCGTAACCCTTTAACCCTTCGAAGCCGCCTTTCAAGAACTCGAAACCATCGTGCGCACGCCCCACGGTGGGCGCCAACTGTGGTGGAAATAACACGGCAGATGTCCGGTTTAACGGACTTGATGATGGAACCATCGCACGGGTTTGCTTGAAAGGATTCATGGCACACAAAGGACACAAAGGATTTATACTAGTTCGGCCCCTTCGGAGAAGGTAAAAGCCTACGTCTAGTTGGTTGATATTGCTTGGGCGTCGGTTTACAGGGAGCGGATTCGCTTTGCCTGCGTCTCGACGGATTGGTTGTTGCTTGTCCCTGAACCGTCGCCGGGTCGTCCCTTTATATAGAGGTGACGCCTGGTCCGGTTTACAGAGTCCCGAGGCCGGCTCATAATCGTGTCCGCCTCAGTCTCTGTCTTTTCTTTCTTATCTCTCAAGTTACATCTCTTGGCGGTTTACAAACCGTACTTCTATACATGGGCCTTGAAATCTCATGGGCCTTAATCTCTACTAAAATATTAAAACCATGTACGATATAACTAAGCCGGTTTACAATATCCGGTTTATACCTACTAACCATATCCCTGACATGACTGATGGAAATCATTCTTACATCACACTTGAAAAGAATTTGAGAATAACTCCGGAAAAAATTAGAAGAGTCGGGTAAGATCCTGGGAATAAACCTGTTGGTTAGGGCCCACTCAAAAGAAACATCGTTGAATGATTGCTTTAAGAGATATTGCACCAGTTGTATTAAATAGCTTGAATAAAATGACAATCCTCAAAATAGCTTGAACAGATTAAGAATTGAAACACGAATCTTCTGAGATATCTTGTACACTCCGGATAAGAATTAGAGAGAGTTGATTAATCAAGAGAGACTTCGGATAAGAAATTCCAACATGGGAAAACATGTGAAACAAGAGGAAGAGATATGATCAACACCGAAGCTTGAATTTAGTCCAGCGGACAAGAAAAAGAGAGCGAAGAATGATGAACTTGAATCTTCCTGAGCATCTTCACGAGAAATCACCGGATGAAACATTAAAGAAGATTGATGAAGAGGCATCACAAGAATATAAGGACACTTGATTAAGTACTCTGGCTCCATAAAGAAAAGGGTGGGAGGGTGGGGAAAAACAAAGACAACTTGGGATGAATGAAACGAACACCATTGAGAAAAACCAAGAATTGGTCTTGCACATATTAAAAAGGATCGGGTTAACTTGAAGGGAAGCACGCCGGTTGAAAAGAATTTAACATGAAAATCTTGATGATCAAGTAGGATTAGCACTCCCATAGGAATATGAGAACACTGATTAGGAAAGGTATGGAATCAACACTTGACATCGAAGCAACTCAAATACCACAATCAAAACAAAAACAAAGAACAAATATGTTGCAACGTATAGTCTTCACAACGAACATCCGAACAAAATTGAAAGAATGAATTCCATAGCTTAATGGTACATCAACTTGTTAAGAAGCCACTTGGGAGAACAAAATGATAGAATAAAACAACAAGGTAACAGATGGAACAAATACATAATAGAGGTTTCGTCCCACCTGTTCGTGCTGATGCCCCATGGCACATGTTACAAAGGGCCTTGCAATCCCCGGATCAGCATAGCCAAGGATCCTTTAAGATGCAACCCCCAGTGTAACATCGACCATGATAGCCTCTCCACTAGATGTTGAACCCCAACCTCATATCATGCACCCGTTGGAAGATTACCTAAGAGCTACTTGAATCCCACCTATTAATTCCTGAAGCTTTCCGGTTATGCAATCTGGTGTTGGGGATACAGGGGAAGAACAATATATCACCCAACTAGCAATACCTACATCCAGATGTATCCATCCGTCAACACATAACCAGGTACCTTCGGAAACCGTTTACCTCGGACCTTCGAAACGCATCTGCTATACTAGCTGTAGCAATACTCCCGAACTATCCCACCAGTACTGGGTGACATCGGGGTTATCTCACCACCAGACACGCATAGAAGAGTTTTTTATGTCGGCCGCCTCTGGTATTCTAGAACTGCAACGATACATTTGTGATGACATAACCTCGGAGCTCAACTCCCAGGGACACTACCACAACCCCTAAATGGCAGGAGGCGCCAAGAACAATGTTCTCGTCATAAATATATCGGAACAATCCAAACAATACCCGTGTGATCCTAAAAAAATTGGTGAAATTTTGAGAATAGTGAAGATAAAACAACGTTAGGAGTCCTTACCAGAGCAACGAAGGGGATGAGGAGTAAAAAGAAATCCTACTCTCTGATATATAAGACTCAAAACATTTTGTGTGTGTGCCTAGACTCAACCGTCAGCGGTTCGATCAATCAGGGGGCTCCTAGGTCGGAGAAGGCTCTGAATACCAACTTGTAATGCCCAGGATGCGACTATATCTCCTATGTGTTGAGGCACGATTTAGAGACATAAGCGCATTCTGGAATGATCGCAAGCGTGGTATCTTTGCACAACTCATGTAATGAACAGGGATGAAAGAGTAAAATAGTTGGATTACACTTGCCACGTCACACAATTAATACAATAGCATACATTCATCCAAATAACACAGGGTCCGACTACGGACGAAATCAAACCAGAAAAGATACCACAACCACAAGTCCTGATAGCCCCTAGTAGGAACCACTACTGATCGTCGGGATACGTCACATACATATGACCACGGTCTTCATCGAACTCCCAGTGAAGTTCTTGTCCATCTCCTGCGTTGTACTCAGTTGTACCTGCATCTGGTGTGTGTTGTAATATGTGAGTCACAAGGACTCAGCAATCCCATTCCCAGGTATCAAAACTAACAAAGCCTTTAGGTGTGAAGAGGTAATAAAGTGTGTGCAACAAGCACTAAGCAACTAGCTTACGAATTCAGAGCGAGATGAGAATAAATGCCAACAGTCGCCAAAGATGATCAATAAGTGATCCTAGCTACTCACATTCATGCATAACCCCACCGTGTTCACTTTTTGAAACCCCTTCGAAAAGAGACCATCACGGTACTCACACAGGCAGTGTATTCTTAAGGATATGGTGTCAAGATATCTACAACCGGATATTAACAAATTCCCATCTGCCACATAACCGCGGGCACGGCTTTCAAAAGTTCATAACCCTGCACGGGTGTCCCAATTTAGCCCATCACAAGCTCATGATCTGCGGAGTCGCAACTCCAAGTTGGGAAGACCCGAGTATTCTCAGTATCTCGTGCTCAAGATATTTCGACAAAGGTAAAACTAATCCAGCAAGACCTCCCGGCGTGCCGACACCCTGATAGTAGCTGCGCGTATCTCGTCTCAGGCCACGACCGGATGGGACAAGCTACAGGTATATACCAGCCCTCGAGTTTTCCCAAGGTGGCCCCGCAGTACGCCTAGTTTGGACCAACACTCATGAGGAGCACTGGCCCGGGTTGTTGATAAAGAACTCGGGTTAATTACTCCCTATGCAAGTTTTAGTTGTTAGGAAAATGTAGTACCAAAGTTGGGTCTCACTGGAAAAGCTTTAAGCAGTGTGAATTATCAAGGGGGGCCCATAAACCCTAACCATGTTAGGAACTCAAAATCAAGGAACATAACACCGGTTTATCGGGTCCTAAGGTGGCATGAGTGGAACAAAACACCAAGCAGAAGGCCAAGCCTTCCACCCATTACCAATATATATGTGCATTAATTTCATTAAGATATATATTGTGTTATCCCAATAAAGAAGTCCAAACATGGAGCAATCTTCAACTTCACCTGCAACTAACAATGCTATAAGAGGGGCTGAGCAAAAGCGTACTTAGCCAATCAACGGTTTGCTAGGAAGGCGGTTAGAGTGTTTCATGGCAACATAGAAGGCTGACAAGACAAGAATAGGCATCGAGGCATAACTATAGAGCGGGACAACTAGCAAAGCAAAGGTAGATGTGATATCGGGGAACGGTCATCTTACCTGGGATCCCGCAAAGAAGAAGAACGAGACCATGAAGAAGACAAACGCTCGTAGTCGAACGAATCCTCACAACTCCGAAACGAAACCGAAGCTAACGAGAGAAGCAACCGGAAAGAAGCAAACAACAAAGAAAACACACAAGCATAAATATGACATATGATGCACAAACAAGTATTGTCGTGGTTTTGTCACGACAGATGTCCTAGCAAAAGGACTTAGTCGTGAGGCCATCGCTACGGATTAGCTTAAAGGGGTTAAAGCAGACAAGGACACATGGACTTTATACTAGTTCGGCCCCTTCGATGAAGGTAAAAGCCTACGTCTAGTTTGGTGTAATATTCCTAGGGTTTCGATGACCAGGGAGCGAATCCGCTTTGCCTGTGTCTCGAACTGTTGTTCTCCGCCCTGAACCGTCGCCGGGTCGTCCCTTTATATAAGAGGTGATGCCTGGTCCGGTTTACAGGATCCCGAGGCCGACTCATAAATGTGTCCGGCTCGGTCTCTATCCTTCCTATCTTACATCACAAGTTACACATCATATGGCGGTTTACAAATCATGGGCCCTAATGCCTCTTGGGCCTTAAGCTTCTTGGACTAAAGCGTCTTGCTCCACGTTTGCCTGGGCTTCAGTAGAAATAATCTCCACAGGCATAAACCGGCCCCTCCTAGGCGGTTTATACCTAATAGTAATATCCCTGACATTAGGCCCCAGATTGATTTGAACCTATTCATGTCAATCTTCAACGTCTTGTATAAATTTCCCTTTCCGCAGCTTCAAATGCTTCATAAACCGGTGTGACGTCATCTTCTTAGATCGCTTCAAACCGTCGTGACGTCATCTGCACATTTAATACTTGTACCTGTTTTTTATCTTCTATTCATTAAAGCTCCGAAGATCGAGGCGACAGTATCGTCCATATTCACTTTTTCGGCTCCTCGATTCCCGCGCCTGCTGTTTTATCCTTTGGCTTATAAATAGGGCAGAGGGGCATCTCTTTTTTTCCCTTGCCTCTTCTTCTTCTTCCTCTGTCCATTCGCACTCGAGCTCCGCCGCCGTTCGTCAAGCTCTGCATCCTCGTCAAGTCTGGCCGCTGCATCAGCCTGATTGTTCCAAAGACTCGCCGGCGCTTCTCCGCATCCGTCACCTCAGGTACATCCTCTTTTTACCCCGTTCATAGATCTTTGTTTTAGGGTTTCCTCATACAAGCCCGCGGATAGGTATTGTTCTTCGTAATTCTTCACCATAGCCCAGTAGTTTCGTCGTAGATCTAAATCTCTTAGTTGATAACTGTAAGAGTAACTCCGCTCCTTCATCGTGGCTTTATCTTCCCCAATATGACTAGTTAGATTGCATCTGCTAGGATCTTCATCGCGTCTGCTGAATATAACTTGAATATCTCTGAATTTTCAACATGCCGTAGATCCGTATTTTTATTACTGTCCATGTGAAACCTGTTTCTTCACAACTTCAGATATGTATCTTGTTTACCCTTGTCGGTGGTTTAGCTTTTCCAGATTCTATAATCTGGTAAACGTCACTGTTATAGCTGTTCCAGATATTTTAACCCGGTAGATACCATTAGGCCCCTGCCTAAACCGCCGTTTAGACCAGTACCTTTATAGAGCATGCCGGTTTAAACTTGCTTAGATTACAAACCGGCTCTTCACTGTATTTTCAGCCTTTTTCTTCCGAAAAATGGCCTCTCAAGCCAAGCAGTTTGTCTCCTGCAACTGGTTCCATCCCGGATTATTGAGGAGGATTTGGAGAAAATGGCCTCAATTGGCGGTTTAGGTCCAAAAAATGTCCTTCACTGGAGGGTTCCCGGATCAGAATGTCCTCCAAAGCCCAAAGAGGGAGAGGTTGTCGTCTTCTTTGATCACTTGGCCCGGGGGTTCAACCCTCCCGGGTCAAAGTTCTTCCGTGATGTGTTAGCAAATTTCTAACTTCATCCACAAGATATTGGTCCCAACTCTGTATCAAACATTTGCAACTTCCAAGTCTTTTGTGAAGTTTATCTGCAAGAGGACCCGTTAGTGGAGCTATTCCGGGATTTCTTTCACCTAAACCGTCGCACTGAATTTCATGACGGTCCAAATACTGAACTCGGTGGGATGTCTATTCATAAGAGGAAAGATGTTAGCTTTCCCCACGCCAGTCTGCACAGCCACCCAAAGGACTGGAACCAGACTTGGTTCTACTGTGTAGATACTTCCTCGGAAGATGAAAATCCATTGTCGGGTTATCGCTCCCACCGTCTTCCAGAGAATCACCCCTTTCCACAGCGGCTAAGTGCCCAGGAGCGAGCTCAGTATGCCCCTCGGCTTTCAAAGCTCAGGGCCTTTGTGGCCAATGGTCTGACAGGGGTTGACTTCGTCCGCTGCTGGATCTCCTGGAGTGTTCTCCCGCTAAGCCGGCGTTCCGGTTTAATGTGTGAGTATACTGGGAATCCCAAAGACCCCTTGCGCCACACAGAGGCGGTGCTATCAGAAAACGAGGTCAATGAATCCGTCAAGAAGCTGCTGAATTTACCTATAGAAGCTTGCAGTCAGACCGGCTTGGCACCCTTCTGTGTGACCAACAGACCACCATCGGTAAAAATCGCTTCCCTATTATCTTGCTTTGTTTTAATCCGTCAGCAGCACTTGTCTTGAAATATCTTTGTTTCTTTCAACAGGATAATGAGGCTTTCTAGAAAAGGAAAACCTAGGATAAACCGGTGAAAGCAGCTCGCCAAAAGACCCAAGCTGTCAAAAGAAACAAGAAGAAGAACACTGCCGCGTCGGGATCCAATGCGGAAGAAGATGATCCGGCCTCCGAGGTACCACCTGATTCTTTTGACTTCCCTGTCTTTTCTTTATCTGTATTTTTATTAACAATGATTGTTCCTAGGGACACGCTGAAGGCACTAAAGCGGACGATGTTGAGGTAATCACTCTTTCTTCCGATTCAGAACCTCTGCCAACACCCAAAGTTCGTCGAGCAACCCGGAAAGTACAGTTTTCTCATCCTTTTGCTTACTTGGACCGAAACTTTCTTTTCAAGAAGCAGCAACATGAAGCTCGCCGCACCACTCGTCATAGTGGTCATGCTATTGAATCCATCGGATTAACACACACTCCAGCTCGGAGGCGTCGTTCCGAGGTTTTACTCACTCCAACTGCTCTTTACCCCAAAGCAAGTCTTATTCGACAACCCCTTAATCCGTCTGATTCGAATTATCAGGAAACTCCTCATTCATCCTCTAGCGAATCAACAACCACTTAGATTCCTCCCCTCAAGATTGTTCCTGGGTTAGCTTTTTTTCACTTTTTCCGGTTTAACATTTGTTGTTTGACTCTTCTGATTTTCATTATCTTTAACTTTCGCAGTAAACCCAAGCCTAGTAAAAAGGCCAAACTGAGTAAACTGGCAGTTGATAATACCACTCCCGAACCGGCAGAAGATCCTGAACTTGCTGAACCTTCTGAAGACAATGTTGAGATTCCGCATGATGATCCTTCCCCCATGGATCATGAAGACTTTGTTGATCAGGGGAGAGATCCAATGGATCGTGACCTTGAACCGGCCAGCCCTGCCCGGGCTAGTCCTGCTCCTGCTAGTCCCCCAAAGCAAGCGGTCGCTTCACCTGGCGATGTTGAAATCACTGGGACCGGCTTTACTACTCCAGGGGAGCCTGTTGCTTTGACCAAGCATACTACCAAGGAAGACATTCTCAACAAGGCCAAGGGCAAGTGGAGTACTGATTTGTCCAGCTACGCTCAGCTCAACGCCCAGGAGCTCCATTCCGGATATTTAAACCCACTATTCACCAGCCGTGACCATGAAGCTGGATTGGTAAATTTAATGAAGGAGCGTTATGAGGTAACCTCTCTACCTTTAACTTGTCCTCTATTTCTGCTTGCATCTTGTAACTTTATCCTTCTGCCATCGTAGCCCCCAAGTGTTGGTTTAGCCTTTTAAGGTGAACCGGGACTTTAGTAGATCCAGTAGACAGTTTTGTTTTGCACATGTGTAGTCCCCAAGGGCCGGTTTACTTCCTTTAGGATGAATCGGGACTTCTACTTGAATTCAGAACAATGTCACATTAGCCCCCAAGTGCCAAGTATATAACTTGTTTATGTGCTTGGGACTTTGTCTGAAAAATGCCTGTTTTTACTACAAATATACATTAGCCCCCAAGTGTCAAGTGCATAACTTGTTATGTGCTTGGGACTTTGATTGAAAATGCCTCATGAATATATAATGTGCTTTCATTTTGGCAGACTGAGTTGAACCGGAAGATCTCTGAAATAACCGAGCTCCGGGATAACTTGAAGTTCCAAGAGACTGCTGCTGTCAAAGTCAAGGACGAGCTTACACTTGCTTTAGCAAGTATAGAGAAGCTGAAGAAAGACTTTGAAAAAGAGCGGTCAGACTGGGATGCTGAGAAGTCCGCCTTGGAGAAAAGAGCCAATGATGCAGAGGCTGCTCTTAATCCGGTAACAGAGGAACTGTCCGGATTGAAGCAGCATATAAATGACATGACGTCCACCATCTTTGGTGAGTACTGTTAACACAACCCTGAACCTTGCAATCCTATACCTTTCTGGTTTAACTCATAATTTTAATGCAGGGAGGCGCATCACTCATCTTGGCGATGATGTGCGAAAGAAATTGAAAGCTGCATATACTCTGGTGGAGCAGCTCCATTCCGGTGCTCAGAGGGCTGTCAGTGCTATCTGGCATAACAAACCGGCTCCTACCACAATCAAGGGTACCTTGGAGAAGCTGTCCATTATGCATGCCCGCCTCATAGAGGTAAAGAAGTCGTCTGCATGAGCAGGTGCTCTGATGGCTTTGACTCGAGCGAAGGCTTGGGTTCCTGATTTCGATCCGGCGGAGGCGATGAACGGCTACCCAAGCATGAAGGAAGACGGATCGGCCTTTTCTAGTGATGATTTACGTGCATTAACCAAGGATATGTGGCCTCTGGCTAGCAAACTTGCTGATGAAGCTGATCTATCTAGATATCATCAGGGATATGATGTTGAGAACGTGCGGGCAAAGCGTCCGGCTTATGATATTGAAAATCTTATTCCGCCCGTCCATAAGCACACTTTTGCTCCTGACATTGATCCATCAGACCTCATAACTGACGAAGTTTATTTCCGAGCGCTGGCCAAGATTGACTGGACCACTATTGACTTCCAGCAGCTGGAAGAAACTGCCGAAGAACCGGAGCAAGCTGATCCTCAATCATCACGGCAGGCTGACGCCGAGTCTTAAACCGGTGTTGGTTTATCTTTATGTCCCAGTACTTTGAGAAAAACTGATATTCTTTTGGGCTTTCCAGCGCCTTGTAATAGGATAGCAGAAATACTTTATGTTGTCTCATATTATCCTTTGCATGAGATTGCTTCAGTTGGCACTTCTTAATTATATCTTGTTTACAATGCCTGTGACGGTTTATTTCACCTGCTTCTGCATAAAACAATGTTGAAAATGTCCTGGCGGTTTACCACCGGACGGGTCATAATGCCCAAACACATGGTCTAAGTTTACAACTTGAACTGTGTATAAAATATAAAATATGTATCATACCTATGATTAAGTGTATTAGGAGGAACCTTAATCCGGTAGGAAGAGATAATGATCCAAGGTGCAAGTGCTGATGACTCGCTTGATTGTTTGTCGGTTCATCATGAAAACTGAACCGGGTTACGATGAACTCCGGTTTAACTGTAGTGAGTACTGGTGTTTGTAACCCAGACTAAAACTCTGTGAACGCAGGTGTAGTGGCAACTTATAGTCATCCACTCCCTGAATCAATGGACTTGGATGAATACCAATGACCTTGAAGATAAAGATTTTATAAAACATAAAAAATAAAAATAAATTTTTGGGCGAATAAGACCATGTAGTCGAGGCTTTTTACGAGCTGCCAGGCTCCAAATTCGAGGCTTTTTATGAGCTGCCAGGCTACTCTCATTAACCATTTTGCAAAGCCTGTTAAGATGGTCCTCAATCCTTAACCAAATCATCAATGTTTAATGCTACCAAATTCAAAATCTGTAAAGATTGACTTGTGTAATCACTTGATGATCGTCGATTTAATGTTACCAAGTTCAGGGTCTGTAAAGATTGACTTGTGTATACGTTCGACGGGTCGTACCGGGTTTACCTGGACGGAGTGACTTACTTAATGCAGGCAGGCTAATCTGGGGTTTTAGGTGTATACACCAAGCTTCCAAGCCGTGTTTACTACAAGGGTTGTCAACTCGTTGATGCTTTGCATCAGGAGCCCCCAGGTAGCATTTGAGCTATGCTCATCGGGGCCTATGTTTGAGTTGTGCTAGGCATCAAAACTCTGCCCCTCATCATCATGTGGGAATTGCCGAAGCAACCAGAGCTGTGCTCTTATGATGGCCTTGATGTGGTCACCGGTTTAAGAGGCCATAGGAACTCCCTTGCACACAGAAGCCCCCATGTGACAAACTCTTATGAAAAAAGGCGGCTGATACCCCGCTTTATCGGAGGCGCCGGTTTATTATATTGATCATAATATATACATTGTAAAGATATGTACATAAAGCGGAGCCTATGGCTTTGGTGTAGTAAGGTCGAAGAAGAGTGATGTTCCACAGCCGTATGGTCTCCTCCTCCGCCGTACGTGAGTCCTTATGTTCTCGAACATCGACGAGGTAGTATGATCCATTGTGCAGGTTCTTGCTGACCACAAAGGGTCCTTCCCAAGGTGGGGATAACTTGTGCATGTCTGTCTGGTCTTGGATGAGCCGGAGCACCAGATCTCCTTCTTGAAACGTCCTGGTTTTAACCCGGCGGCTGTGGTACCGGCGCAGATCTTGCTGATAAATTGCTGATCGAGCTGCTGCCGTGTCCCGTTCTTCATCCAGCCGGTCCAATACATCTTACCTTGCTTTTTCGTTATCCGCTTCGACGTAAGCCGCCATCCGCGGCGAGTCATGACGGATATCACTAGGGAGGACCGCTTCAGCTCCATATACCATGAAGAAAGGCGTGTACCCTATGGATCTGTTAGGTGTAGTGTTGATGCTCCATAGCACAGAAGGTAACTCCTCACCCAATAACCCGGTGTCCTCTGCAAAGGAACCATAAGCCAGGGTTTGATGCCTCTCAAGATCTATTGATTGGCTCTTTCAGCTTGGCCATTAGACTGAGGGTGAGCTACTGATGATACATCAAGGTGGATGTGCTCTCGTTGACAGAACTCCTCCATAGCCCCCTTGGATAAATTGGTACCATTATCAGTTATAATGTTGTGTGGAAAGCCAAACCAGAAAATCACCTTTTTGATGACCTGAACTGTCGTTGCTGCATCACACTTACTGACTGGTTCCGCTTCAACCCATTTGGTAAATTTGTCCACCGCCACCAAAAGGTGGGTCTTCTTATCTTGGGATCTCTTGAAGGGTCCAACCATATCAAGCCCCCAAGTCGCAAACGGCCAAGTAATTGGAATCATCCTCAATTCCTACACCGGTGTATGAGCACGCCGTGAGAATTTCTGGCAAGCATCACATTTTCTGACCAAGTCCTCTGCGTCGGCATGAGCCGTCAACCAGTAGAACCCATGACGAAAAGCTTTAGCCACCAAAGATTTTGAACCGGCATGATGACCACAATCTCCTTCATGGATCTCTTTAAGAATATCACAGCCCTCGTCTGGCGACACACACCGCTGAAATGCCCCAGAAACGTTGCGATGATGAAGTTCTCCATTGAAAATAGTCATTGACTTGGATCGCCGGACTATCTGTCTAACCAAGACTTCGTCCTCTGGTAACTCACCTCGGTTCATGTACGCCAGGTAGGGAAGCGTCCAATCCGGAATAACATGAAGTGCCGCGACCAATTGTGCTTCCGGATCAGGAACAACCAAGTACTCTTCTGAAGGTAACTGTACCGAAGGATTGTGTAATACATCCAAGAAGGTATTGGGTGGGACCGGCTTATGTATCGTACTCAGCCGGCTTAACGCGTCGGCCGCTTCATTCTTTCGCCGGTCTATATGATCCACCTGATAACCTTTGAAGTGTCCAGCAACATCGTCTACCTCTTGTCGGTATGCTGCCATAAGTGGATCTTTGGAATCCCACTTACCATACACTTGCTGCGCCACCAGGTCTGAATCACCAAAGCATTTAACCCAGCTTAAATTCATCTCCTTGGTCATCCGTAGACCATGGAGGAGAGCTTCATACTCAGCTGCATTGTTAGTACAAGGGAACATTAAACGGAGGACATAACATAACTTATCACCTCGTGGGGAAGTTAATACAACTCCATCCCCCGAGCCCTCCAATTGCCTGGATCCATCAAAGTGAATAGTCCAATATGTGTGATCTGGCTTTTCCTCAGGTGCTTGCAACTCTGTCCAATCGTTGATGAAATCCACCAATGCTTGGGATTTTATCGCAGTACGGGGCACATACTTCAATCCATGCGGGCTAAGCTCAATGGCCCACTTTGCAACCCGACCAGTAGCCTCTCTGTTCTGGATTCTATCCCCCAACGGAGCTGAACTGACCACATTGATTGGATGGCCTTGAAAATAGTGCTTTAGCTTCCGGTTTGCCATGAAGACTCCATACACCAATTTCTGCCAATGCGGATATCTCTGTTTTGATTCAATGAGAACCTCACTGACGTAGTAAACCGGCCGTTGAACCGGACATTCTTTGCCTGCCTCCTTACGCTCTACCACAATGGCAACACTTACTGCACATGCATTAGCAGCCACATATAACAACAGCGGCTCATTATCCATTGGGACAGCAAGGACCGGTGGCTCTGCTAATTGCTGCTTTAAGTCATCAAACGCAGCATCACTCCAGACAAAGCGATCTGTCTTTTCATCATCTGATAAAGTGGGATAGCCTTCTCCCCCAAACGGCTGATAAACCGGCTGAGCGCCGCAATACGGCCCGCCATGCATTGGACATCGTTGATGCATGCCGGTTTAGCCAAGGATGTGATCGCCTTGATCTTCTCTGGATTAGCTTCAGTTCCCCTGTTTGATACTAAGAACCCCAGGAGCTTTCCTGTCGGAACACCAAAAACACACTTATCTGGATTAAGCATCATTTTACAAATCCGAAGATCGTCGAAGGTTTCTTTCAAGTTTGTTATCCACGTCTCCTCCTTCCTGGATTTCACCACAATGTCATCCACATATGCATGAACATTCCGCCCAATCTGTCCATGAAGGCAGTTCTGCACACAACGCTGATAGGTCGCCTGGGCACTCTTAAGCCCAAATGGCATGGACACATAGCAGAAGGCTCCAAAGGGAGTTATAAAGGTCATCTTCTCCTGGTCCTTGACTCCCATATTGATCTGATGATAACCTGAATATGCGTCCAAAAAACTTAGCCGCTCACAACCTGCCGTAGCATCAATGATCTGATCAATACAAGGGAGGGCAAAGAGATCAGTTGGGCAAGCTTTGTCGAGATCTGTGTAACCAACACACATTCGCCAAGTGCCATTTTTCTTAAGCACTAGCACTGGATTAGCCAACCACTCTGGATGAAAAACCTCAACTATAAAGCCTGTCGCCAAGAGCCTAGCCACTTCTTCTCCAATAGCCTTGCGCCTTTCTTCATTGAAGCGGCACAGAAATTGCTTAACCGGTTTAAACTTAGGATCAACATTAAGAGTGTGCTCAGCGAGTTCCCTCGGTACACCTGGCATGTCAGAAGGTTTCCATGCAAAAATGTCCTAATTATCACGGATGAACTCGATGAACGCGCTTTCCTATTTCGGATCTAGGTTAGCACTGATGGTGAACTGCTTGGATGAATCATCAGGAACGAAGTCAACCTGTTTGGTCTCTTCAGCTAATTTGAACTTTAAGGCTGGATCATGCTCTGTGGTTGGTTTCTTCAGCGGAGACAAATCTGCCGGATCAACATTATCTTTATAAAACTTCAGCTCCTCAGTTGCACAAACCGCTTCAGCATAAGCTGCATCACCTTCCTCGCACTCCAACGCAATCTTGCGGCTCCCATGGACTATAATAGTTCCTTTGTGGCCCGGCATCTTGAGCTGCAGATAAACATAACACTGCCTCGCCATGAACTTAGCGTAAACCAGCCGCCCGAACAGGGCGTGATACGAGCTCTTGATCTTTACCACTTCAAAGGTCAAAGTCTCCGACCTGGAATCATGCTCATCTCCAAAAGTGACCTCCAGATCTATCTTGCCAACTAGATACGCCGATTTACCGGGCACTACCCCATGAAAATCTGTATTGGACTGCCGAAGCTTCTTATCTGTCAGCCCCATACGCCGGAAAGTCTCATAATATAGGGTGTTGATACTGCTACCTCCGTCCATAAGCACCTTGGTAAACTTGTAGCCACCCACCTAAGGTGCCACAACTAGAGCCAGCTGACCTGGATTATCAACCCGGGGTGTATGATCCTCTCGGCTCCACACAATGGGCTGTTTTGACCAACGCAGGTAACGTGGCACCGCCGGTTCAAAAGAATGTACTGCCCTCTTGTAAACTTTCTGAGCACATTTACACAAGCTCGTGGTGAAGACATGATACTGCCCACTGCTCAGCTCCTTCGGATTATTCTGATATCCGGGTTGCTGCTGCTGCTGATGTTGTTGATTTCCCTGAAATGTTATAGCCGCCCTGGCCGTGCTGTTGGTTATGCTGATTGTGCCCGTTGTGGTTGTCATTATTGCCTTGGTACCCTGAACCGGATCCACCACCTTGATAACCCAGCCCTTGAAAACAGGGGCCTTATCCGCCTGATGGTCCGTGATCGTACCGAGACCGGTACATGATTTCCTGCATAATAAAACTGTCCTTCCAGAGGTGTGTAGGTGGCTTTTCTGCTGTCACATGCCTCGGGCAAGGTATGTTCATCTGGCGTTCCAGATTAATAGGTGGCCTCTCATTTCGTGGGGGCGGTCTACCCTTGCGGTGCTGTCCGTCCTTCTGAGCATTGCTGTTGGCCACAAAATCTGAGTTGCTATCCGCCTTACGCTTTTCGTTGTATCCTTGATTCGCCGGGTTGGGCTGCAGCGCCTTACCATTCTTGTTTACCTTCCCTGGCTTGTCATTATCAGAGTCCGGGTATTTGGTATTATCTGAGTCCACATATTTCACTAAAGCGCCCATGAGTGTCCCCATGTCATCGCAATTACGCTTAAGCCGTCCCAACTTCAACTTCAAAGGTTCAAACCGGCAATTGCCTTCCAATGTTACCACTGTTGTGCTTGGGTTGATGCTATTGGAAGAATGCAGGATCTCTGACACTCGGCGCACCCAACTACTTGTTGACTCATGCTCTCCTTGAACGCGGGCAGCTAAATCGACGACAAACATTGGTTGTTTGCACGTGTCCTTGAAGTTATTGATAAACCGGCAGCGCAATTCAGCCCATGATCCGACGGAATTGGGTGGGAAGCCCTTCAGCCAAGTGCGAGTTGTGCCCTCTAGCATCATTGTGAAATACTTAGCGCATGCTGCATCATCCACATCCAGCATCTCCATCAACATCTCATAACTTTCAACCCATGCCTCCGGGGATAGATCCGCCGTGTAATTGGGTACCTTGCGCGGTCCCTTGAAATCCTTAGGCAGTTTCACGTTGCGCAAAGCGGGAGTAAGACAAGGCACTCCCAGGGAGCTAGACATAACCCCCGGTTCAACTGAGGTAGAAGGACGAACCGGCGTTGCCTGACAGGCTTCGTGCTGTGCTGCTAACTCGGCCTCCCGGCGTTGCATGCCCTGATCCACCATGTTCCTAGCGTTCGCGTCTCCTCCTGTCGGATCATCCTGCCGCGGCGGATTACGTCTTCATGCGCTGCTTGATATGGCCGGTTCATCCAGACGCCTAGTGTAACTCCGGCTTGGGCGAGGGGTTGAATGAATCCTCTCACGGCTATGGGAATAAGCTTGCTGTTGGGTTAGCGCCGTTTCCAAAAACTCCCTGGCCCGTCGTGCCTCCACTGCTACAGGGGATGTTCCTTCAATGGGAAGGGCGGCCAGCCGTGAAGCGGCAGCGACTATGTTATCCAACGGATTAGAGTAATGACTAGGAGGGGTGGGCACATGCTGTGATGGTACAACCTGGCGGGTTGGCTCCGCGGCCGGTGGCTGGACTGACGCTCCTGTGCCCGGTGCTCATCCCCGGTTTATCTCCGGCTGGTTACTGGTTCCTGCCACTGGCGTGCTAAAGAGGTTCCTCGCCTCATAAACCGGTGGCAGGCGAGATCGTTGCCTTCTCATCATTACCCCGTGTGAAGCGGTCTGATCCAACATGAGTCGATAGGCTTGAGCATCAAGCTCAGCCTTCTTTGCAGCCATCTTGGTTTTCTCAGCAGCTAGGTCCAACTTGGCATGATCTATCCGGCTCTTCACCTGAGCGACTTCTGCATCATGCTGCTCTTTATTGTCCTGGGCTACCTCTGCTGTTAACAGCGCTGTCAAAGTATCGACCAAGACGGATAAAGTTTCAGCCGGCGACGGATCAGGACCTCCAGCCCTAGCTCCCACCGTGTCTGATGCTAACGCCGCTGTAGTTGATGACTGCTGCATTGGTTGTGATCCAGCCATAAAGACGGCAGCCCGATTTGGTGGATCAAGGGGGTCCGAAATATTGTCACCATCGGAACAGCCCTCAGATCGGCCGTCCTGCAATAGATACAGAGATTCTGTCTCTCCGGAGGACGATTCATCGCCGGAATAGACAACTGTCTCACCGCCAGAGTCCGATCCGTCCTTGGCTTGTACTCCATGCACTGCTCCAACGAAGACGTGCTTCATGGCGGGCTGAATCCGGGCAGGTCTCGCACGCTGAGCCGGCTCGACGATGTTGAGGAAGATGTCCGGCTCAGGGCCCGGTTCGCCGATGATGCCGATGAAGACGTGGATGCCACCGAAGGGGACCCGGTACCCGTATTCGATTGAATCGGCCTCGGGGCCCCAGCCTGCATCGTCGATGTAGATCTTGCCCCTGCGTAGCCCTTGAGTCCTTCAAAGCTGCCCTTCAAGAACTCGAAACCATCGTGCGATAGCCCCACGGTGGGCGCCAACTATCGTGGTTTTGTCACGGCAGATGTCCTAGCAAAAAGACTTAGTCGTGAGGCCATCGCTACGGGTTAGCTTAAAGGGGTTAAGGCGGACAAGGACACATGGGTTTTATACTAGTTCGGCCCCTTCGATGAAGGTAAAAGCCTACGTCTAGTTTGGTGTAATATTGCTAGGGTTTCGATGACCAGGGAGCAAATCCGCTTTGCCTATGTCTCGAACTGTTGTTCTCTGCCCTGAACCATCGCCAGGTCGTCCCTTTATATAAGAGGTGATGCCTGGTCCAGTTTACAGGATCTCGAGGCCGGCTCATAAACGTGTCCGGCTCGGTCTCTATCCTTCTTATCTTACATCACAAGTTACACATCATATGGCGGTTTACAAATCATGGGCCCTAATGCCTCTTGGGCCTTAAGCTTCTTGGACTAAAGCGTCTTGCTCCACGTTTGGCTGGGCTTCAGTAGAAATAATCTCCACAGGCATAAACCGGCCCCTCCTGGGCGGTTTATACCTAATAGTAATATCCCTGACAAGTATGATGCATGTTCGGTTTAAATATGCATGGCATGGCAAAGTGCACAAGCAATACTACAAGTTAAGCGGAGCTCAATATGCAATGACTTGCATATTGACAAAACACCACATTCGAGTGTTTAGTTTGATCTCGTTTATGTAGACAACAATTTCAAATCTTATTAACATGGCAAGTGGTGAAGCACAAAGAAACTACCTATCTAGGCAATTTAAATGGGGTCGGAAACAACAAACAACAATTCCGGAAAAAAAACATGTGCATATTTTGAATTTGGTACTGTTCTGCCTATTACTTAATTTTAAGGTTATTAACCAGCAAAATTAAATGCACCATGTTATTCGACATATTTTTCTAGCCCAATTACATATAAAGTTTAATAAATTTGGGGCTACGGTTATTTAGTTATGAATTAAACCATTTTAGCATGTTATTAAAGCAAACATATGCAAACATCAATTTAAACATTTTAAACATGGATGAAAGTTGGTTATTATGAATCTACATGCAATTCTAAGCATTTTACATGTTTACAACATTTTGATCCGATGCACATTTGAAAGTATGCATGAAGTATGAGGGTTTTTCTGCAAAAGTTTTTCTCGGGATAATAGCTAAATTCTTAGATCTGAAAAAAAACAGATCGGGCCGAAATCAGTTGGGGAGCTGGGCTTGGGGTGGCTCACCATGGGCTTTAGCCCAGCTGGGGAGGAGGAGGCCGGGCAGGCCGGATCTGGCGCGACTGGGCCTGGGGATCGCGGTGACAGGCCAGGGGAGGCGGGGCCTTGGCACGACGCGGCTCACAAGGGCGCTTGAGTGGGGCGCGGTCAATGCTCAAGGACGAGCATTCCTCGTCTCTAGATGAACGAGCAGGGGGCCGCGGGCGCTAGAACTCCGGGACAGGACGAAGGGCGACGGGGAAGCGAGGTGGAGAGGCCTGATGGCGCAGCTTCCTCAGATTCCGGCAGGAGCCCGTGGATCTGGACGAGTAGGCCAGGCTCGGAGGACCTCCCTGGTTCGAAGTGGCATGGCGTCCCGGCGCGGCCGGTTGCCGGAGGAAAAGAGCGTCGCGGAACAAGGATGAGGCGTCCCTTGAGGAGGCATCGGTGTTGCAGTTTCTCCATGTCCTCACGTGGTTCCTTGTGAGAGAGGCAGAGGCATGAGATAGAGAGAGGGGAAAAGGAATGGGGAGGAGGAAGCGTGAGGGAAGGCAGGGTCAGGGCGGCACTCCGGCGGGATTCAGTCGTCGGAGAAGGGCGGCGGCGAGGTCGAGCAGGAGGAGGCGCTCAGGATGGAGGTGGGTCTCGGGGAGGAGGCATCGGGCGTCGATTACAGGAGCGAGAGGCCGCAGGCACGAGGCTTCTCGGCCTTGGGCTGATGCTCGCTAGTGGCCACGAGGGCGGGGTCCAACGAGGAGGGAGGTAGCTACGGGTGGTGTTTGGTGGTCTGGATCGACGGGATTAGCTAGGGAGTCGCTGATTGGGTGGGGATGGATCCCAAGGTGGGGGGAGATAGGAGGAGGATTTGGACAGGGGTGGCGGCGGCGATTTGACAGGGAGGATCCCTAGAAAATAGGGTTTGGTCTGATTTGGGTAGGTTTGGTCTATATATAGTCAAAGAGGGAAAATCTAGGACATCCGATCGGGAACGGAGGGTTGAGAAATAAATAGGTAGGGAGCCCAAATAAGAAAACGGAGATGTTTTAGGGATGTTAGGGGATGATCTGGACCCAGCGGTGACGACAACCCGGTTCGGGTCCGGGGAAGTTTCGGACACGCACGCGAGGGGCTCTGTGCACTATGAGGGCAAGAGAGAAAATGAACAACCAGGTTGCAAGGGGTCTGAGAAGGGTCAACAGAGACAAACGGGAAGGCACTACAAACATCTACGAGTTTTGTGAAAACATGCGAATGCAATGCGGGTGATGAAATGCAACAAACAAAAAATAAAACACACGACGGCAATAGAATACATGGAAGTCCTCCGGAGCGTTGGTCTCGGTGCGTCACAAATATAGCATGAAGTAGGGTATTACCTCTATCGAGAGGGCCTGAACCTGGGAAAGCATCGTGTCCCCAACCCCCTGTTACCATCGATCCTCAGACGCATAGTTCACGACCCCCTACCCGAGATCCTCCGGTTTTGACACCGACAACATACATGTAGGAGTCTATGAATGTTACATGTCTTTCCAAAGCTTTACTTGCTATTCTCTATATCTTTATCTAAAGCTTTGATGTATGTTGTCATCAATTACCAAAAAGGGGGAGATTGAAAGCACAAGTGCTCCGTGGGTGATTTTGGTAATTAATGTCAACATATCTCTTGTTGGACTAATACTTTTACCTAATATATTTCAGATGAGTTCAACAGTGGAGTGGCATGGACAAGAGGATGTGGAACCCCTTCAAGATGCTAAGGACAGAAGATTGGCAAAAGCTCAAAGCTGAGGACTCTACATTTTCTATTTCAGTGATCCAAGATCACATTGAGTCCATAGGAAAGCCAATACTATTAAAAGGGGATGAGGTGTTGCTTAATGGCTTGCTTGCTCAAAGTGCTTAGTGATATGCTCCAAAACCCTCAACCACTTTCTCATTCCACATATGTCCTAAACCTAAAGTCAAACTCGGCCCCACTGATTTGATCTATCCGGCGCCACCGAGTTCTCTTAACAAAGCCACTACCAGAAACCCTAATCAGTTCGATCTCACCGATAGGGATCTCGGTCTCGCCAAGATGGGAATGCCAGCTCTCTGTTTCCTATTTGAAACATTTCGGTCTAACCGAGATGTGAGAATCGGTCTCACCAAGTTAGCATTGGAAATTCTCTGTTGCCTCTTCGTAACATTTCGGTCTCACCGAAATGAGCGAATCGGTCCCATCGAGTTTGCCTGGCCAACCTTCTGTGTGCCTATTACAGAAATCGGTCTCACCGAGTTTATGTGATCGGTCTCACCGAGATTACGTTATGCCCTAACCCAAATGAAATTGGTCCTACCGAGTTGATCATATTGGTCCCACCGAAAAGCCTAACGTTCACATTTCGAACTAAATTGGTCCAACCTTGATTCGGTCCCACCGAGTTTGGTGATTTGTGCGTAACGGCTAGATTTTATGTGGAGGCTATATATACCCCTCCACCCACTCTTCATTCGTGGAGAGAGCCATCAGACCAAGCCTACACTTCCATTTCTTATTTTTTGATAAAGAACCACCTACTCAAGTGTTGAGATCAAGATATTCCATTCCTACCACATAAATCTTGTTCTCTAGCCTTCCTCAAGTTGCTTTCCACTCAATCTCTTCTTCCACCATATCCAAATCTGTGAGGAGTTGTTTGAGTGTTGGGGAGACTATCATTTGAAGCATTTGAGCAAGCAGTTCGTTATCAACACACCGTTTGTTACCTTTTGGAGAGTGGTGTCTCCTAGATTGGTTAGGTGTCACTTGGGAGCCTCCGACAAGATTGTGGAGTTGAACCAAGGAGTTTGTAAGGGCAAGGAGATCGCCTACTTCATGAAGATCTACCCTAGTGAGGCAAGTCCTTCGTGGGCGATGGACATGGTGGGATAGACAAGGTTTCTTCTCCGTGGACTCTTCGTGGGTGGAGCCCTCCGTGGACTCGCGCAGCCGTTACCCTTCGTGGGTTGAAGTCTCCATCAACGTGGATGTACGATAGCACCACCTATCGGAACCACGCCAAAAACATCCGTGTCTCCAATTGCGTTTGCACACTCCAATCCCATCCCTTTACTTTCTTTCAAATTGCATGCTTTACTTTCCGCTGCACATATACTCCTGGCATGCTTGCTTGAAATGTATTGTGAATGTTTGAAATTATGCTAAAAACTCTACCTCAACTCTAAGAACTTAAAAACTGTTACTTTTCTTGTTGAGTGTCTAATCACGCCCCCTCCAGACACCTCTTCTTCGATCCTCTCAAGGGGTAGCTAATCATGGTTCCAGACGAGGTGAAGATACCCCGAACAAACCCCTCAAAGGATTGTTTTCCATAGTGACAAATGACGATAAATTTCAGCATGCTATATAAATGTTTCCTTACCAAATTCCACTTACCAAAAGCGCTTCGCTCCCCGGCAACAGTGCCAGCAAATAGCCTTGATGATCCACAAGTATAGGGGACCAATTGTAGCTCTTTTCGCTAAGTAAGAGTGTCGAACCCAACAAGGAGCAGAAGGAAATGGCAAGTAGTTTTCAGCAAGGTAGTGTCTACAAGTGCTGAAATTGTAAGTAGTGAATAGTTTGATAGCAAGGTAATTTGTAACGAGCAAGTTACGACAATTATAACAAGTATGCAGCAAGGTAGCCCAATCCTTTTGAGGCAAAGGACAGGCCAAAATGGTCTCTTATAGTAAGCAAAACGTTATTGAGGGTACACGGGAATTTCATCTAGTCACTTTCATCATGTTGGTTTGATTTGTGTTCGCTACTTTGATAATTTGATATGTGGGTGGATGGTGCTTAGGTGTTGTTCTTACTTGAACAAACCTCCTACTTATGATTAACCCTCCCACAAGCATCCGCAACTATGAGAAAGGTATTAAGAATAAATTCTAGCCATAACATTAAATTCTAGGATCCAATCGATCCCTTACGAAATAGTGCATAAACTGGGGTTTAAGTTTCTGTCACTCTCGCAACCCACCATCTATTTACTACTCCACAATGCATTACCTTAGGCCCAAATATGGTGAAGTGTCATGTAGTCGACGTTCACATGACACCACTAAGGGAATCACAACACACATACTATCAAAATATTGAACACACATCAAATTCACATGATTACTTGCAACATGATTTCTCCCGTGACCTCAGGAACGAAGGTAACTACTCACAAGTGATGAATATGCTCAAGATCAGAGGGGTATTAATATGCATAATGGATCTGAACATATAACCTTCCACCAAATAAACCATATAGTAATCAACTACAAGATGTAATCAACACTACTAGTCACCCCTAGCAACAATCTATAGTTCCGGTAACAAGATTGAATACAAGAGATGAACTAGGGTTTGAGATGAGATGGTGATGTTGAAGATGTGAATGGAGATTGCCCTCCCCAAGATGGGAGAGTGGTTGGTGATGATGATGACAATGATTTCCCCCTCCGGGAGGGAAGTTCCCCCGGCGGAATCGCTCCGCTGGAGGGCAGAAGTGCTCATGCCCAAGTTCCGCCTTGAGACGGCGGCGTTCCGTCTCGAAAGTCTTATCCCCATTTTTTCTAAGTCAGAATCACATATATACCAGAGGATGGGCAACGGAGGTGGGCCGAGGAGGCCACAACCCACAGGGCGCGCTAGGGGGGCCTGGCGCGCCCAGGTGGGTTGTGCCCACCTGGTGGCCCCCCTCTGGTGTTTATTGGCTCCGGTAATTCTTAAATATTCCATAAAAAATCCTCATGCGGCTTTAGCTTGTTTGGAGTTATGCAGAATAGGTGGCCTGGCGTAGCTTTTTCAGCTCCAGATTTCCAGCTACCGGAATTCTCCCTCTTGGTGTGTTCCTTGCAAATTATGAGAGAAAAGGCATTAGAATTACTCCAAAAAGCATTATTATAGATAAAAATATTATAAAAAACAGTAAGGAAACATGATGCAAAATGGACGTATCACCCCTTCCTTATTTTAGCATATGGGAAGGAAAGAGAAGGGGGAAGAGAAGGACAGGGTGGAGGTCGAACCCTCCTCCTTCCTTTCTCCTTCCCCTTCCTTTCCTCCTTCTCCTATTTGGCCTAGGAGGGGCGCACCAGCCCACCACGGGCTGGTCTATCCCTCACTTGGCCCAATAGGCCCATAACTTTGCCGGGGGTTGCCCGGAACCCTTTCTGGTGACCCGATATCACCCGGAACACTTCTGGCGTCCAAATACCATCGTCCTATATATGAATCTTTACCTCTCGCCCATTTCGAAACTCCTCGTCATGTCCGTGATCTCATCCGGGGCTCCGAATAAACTTCGGTCACCAAAAACACATAACTCATAATACAAATCATCATCGAACGTTAAGCGTGCGGACCCTACAAGTTCGAGAACTATGTAGACATGACCGAGACATATCTCCGGTCAATAACCAATTGCGGAACCTAGATACTCATATTAGCTCCTACATATTCTACGAAGATCTTTATCGATCAAGCCGCATAACAACATATGTTGTTCCCTTTGTCATCGGTATGTTACTTGCCCGAGATTCGATCGTCGGTATCATCATACCTAGTTCAATCTCTTTACAGGCAAGTCTCTTTACTCGTTTCGTAATACATCATCTCGTGACTAACTCATTAGTCATTTGCTTGCAAGGCTTATTATGATGTGTATTACCGAGAGGGCCCAGAGATACCTCTCCGACACTCGGAGTGACAAATCCTATTCTCGATCTATGCCAACTCAACAAACACCTTCGGAGACACCTGTAGAGCATCTTTATAATCACCCAGTTTTGTTGTGATGTTTGATAGCACACAAGGTGTTCCTGCGGTGTTCGGGAGTTGCATAATCTCATAGTCAGAGGAACATGTATAAGTCATGAAGAAAGCGATAGCAATAGAACTAAATGATCATTATGCTAAGCTAACGGATGGGTCTTGTCCACCACATCATTCTCCTAATATCTCGTTAATCAAATGAAAACACATGTCTATAGTTAGGAAACATAACCATATCTTTGATCAACGAGCTAGTCAAGTAGAGGCACACTAGGGACACTATTTTGTCTATGTATTCACACAAGTACTAAGTTTCCGGTTAATACAATTCTAGCATGAATAATAAACATCTATCATGATATAAGGAAATATAAATAACAACTTTATTATTGTCTCTAGGGCATATTTCCTTCATGGAGTTGGGTATTTTACCCCCATTCATGGGTTTTCTCCGGGCAACGCGACATGGCCATGGATGACGACACCCTCTTCCTTGACCTCCCGTGTGATCAGGAGCACCAGCGCATCAGTGATGGATGTCGTCATTGTCGGCTCATCCTCTTGGGTCGACCCCTCCTTCCCGACGAGGTTTTCTCCTCGGTCGGCGTACGCTCCAATGGCTCCTGCTCCGATAAGTTACATTTTCCCCTTTTGCTCATAGGTGTAGATTAGGGATTGCGTTGTACCGGGCATGGATTGGATTGGACTGTATTTGATTTGATTCTCATCGAATCGATTCGAATCCAATGGATTGTTGCTTGACTGGTACTGTAGATTTGTGCACTGCCTCGGGTGTTGATGCAAACTAGGTGATGTTGTTGCTAGATTGGTAGATTTGTGCTTTTAAGATAAGTAGTGACATTGGATTGATGTTCATGCTAGATTAGTGCTGACATTTGCTTGATATTCATGCTACACAAGTGGTATTGATTAGTGTTTTGTGTTGTTCGTAGTTAGGGTTTGTGCATGATTTCAGTACGTGCATGGTGATTACTGTAAGTAGGACAAATGTGCATGCTAATAGACGTTGTAGGACCAATGTGTTTGCTCGTTTAGGTACTACTACCAATCTGAATGCTCCCAAATATGGAAGTGCAACTAATGATTGGCAACTGGCATAACTTGCAGTGCTATGTTTAGATCATAGCACTGATCATTTCTCAAGTGCCATTGATCCAGTGCTATGATCTAAACATAGCATTGCATGTTTGGCTACTGTCAATGATCAGTGGTAGTTGCCCAAGTCCAAGTCCACTCATCAGTGCCACTTGCACTTGGGGAACTGTCACTGCTCAATGCCAGTTGCCAATGATCATCTCACTGGTCGTTTGCAACTGCCAATCATTAGAGGCGGTTGTCAATTCTCTGTTACAAACACAAGTCCTCTTACCTAACAAGATCATGAAGACATAGTGAGATGTGGCTGGTGGAGGAGCACAGGTCGTGGCTGACGCCGAGGACCTGATCCCGGTGTAATGCCCCGGATGTAATACTTTCTCTTTTGGGCATATAATATATCTCCGGCTTCATCTATTCCTTTTCGGGTTTTCGTTGTTTTGTTGTGAGCGTGTGTGGCATTCATTCACATCATGTAGACATGTGCATCGCATTGCATTTGTGTTGTCGTTTGCATCCGGTTCCACGCGTTCCTTCCCGTTGTCCGTTTCGTGTTCCGGAGCTCCCTCACGTGTCCGTGGCGTCCCGTAGGCCTACTTTGGTGTTTGGCCGTGTAACGTTGCCGGTGTGGCGCGAGACTTGTTGTGTGTTGTTGTTTTGTTATGTGTAACCCGCCTCTCAAATCTCGTCGCGTTTGGACTCCGTTTGCTATCCCATCAGTTATTCGTGTGGGTCCAAAGTGCCTCCACTTGTGGCCCAGAAACATCCCTCCAGCAGCCCACTACCCTCTCATAGGCCCATCTAAACTCCCCTCCGCGAGCGGATCCGTCGGATCGCGATCGGAGGGCTCCAAACACACCTAAATCCCCTAACCCTAAAATCTGCTATTTATAGACCCCCCTAGGTCTATTTTTGGCATCCTACCTCCTTCCACCTACCTCTAGATCCCTCCCCCTCATTTTTTTTCTCAGATCCACCAGTTCCCCTCGATCACCTCGACCGAGGTGCCAGGATCCCGAGGAAACAGCCGCCGGCGCCAGTCCTTCGATCTCCAGACCCAGCCGACGCCAGGTCAACACCGCCTGGTCGCTCCTTCTCCCGCGCCAGGCCGGCCTCCCTCCGCTCGCCCGATCGCTTCGCCACCCCCCTCGCTGGGCTCCCTCCGAGGCGCTGGCCAGGACCACATCACCGCCAGCGGGCCACTTCACCGCGCGGCCCGAGCCAGCCGCCTGGATCCGCCTCCGAGCCGCATCCGCCTCCCCTCCACTCACCGCAGGCCATCG
>LR738711.1:745398206-745462037 GCA_902687465.1 Secale cereale | reverse complement strand
GCATCGCCTCCAGTCCGCGGGACCACATCGCCGCGTCGCCAGGAGCGGGCCTCGTCGCCCCGCAGCCCAAGCCGCTCCGTCGCCCCAGCGCCGGGTCGCCTCGCACCTGGGCCCGCCTTCCTCCCGTCGGGCCGCAGCAACCGGGCCGCACCGCCTGCCTCGCCCTCCCGCGCGCAGCCGCCTTCACGGGCCGCCTCCACTCCGGGTCGCACCGTCTTTAGATCCGGGCCCGAGCCCATCTCCTCTCAGATCTAGGTTGTTTTACTAATCCTAAGTCCCTGTGAATTGATTTCTGATGCATATTTCAGCTGAGGATAACTTTTTGTGTGTTTGTCCGTTTCGCGCAAATAGCATGTCCAGACGTTCGTGGTGATTAGCACTACGTTTTATCTTTTTGTGTCATGCATGTTAGAGATCATCTAGGTGCTTGTTTTCCCGTTGCAAGAGTGCATCCCGATATAATTGCTGCTATGTGATGTTTTTATGCCATCTTTGCCATGTGATAACTTTTAGCTCGTTTGTCCGAATGATGCAAATGACATGTCCACGTGTTCGTCTTGCCTTGCTCTACATGTTGTTGGTGATAGGTTGCATGATAGATTTATTCTTGCCATGTTTATCATCGTTGCAAAGTGCCATGTGGCTGTGATGTTGTTTCACTTGTTATGAAATGCCATCTTGTTGAGCTCGTTGCTATCGTTGTGTTTATCTCCATGATGCATGCTTGTATGTTTCGGGATCACCATCATGTGTACTTTGATGAGGTGCTTACCACTTGCCATGTTTAGTTTCGAGGTGACTTAAACTTGCTCGTTTAGATGCCATGATGAAACTGCTGTTTTAGGACTTAGTGGTTTTTCACTAGGTCTGAAATCCGTAACGTTCCGATGCCATGTTTGCTTGCTGCTCTAGGACAAACCATGATAGTTTTGGGGTGGATCTTGATTGTTCCTTGTAGTAGATATTGTTGGCTTTCCATTCATGTTCTCACATGTTTATTTAAGTGGCTGTAGAATGTTTAACTTTTGCTCCAAAGTTTCAATAAAATTCTGCTGCCAGAATTTTATTGTCAAGTTCAATATGTCCAAGCTTGTTGCTATTGATCCGTGGCTCCTTTGGGGGTGCACCTTTGGACTTATTTGCTGTAGGATATGTCTAGTTTATGTGCATGTCCTTTGCCATGTTGTTTGAGTGTTGTAGCTTAATCTTCTAGTGCTCCGAAGTTGCTATGTTGCTGTAATTTTCAGCTTTCGCTCATTTCTTGTTTCGGGCATAACTTTTAGCCCGTAGCTCCGATTTCAGCGAGTCTTATATGAAACTTGATTGATTTTCCGTGTAGATTCATAATCTCCTATTGTTATCATGTTTTGAGGTGATTTGCTTGAGTGCTATTTTCCGTGCTCTCTTAGTGCATCCATCATGCATCCATCATTTTGGTGTGCGCATTGCATCTTGTTGATTTGTGCCTTGTGTGATTGAATTGTTTAGAGCCGGAAGCTGAGACCGAGTACGAGTACGAGCACGAGGTTACCAACGAGGTTGAGCACGAGGACCCTTCTTACGATCCGAACGACTACACTTCAGGCAAGATGACCGAACCCCGATAACATTACTATCTTTGCCTATTGCTAGTAGTTCCGCTCTATAGTTTTGCCTCGATGCCCATGTTTTTCTTGTCAGCCTCCTACTTGTAACCATCACCATGTTTAACCACCCTACCTATGCAAACCGTTGCTTGGCTAAGTACGCTTCGCTCAGCCCTTCTTATAGCATTGCTAGTTGCAGGTGAAGATCGAAGATGCTTGCTTCATGTTGAAGTTTTGTTGGGTTATATCACACTATATAAATGCTTAAAATGAAATCATCTATATATTGGCAAGGGTGGAAGGCTAAGCCTTTTGCTTGGTGATTTGTTCCACTCATGCCGTTAGGAACCGTTTAAACCGGTGTTATGTTCCTTGATTATGCGTTCCTAACACGGTTGGGGTGTATGGGACCCCCTCGATAAACCGCTAAGTGCTAAGTCTTTTCCAGCAAGTCCCAACATTTGTACTATTTGCCTAATAACTAAATAACTTGCATAGGGAGTTATAAACCCTTTTCCTTAATTCTACAACCCGGGCGAGTGCTCCACATGAGTGTTGGTCCAAACTGGGGGTTACGCGGGGCCACCTCGAGGGAACTCAAGGTCTGGTAAAAACCTGTGGGATCACCCATCCGGTCGTGGCCTGAGACGAGATACGCGCGGCTACTATCAGGGTGTCGGCACGCCGGGAGGATTTGCTGGATTAGCCTTACCTTAGTTCGGAGTATCTTGAGCACGGGATTCCGAGAATACTCGGGTCTTTCCACTTCGGAGTTGCGACTCCGCGGATCGTGGGCTTGTAATGGGTCAAGTTGGAACACCCCTGCAGGGTTATGAACTTTCGAAAGCCGTGCCCGCGGTTATGTGGCAGATGGGAGCTTGTTAATATCCGGTTGTAGATAACTTGACACAATGTTTCTAATACACTACCAGCGTGTGTTCCGTGACTGTCAATTTCCGAATAGGGATTCGGGAGTTGAACACGGAGGGGTTATGTTTGTTGAGCTTGTAGCTAGGATCACTTCGTGATCACTTCTCGACCGAGGCTTCTCTTCTCGCTCTCTCTCACGTAAGCTAGTTGCTAGTTGCTGCTGCAGACACTTATTCTTTTCTTCAGCCTTATCCTCTCCCAAGGCTTAAATAGTCTTGTTACCCGGGAACGGGATTGCTGAGTCCTCTGTGGCTCACAGTTACTTCACCACACCAGATGCAGGTCCAGTGGTGAGCTATCCAGGTGATGGCACCGAGCTAGACTGGGAGTACGACGAGGAGCGTAGTCGATACTATGTTCGTTATCTTGATGATCAGTAGTGGAGACTTCTACTAGGATTCGATCCGACCTGTGGTTTTAAATTATGTTTGGTATCTTGCCATTTGGATTTTACCCTTAGAGGGCTGTGATGTTTTAATGTATGATGATTGAGACATGTATTGTATTTGCGTGACGTGGCGAGTGTAAGCCAACTATTTTATGTTTTCCATCCCCTTCTTTTACATGAGTTGTGCAAAGATACCAGACTTGCGATCATTCCAGCATGGGGTTAAGTCTCTAAGTCGTGCCTCGACACGTAGGAGATTTAGCTCCATCCTGGGCATTACACCCGGTGAATTGGTGGCTCAAAAAAGTGAACATGCGTAGCAGGGTCGCTGCCACGAGCCATCCATGATCACGAGGATGAGCACCGGGCACAAAGAGGGGGAATGAAAGCCAATGCATTTCTATGTTCAGATCAAGGACATGGAGGATCTCGCCATGATCATCATCCCGTCCAAGTTCACGAAGGTGTTGCATCAATGGCTGGTGACGAAGTCGCCGCGCGTCATCATGTTGCCGGCCAACAAGTGGTGCGAGTTTTGGTTTCAGGTCCATAACTTCTATGGTCAGATGGTCCTTGGTAAGGGCTGACAGCACTTCTACCACCGCCACAGGATCGTCCCCGCCGACATCCTCATCCTGCGGATCTTCAGACTTGGGCTCAAAGTGCAGATTTATAACCATGACAGCTCGATCTTGTGCAACGTGCAGCACAACTGCATGTGCGTCATCAGTCTCACGCTCTAGATCGACAGTTAGTACGAAGTCTTAAGTATGAACTTGGTGGTAGTTTGAACTAGTGTTGTGAACTTGTTAATATTTTGGCCAGGATTAACACCACCGTGTGAAGGAGGGGGGTGGGATGCCCCGTTGTCTTTAACTTATCGTCGTAGTACTACTAGTTTGCCTATTAATTTGTTGTTCACTGCTTGCTTATCTTTGTTGTGTTGTTAATTAGGTAGTTTGTTCTTAGCTGTTGTGTCTGTTCTTGTGCTACAAATGTTGAAATAGATGATCTGAACACAAACATACAGTTGTGATGTGCATCTACTGACCCCTGAAGCACATAGGTGTGCAACCATACAATCAGCCCTAAAATGGCCATTGATGCAATGTGGGCGACCAAACAACATGTAAATGTTGGTTTCTGGCCTATTTTTGCTCAACCAGATTGAACTGGACAAGTATGCAATGTATGCATATATGAAGACGACAAACAAACACGCCTTGAACTGGGACAAGTATGCAATATACGCAAATATGAAGACGACAAACAAACACGCCCTAAGAGCATATGCTGGCTAAATCCGACATCTGAAATGTCTGCATAGGCGATAGGAAGTGTGCGTGGATAATGTCGGCCCCGTCGTTGAAATGTCCTTCTTTGCAAACATTTAGCAAAAGATATTGTGCTATTATGCTGGTATGCGTCCATGTATACGTTGTAGCCTCCGAACCTTACGCATGTTTGTAGTACCAGATTGAGGTTTTTGTTTTAGCACCACACAATATGCTTGTAGCGACCGCTTTCAGTTCCATGTAGCCCCCAAGCCTAAGGCTGGATTTTAGAACCGGGATTGAGTAATTCATATTTCGACCGTGGTAGCCCCGGGTTGCTGATGGGAGTTCCGATGCTTTCTTGATTTTGCAGGCTCTTGTGCAAGACAAGAAAAGGCTTGAAACTGAAACTGATTAACTTCACCTAGCACAAGACAAAGAGAAAAACATCGACTTGGGGAAGTCGTTTCCGATTCCATCTGTAAGCCTACGTACCTCAATTAATTTGAGTCGGCTTTGCATCATAGCATTAGTTTCTTAGACGGATTATTGCACTTCGTGAAGTGGCGAAAAAGGAGTTTTATCATCTTCGCGGGCTTCCGGTGGATGTGCGGAAAGCGCTGGATGACTTGCGTGAGGCTTGAAGGCCAATGCTCTTCATGACTTCATGAGGCTGTGAGGTTGATGGAGATGGTGACCAAAACAAATGAGAAATTAGAGCAGTTTTACATGCTTCGTCTTACCTCCTCTTTTCAGAGGTAAAACTATATAATAGATTTGAGCCGTTGATCTTGTTAATTTTTTTAGAAATGGAGGAAGACTCCGAGCCTCTGCATCTGGATGATGCATGCAGCCACTTTATTAATTATTCACACAAGACCTTACAAAGTCATATAAAAGTAAGACTAAAGCCACTGTCTAGGCAACATCTGTCGCTACTCCTATCTAGTTGATGAAGGGATGCTAATAGTCTGGGCCTACTACCAAACAAACCTCACAGCCAAACCTAACATCTAAGACCTCAGGTCCCAACCAGGGCGCCTGCCGGGTATGGGGCACCCACCAGTCCGGCGCACTTTTCAACCAGGACGCATGCCGGGTACGAGGCCGCTACAGCCACCTTCCACCAATCCATCTTTAGTGTTGCACTGTTGCATGTACCTTGCCCGGTCTAGCTGTCGTCGACACCACCACGACGCCAGGCAATGCCACCATCCTTCGCTCGTCCATCATCACACGCCCACCGGTGAGACCCCACTGCTCCATGCCGCTTAGACGCGTCGTTGTCGACGTGTCAGATACCACGCCGCTCCTCCTCTTGTCCCCTCCAGCCAACACTTGCTCCAGAACGATGCCCCCAAGAAGGAGAACGACATCGAAATGTCGCCATCATCCGATCCGGTAGTCCCAGATCTAGGGTTTCCCCCGGAACCTTCCAATCAGGTTAACGTGACCTGCAACGACGATGCCTCGATAAGGGAACGACGTCCGAGACGCCACCATCGTCCGCCATGACCGCAGTCAAACGCGATTTTCACCGGAAGCCACGTCGTCCCGATCTCGCGGTTGGCTGGAACCGAGCGGAGACTCGCCATGAAGACGAATGCCGCCGTCGGTAAACCATCGGAGATCTGACATCTCCTCACCGGTCCCTTCCCGCGTCGCCGGTCGACGGAAGGCCACCCTGCAGTTGATCCGATCAGGGTTGGATCCGCAGTCGCCGCCGCCACCATCTCCGCGCAGATCAGGTACCCCGTCGGATGGGGCGCTGCCACCGCCGCCGTGCCTCAGGGTCGCCGCTCCGCCGGCTTATGGCGCTTCGGCCACCGCCGCACGACAAGGGATCGCCGCCCCAGCCGCCGCCTTCGGATCTCACGAGAAGGAAGGGCCGCCCCTACCGTCTTAGATGAGATCTCGCCACATCCACCCGCCCAGGTGCCTTCGGCGCCAGGCCCGCCGCCACCATGGCCCTTGGCGGCGGCAACGGCGGCAGAAGGAGGCGCGAGAGGATCCATTTTGTAAGGTCGTTCAGAAGCAAAGGCCTACTACTCTACTAGTAAAGTAAGCTGGTCAAGTCAAAAGAAGGTTCCTGACTATCTAGTAAATGAGTGCACGAAGTCGAGTCCTGCGGCGCTAGGGTTCGGGGGGCCCTGGCGTCGCCTAGGAGGAGGCGACGTGAGGGGCGAGGGGTTCGCGAGTTAAAGTAAAAAAATCGTGTTTGCCCTACTCATTTTGTTAATTAATTGGATTAACTCTTACCTTCTTACCTCACATGTAAAAGGAGGAGATAAGAGGGAGCATGTTAAAATTTGCCGAGAAATTAAGCCAAAGTTGCAGGTCCGAAGTTAGTGATGCATCTGTACGAACAGCAGCGGTGGTCACTTGAAACGAACATTGATCGATGCCGAAAGAGCCGGTCGCCAAGCCGAGAACAAACTGAAACTTGTGCGTTGTGCGTTAGTGAGTATGCAATATCGACCAGCCTTGATAGAATCGGTTGCAGGAGACATTGGCTGACCATGGCATGCAAAATACAGTACTAGATTAAGAGAATAATTTGGATTTGAATGTTTTAAAGAAAAATAGCAGACACACGCTTCATCTATCTAGTGCATGTTTCAAGAGGAGCGAGTAAAACTGTGCAATGTGCGAGACAATACAATAAAAGCAAAATCTGTTAAAAAATAAGGTCCCACCGAGACTTGAACTCGGGTTACTGGATTCAGAGTCCAATGTCCTAACCACTAGACCATGGGACCATTTGTGTTGTTTGCCCTAGATTTGTGCCTATTTATTTCTTGCTTACACATAAAAAAACATAAAAATTGAACCGTGCTTTCATTGAGAGTTGAACTCAAGACCTCCCGCTTACTAAACGGGTGCTCTAACCAACTGAGCTATGAAAGCCTGGATGCCTTCAACTTTTTCTTACCCATTAAATCCGCACCGAGCAACAGGTCAAAATTAAGATTCGATCACGGCATGTAGAAATCATCCCTTGTTCTTCTTGTTTTTTCGAAGGCACGTAGTCTATACTGGTATGACTGTGCTCACGGAGAATATGACCATGCACTACCGTCGCCGGAAATAGGCAAAGAAAAAAAAAAGATGCCATGAAGTAACATGTCACTCTAGCTAAGGTCATGTTGCAGCTGAATTCTGTTTCGTACATACGTATCGATCGACGACTGACCACTAGCCTGTTGATTCTAGCTGTAGTTTCATCTGGCCCGAAATTACAATATGTGGGCTATCTGTTGGTGTCTTGGCATGCAAATCGCCGATTTTCAATCTGTCTGCTGCTGCAGTACATACGATCGATTGAACTCGGTGTTTGTGTTTATATTCAGAGATGAAAACCGACGTTGTTTGTGATTACGCCAAGCCATGGAACCCTGCTGGAGTGCTGGTTGAGGAGGCGTCCGAGCACATCCTTGGCCGTGCCCGACGATCGCCAACACGGCGTCCAAGAGGCGCCGCATCTGGCCGGTAGAGACGCTCAGCACCAGCAAGCTCGGCGGCCGGCGCGTTCCCGTCGCGGTGAGGCGAGCGCGTCCGTCAGCCTAACTAAATTGGCAGTCGGTCCATCTTCGTCCCCATCGGATGAGCTTCTTGGATACAGTACTCCACTAGTGGAGTGGATGACACGCACGTACCTCAACGTCACGCGCCACGTGTAAAGCTCCCCGATTCCTCCGCGCAGCTTATCGATCCCATTCCCAGATCGTCTCCGCTCCACCGAAGTCAAGCAAGCGCCGCCATGCCTCGGCCCCGCCGTCTTCCGCTGCTCCTCATCCTCCTCGGCCTCCTCCCGGCCGTCGCGCGGGCCCTGCTCCCGCCGCCCCGCTTCCCGGGCCCCCACGCGCGGCCGCGGCCGCGGGCGGGGGTCGGCGGGGGCTACGAGTTCGAGACCCGCTACTTCCGGCAGCGGCTGGACCACTTCAGCTTCTCGGGCGAGGAGGAGTTCTTCCAGCAGCGGTACCTCGTGGGCCGCGCCGGTGGGTGGGCGGGCCCCGGCGGGCCCATCTTCTTCTACTGCGGCAACGAGGGCGACATCGCCTGGTTCGCCGCCAACTCCGGCCTCGTCTGGGAGGCCGCCCCGCGCTTCGCCGCCCTCGTCGTCTTCGCCGAGGCAACCATCCCGCAACAACCTGCACTCGTTATGCTCCGCTTTATTAGCTGACCGGCCCTTGGTTTTTGAACTTTTGATCGATGCGTTGCTGCAGCATCGCTACTACGGCGAGTCCATGCCGTTCGGCAGCAAAGACAAGGCTTACAACAGTTCCAGGTCCATGGCGTATCTCACGGCCGAGCAAGCGCTCGCTGACTACGCCGTGCTGCTCACGGACCTCAAGAGGAACCTGTCCTCGGAAAGCAGCCCCGTGGTGCTCTTCGGGGGCTCATACGGTGGAAGTAAGAGCCACTAGTCTCTTGAATTAGTAGTATCGGCTATGTCTTTCCAAATTCGGTGGCCGTTGGGTTTCTATTCTGTACTAATTTTGTTGATTGGGCACCCAGTGCTTGCTGCTTGGATGAGACTCAAGTATCCGCATATTGCTGTCGGGGCTCTCGCATCGTCGGCTCCGATCCTACAGTTTGAGGACATTGTACCTGACACCATATTCTATGATCTTGTTTCAAATGATTTTAAGGTGTGTGCGCGCATAATCTTGGTTTGATTTTATTTTTTCTGAATAAAACACTACATGACACAAGTTTTTCGTTCTATCTTGGCTTCATTTTACTGTTTTGGATACAGGGCATCAGTCATCAGTGACACTAGTTTTTCTTTGTGTTTAGAGGGAAAGTTTAAGCTGCTTCCAAACAATAAAGGACTCATGGAAAGAATTAGATGAGCAGGGAAATGGGCAAGATGGTCTTCTAAAACTAAGCAAAACGTTCCACCTTTGCCAGTGAGTTTCGTCTCCATTCACTCCATCTTTTTCATTAAGATTGCTTGCAATAATAATATGTATGAATCCTGCAGGACCCTGAATACCACGGGGGCCCTTTCAGATTGGTTGAGCTCAGCATACAGTTATCTGGCCATGGTGGATTACCCAATGCCGTCAGAGTTTCTCATGCCTTTGCCTGCCAACCCAATTAAGGAAGTTAGTTCTTAAACCCTTGTTTGCCATAAATCTTTTCAAACATTTCTGGACGTGCTTGTATTCACTGAGAATTTGCTTGCATAACCCAGAGGCGCGATAAAGAGCTTGTGTAGAGGATTGCAATGACAATCTTGTGTGTACTCACTTACTTTCAAAGCCTATCATGTTCCCTTTGCAAAAAAAAAAAAAAACTATCAGGACGTAGTTTCTTAACGTCATCACTACTTACTTTAGATTATCTTGTTTCTTATCCAGGTATGTAGAAATATTGACAAGCAACCACAGGGGAGCAGTATACTGGAACGAATTTATGCAGGAGTAAATATATACTACAATTATACTGGTACAGTTGACTGCTTTGATCTAGATGATGATCCTCATGGAATGGGTGGATGGGATTGGCAGGTTCGAAAACTACAAAAAATATATCTGTTTTTGTCTGTTAGATATCTCTGTTACATTTATTACTGTACTTGAAAAACTGTAATGTATGACATATGTTCTATTCTTCATTAAAACAGGCTTGTACTGAGATGGTAATGCCCATGTCTTCTAGTGAAGGTCTTAGCATGTTTCCACCAGATGAATTCGACTATGCATTGTATGCCGATGACTGTGTCAAAAACTTTGGTGTTAGGCCAAGGCCTCGATGGATCTCTACAGAGTTTGGTGGCCATGTAAGTCCTTTTTACACATTGCTCAGTCTTAGTAATTTGTTGTCAACAACAGAATTTTCTAAACCAACTGACTCAGTATTCAAGTTATCATGTTTTCTGAGGAATACCTGTAGGGCTGACGCTGGCACTTTAACAGTTATCACTATTTTAAACCCTGATGATATGGATGTTGTTGGTCAATATATGCCTGTGATAGCTTAAAGCATGGATGAATCAGGACTTTCTTGATAAAAATATTTTCTTCCATTCCTTCAGAACTAAATACTATTAGGCCCTGCTTGGATTAGCGTTTATGCTCGTTTCTGGCCGGTTTTGGGATACGGACCTCCTCCCGTCGTTTTAATTCTAGGCAGGAACTAAGAGGTGACTGGTAATTTACACTTGTAAAATAATTACAGGTGTAAAAACTTACACCCAATCCAAACAGGGCCTTATGGTTATCATGTGGCGTTTGGGAGTTGGATTTACTACTAATAAAATGCATCAGAGATGACAGAGTTGTTATGCTAATTACACTCTTTATGCTATCCAATTAATTGATCAATTGCTTTGGTAAGCCTCAGAGGTAGTAAGACTGATTGACTGACTACAAACTTTTCTCCTCTTTTTTGTCAGAATATTAGTTCTGTTCTGGAGAAATTTGGTAGTAATATCATATTCTTCAATGGACTTCTCGACCCTTGGAGTGGTGGAGGGTGAACACACCTACCTTGTTATCTAATACTCCCTCCGTCCCATAATGTAAGACGTTTTTTGACACTACAGTAGTGTCAAAGAACGTCTTACATTATGAGACCGAGGGAGTAGCTATAATCTTTTCACATTGACCTCCGTTTGTCATATTAATATTGTTATATTCTCTGAATGCTGCAGCGTCCTGAAGAACATATCTGAGAGTGTTGTTGCCATTGTGGCTCCACTAGGTACAGTGCTTTTCTTGTAGAATGAACTCATATCCGGTGGTATGGGTGTGAAGCTGTCATACCATACATAGTTCATCACTGATGTGAGTGTTGGTTTTGTTCTGCAGGAGCGCATCACATAGATCTGCGCCCTGCTACCAAGGAGGACCCGGATTGGCTCGTAAGCCTGAGAGAATCGGAACTTGAGATCATATCCGGCTGGCTATCGGATCACTACCGGGCAAGAGGGAGCGCGGTCTTTCAGCGCGCAACCAACAAGGGCTTGGCTGCCTCATAAGGAAACCACACTGCTCCCTTGTCATTTGTCCCAAAGATGCAAATGTGGTTTGCTTCCCTTGCCAAGGATTCAGTTCCAACTGACATGAGATGGCCATTCAGCAGTTCAACTCCTAACCGGCTGCTGCGCCGCGGAGATGAGAACCCTAACACCATACGCTGATCTCCCTTTGGCTGTCCGGTCTCAATAATTATGCTTGTAAACTGGAATCAGCTGGTGCATTGCTCTTGGTTCCACTAAGAGTAGCCTGCTAGCAAAATAGAGATCTTCGGGTCCTTCAAGAAATATAGAACATGTCAAGTCCTCTTGTGTTTATATAACAGATCCGCTGTGGAGAAAGGAAGCAGTGGAGGCGGCAGGAGAAAACCCTGACCGCCAACGGTTAGGTTTTGTGCTTTCGGCGGTTTTCCTCGTGTCATCGTGTGTTAAGCGTTAACTTCCGGGCAGTCTGATATTCGTCTATTTCAGATTAATTTGTTCGTGCCGTCTATGATTGTTCTTCCACTGTTGGGGAAAACCCCTCAAGTTGGGGAAAAACCATGGGCAAAGCCACCCTAATCGTCTTCCACTGTAATCAAATAGTGAGATACAATAAGTTCTTCTCTATATAGCACGAGGCTTTCATACATCAAGATCTCACAACCTTGAATGACCATGACAAGATTTGGAGCTCAAGAGTTGGGGATTGGAACAATCTGATTAAAGATGATGAAATCACAATACGAAAGAGTCATGGTAGTAGACCTGGACCATCACAACCTTGGAAAGGAGTTCCATTTGCTTGCTTGCAAGCTCTTCATTTTAATCTTTTCTCTCTTTCTCATTTGACACTCTCAGGCTAGTCTTGGAAGGTAAGTCGCCATTTGCATCACGCGAGCCCGGCGTCGGACACTGAAGATCAGAGTGTCCCAATCGTCCACACGAGAAGCAAAATTTAGGAACATTCTCATATTGAATATCATACCAGTCCCTACTCCCTCTCGTTGTGGAGTCAATAAGAATCCATCTACGCAAGGGCTTTCGAACATCAATAGTAACCCTAGCCCGCAGAAAACCACCAACGGGGTCAAACTGGATTGAGGATGCATTCCGGTCTATTTGCCGTGCCACCGCCTTCGCCCTTGTATCATTCCTCAGATTGTAGGTTCAAAACCCTAGCCCACAACTAAAGTTTGTCGAACTGCGGCTCTGACGGCTGCATGCATTCTTCGAATTATGTCAAGATCACGACATGTTTCCTTACATGCCTGGGAGATCCCTTCCACACGCGATCGCGATCACGTTGGGTCTCAAATTTTGCCACAAAGGCATTCTCGCCCACCGAGCGAAACACTAAGCCTCTAGGGTTTCCCCAAGCGGGGCGCAAGGCATTGGAGATCGTCTGGATATGCAACAGATTGCGTTCAAGACCTTCTCATGCGATTGCCCAAATCTTCCTCGCACCCTCGTCAATATCATCCAAGACCAAAGGTGTCGCCTCCTCCTATGTGAGATCAAGTTTACCCATTGCTTCCTCAATGCGCGCCCTCGCCGCCCTAGGCGGGAGGGCTTCCTTGCTACTCGATGACTGCGGGGCCGCGGCTATCCGAGTCCTTCGCTATGCGTTCCGCCGGTGGGATCGACCGGCGATCGTCGCCTTTTCCACTCAAAACCCTAATCGCCTCAAGGGGGGCTCCTAATATTTCGGGGAACCAAAGTATGTGTTGTTAGGCAAAAATGTATCCAAGGTTGGTCTAGTTCTATGAAGATAGTAACTTAGACTGGTGTCATATGCATGGCACTAATATAAGTTACTCCCCACTATGACCAGCCTAAGCACCAATGCATTGAAGGAGGTCTTAGATAAGGTGCTAAGCATATTAAAAAGTTTAGCAACTAATGTCCACAATGAATAGGTGCTTCACGTGTTGGTGCTAAGCTTTCCTCATTTATTTCTCTAGCAACTAAACTATTTCATGCATTGGTAGATTTTTTTCATTTAATTGCTTTTGCCTAGGTTCACGTGCTTGGCATTGGTTTTTCTTGGGGTTACCCAACTCATCTTCGTCCTCTTTATTACCTTGCCACATCAGATTTTTTGCATACATGACAGCCTTAGCACATGTACAGGATGGAGCATTGGGGAGAGCCTCACAGTAAGTACAATAGAGCTGAGTCAGCGGGCCATAAGAAATAAACTAGTATATTTCTGCTTAGTTGGGGGAAAGAGAAGAGGAGAGAGAAAGTAAGCGGGCTCTTCGTGAAGAGCCAGCTCTAGCACGTGCTTCTAGGCACTTTGTGAAAATGAAAGGTGGGCCACATAATAAAAAAGTAGTACACTCTTTTGATCTACTATTGTACATGTTGGCTATAAGATGGGTTGTAGATGACACGACGGCATATAGCCAGCAGCTGGCTATACTATTAACCGTGCTCTTATGCACCTGGACGAAGGGAGTAATTGACATGCATGATAATCCCTTCGTGACGAAATATAAAAGCGTTTAGATGAATACTTTAATTATAATATTTTCATTATGACCAGCCTTAAACTTAATTTGCCGAGAGCGTCTGCTTTGATTCCTCCGTCCAGCTTCAGTTTCCAATCTGCCCAGGTTGGAGAGGCGTCGTAGTCTGGTCCAACTGCCAAGTAGCCGTCAAAATCGGAGCTCACCGTACCTTCGGCGCGACGCGATTGGCGCCCGCGCGTATGCGGGCCCCCCTCCCCCATCCCAGCCGCCTCGGATGCGGCTTCGCGTGGCGCCACTCCCGAGCCGAGCTCATCTCCTCATCCAGATACCACCACTCATCATATCCACCGAACAACCAGGCGGGCGGGCAGCCTAGCACGGCGCCGCACCGGCCATTTTCTTGGGCCCTCCTCCCCACGCCCACAGCTCAAACGCGCTGGGCGCCACCCCAAAATCCCACCAAGCTGGACCTCCCACCCGCCAACTCCCAACAGGCGCGGTAGAGCCCATGTCACTGCCACCCGGGCCCGCGCAGCCCGTGGCCCACATGTCGGCGGGGCGGCCTCAGGCTTGCAGAGTTGCAGGGCGAAAGCGCCCGCCGAGGAAACGTCGGTCGCTGTTTTTGAAAGCGGCAGCGCCGCGCTGCCTTTTTCGGAGCCAGCCGCCGGGGACGATGCCGAAAGTCCACACTGACGTGTGGGCCATCGTAGGTACTTGACCCCGCGTGTCATGTCTATCGAGCACACTTGCCAAATGCAAGTGAGCCGGTTTAGGTTTTTTAATACGCAGCCGAAAAGATCCCCTCTCATCGGACGCTTCCGTGGACCGAGCCTATGGTTTGGATTCGTTCCGTGGTCACGGGCTACCAGCCAAACGCTACTTTTGGGTGAAGGTTATACTGCTCGTGCTCGAGTACTACACTGGACATTCGAATTCAAATGTGTACATGTACTTTTGTTTTGTTTTGTTTGATAGCTTACCAGGCCTTCATTTTAAAATACAGTGTGTATTAGCTTTTACAGCGTCAAACTTCGTAAAATTCGATCGTTTTTGTAGAAATTTTGTCAATATTTACAACGTCAAATCAATACCACTAGATTTAACATATATTACCTCCGTTCAGAAATAAGTGATGTTGTTTTATTCAAATTGAAATAAAAACAACATCACTTATTTCCCGAATGGAAGGAGTAGTGTATATTCAATATCTTAGATTTTTTTTTTCTAAGAACATGGTCAATGTTTTACTACATTACGAAACCAGGGAAGTAGTAAACTTATCTCACCTCTATAACACTTAAAGGAGTGGACATTAGGCATAGTTTGTTGAGTGGTTTGGTCCGGGAAGCACAGAGGTTGAGGACACTTGTTTTAAATATTTTAGTCAATCACACGACACAAAGTGTAACAAAGTACCACACAGACTTGTTTTTGGCTAAAAAGAACTTACACTATGTCTTTTTGTGGTTAGTTGTACTAACTTGGATGTCAGAGTTTCTCTTTCACCGTCCCCAAGACTACCTAATTGCTCGTGCGCTGCAATAGGAGCGTACATGTTCTAGTGACCATGTTCGATGATACTTTCCATAACTATCGTGATCCTCCCGTCCAAATAATTAACATGACCCTCATGTCCAACGCTGGAGGATCCTTTCCGTAAACCAATGTCAAACTATTTAACACATGTAATTAACTACTCCCTCCGTCCGGAAATACTTGTCGTTGAAATGAATAAATATGAATGTATCTAAAACTAAAATATGTCTACATACATCATTTCTTTGGCAAGTATTTTCGGACGGAGGGAGTACTTGACTAATTAATTGCATGCAACTCATCGAAGATTGATCAAGAGGTAACTATGACGACTTTTTGGGTATTAATGGCTGAAAACAAACACAATGACTACAGACTCCCATTTAATAGTAGGGATGTAGAATATTCACACCCAGTCAAAAACGGTATAAGGGTATGTGTGGCTAGCAACCTCAATTTTGAAATCAAGTCATGATTTAATTACCCTGCTTTTGTGTTTGAAAAAAAGGTATATGATGCACTATCATCGAAAGTAATTGATGAAATTTTCAAGCTACCAATATTTTTTCAAAATTAGTTTTGAATTGCAAAGGAAAGTGTGCGCATGAGATATTTTTTCCCGAACAATATGAGATAAATTATGCTGACATAATAGATAAATATTTATATCCATTACTGAAGCATCACAACACATCATCCCTAATGGGCAGACAGACATATTCAGGAGACGCAATAGAGCTGGCAAAATATGATCAAAGAAACATGCCCAAGTATAAAGATATTACATCAAAGAAAAAGCAGGATCAACCTAATAATAATAAATGGAAAGTGTAAATAAATAAATCAAAGAAAGGAGGGAAGAATCTGCTGCCAGCAATCAAATCCCCATCCAGCTAACGCACGTCCACGGCCACTCTCGGTGCACCGGGTCCATCCAGACCCCCTCGCCCGCCTCCCCTCCCTGTCTCTCCTCCACCCATCAAACCAAACCCTTCCCCCACCAAGGCCAGGTAAAACCCCCGGACACACCCAACCCGCCGTGAGCACCCACGAGACCCAGTTGGAAAAGCCAGAGAGGAAAAGGAGACAGAAACGAGGAGGAGGGAGACAGAGAGAGGGACGGCGGCGGCCTCCACTTGCCCGGAAAGCGCCGCTGCCTCCCCGGGGATCGCGTGGTGGCCGGGGCCGCACCGCCGCCGCCGAGATCTAGGGTTACGGCCGGCATGGCCAGCCCGCGCTCGCCCGCTGCCGGCGCCCTCGCCGGGGACGAGGCGATCTGGAGGAAGCTCCGCGAGGCCGGCTTCGACGAGGAGTCCATCAAGCGGCGCGACAAGGCGGCGCTCATCGCCTACATCACACGCCTCGAGTCCGAGGTACCTCGCTCCCTCCCCTTCCCCGACGCGTTCTGGTTCCGCCGTTCTTGGCATGGCGGGGCAGTCTTTCGGGGGGTTCTTTAGGAGATGAGAAAGGGAGCGTTGGATGGAAAGGATTGGCGAGGCGCTGCCCTGCGTGGTTTCTTGGTTTCGTCAGGCCAACAGTGGCGATTTCTGTGCGCAGACTGGTGGGAAGACGGCTTCTTGGTTTCTGCTCGCAAGCCTCGTTTCTTGGTTCATTCGGTACCGTGGTGCGTGAATGGGTTGCCTGACGATGAAATGCGTCGTTTTGGCTCATTGCCCAGTATCTGTAGGACGGAGTTGACTGTTGTAGGCATATATTTTCCAGATTAGGTTTCTTTGTTGTTGACTAGTGATCCCATAAATTTTACCCCTTTTGGTTCTTGTTCCTTGGCACAACGCGTTTCAACTGCTGCAACTATTGTGTCATTCGTATTGTTCCAGTATGTTGTTAAGCGCATTGTAATACAGTATATCCATAACGAGTTCGTTTGCAGTGAATGGTTCAACAGAGGTCCGCCTGTGGCTCGGTAAGAGATTTAGGTTCAACAGAAAGGCTCTGGAGGGAATTACGCTGATTACAGTAGAACTGACATTTGCATAAATCTTTTTGTATTTTATTGGTGTCAGCATCGAACCTTGCAGATTTGGTGCGAATTTGCGGCAAACATTTTCTTAGCCTTACTTGACTCTTATAGAGCATGAATCAGGTTATTTGGATTAATCAAAGGATGTACGTTATACTTAGTTCCACCTTTGTCTCATAGACCTAATAACTGTATCAACATTGTACCAAAGTTTCCTACGAACAGTATGCTTTCATCTCCTGCATCTGTGTGGAGGCTGATGTTTTTTCAACTGTACAGGTTGGTAATCGGGTAACTCAATGTGTTGGTAGGAAGTAGGAACCGTTAAGCTAGATAATTCTATAATACGCAAACCCCCTTCCTGATCCATGTCAAAAGGCTAATGTTCAGTATCTGCTGTAAGCTATCCTGTTTGGCAACTGTCACATACCTCTGACTCTCTCATCTATTTATTTTGTGCACTTGTTTGGCTGCAGGTTTATGATTACCAACACAACCTCGGGCTTATGTTATTGGAGCGAAAGGAATTGGTATCCAAGAATGAACAACTCAAAGCTTCTATGGAGTCTGCTGAGATCATGCACAAGCGTGGACGAGCTTCCCAGCAATCTGCTCTAGCTGAAACAAGGAAGAGGGAAGAAAACCTAAAAAAGAATGTAGGCATTCAGAAGGAGTGTGTTGCTAATGTAAGATTGCTTTTTCAATTAAGCTTGCAGAAGCCCAATTCTTTTTATTCTGTAATAACCTGTCACAACTAAATGCTTGCACTATCCATGAATTCGTCAAAGGTGGACATTAAATCGAACATGAAAAAAATGAAGAATGTGAAACCTTGAGTTATCATCAACATCACGTTCTCCACTGAATGATTATTTTACAACTATTCTTATGCCAACATTAGACTTCTACGCTAAATTTATGTTCCACTTCATATATCTGCTTAATCTGCCTCTGATTCCATGTTTTTCATGTAGCTTGAAAAAGCACTGCATGATATGCGTGCAGAAACAGCTGAAATAAAGGTTTCCTATGAAACCAAATCAGCTGAGGCGCTTGAAATGATGGATACTGCTCAAAAGAAATTTGATGAGGCAGAAGAGAAGCTTCTTGCAGCAAAATCTTTGGAAGCAGAGTGCACTCGTGCTCGTAATGCTGCATTGAGAAGTTTACAAGATATCGAAGAACGTGAAGATCAACTTAGAAGATACCGACTTTCTAGTGATCATGAGTGAGTATTCAATATCTTGTGGAATTAAGCTGGCCTCTCTAACCAATATCAATATAGCCTCTCAGTATATAAATTGGTGTGTATTATGTTCTGCTCCCTCTGTTCCTAAATATAAGACCTTTTAGATATTCCACTATGAACTACATATGGATGTATATAGACATATTTTGGAGTGCAGATTCACTCATTTTGCTCCGTATGTAGTCCATAGTGAAATCGCTAAAAGGCCTTATATTTCGGAACGGAGGGAGTAGTAAATTGTGATGTATGCTGTATGTTCATTTCATGAATATGGTGGTCCTGTGGGAATCTTTCTTCTTTGCTATCTGAATCAAGTATGTCATTGCAGGTATGAGGCCAAAGAAAAGGATATTAGCTTACAAAGGAAATCGTTGAATGATATGAAGAAAATGTTGCATGAAAAGGAGCAGGTGCTACTGAAAGAACAATCACTTCTTAATCAGAGGGATCAAAATATCATTGAGAGGTTAGCACGTGTAACTCAGTCGGAGAAAAAGTTAGAAGAGGACAAGGTGATTCTCGAAGCTGAACGGATGGTTCTAATGGAAGAGAAAAACAAGCTGGATCTTAAAATGGAGGCAGTAGCTTCAAGGGAGGAAGTATGTATTGTTTTTTACTGATCGATTTGTTAGCAGCTTTATTTATTGCTAGAATGGTGGAATTTTATATCACAACTGCTTTGGTCACAGGCTATAATTCAGAAGGAATCCTTGCTTGACAAACGGGAGAGTGAGTTGTTGATTTTGCAAGAAACAATTGCAAATAAAGAACGGGTAGGTTTCTCCAGTTTACATTGTAGATAATGTGTGCAAATGAGTTTACCTCTTCTAAATCATCCTGACTCCCATTGCAGGTTGAGATTGAAAGGCTGAATCATGAACAAGAAATGGCCCTGGAGAGGAGAAAGCTTGAGTTTGAAACAGAGATGGAGAATAAGCGCTTGTCTTTTGAGGCGGAAACGGAGACGAAGAGGACATTGCTGGATCAAAGAGAAAGAGCTCTCAGTGAGCAAGAGTTGGCATTTGCTCAAAGGAACCAAAATGTTGACCTTCGACTTGCTGAACTAGCAAGCAAGGAAGAGGCCATAGTAAGGAGAACAAATGAGTTGAAAGACGAGGAAGGAAAGCTCCTCTCTCAAAGAGAAGCGTCTTTCATTGAGCTGCAAAAGGAAAGAGAGGAAGTACAGAAGATGAAATTATGTTTGGAGAAGGAAAAGGTTTTCTTTGAAGAGGAGAAACGGGAAGCAATTCAAGCCCAGCAAAATCTTGCAATAACCCAAGCAGATAGAGATGATTTGCTTACTTTGCAGATCAAACTTAAAGAAGAAATTGACAATCTTCGAGCCCAAAGAACAGAGCTCGTGGCTGATGCTGATAGGCTGCAAGCAGAAAAGGAAAGGTTCGAGATTGAATGGGAGCTGTTTGATGAAAAGAAAGAGGAGCTACAAAAGGAAGCTGCCAGAATTACTGAAGAGCGAAGACTAATGACAGAGTATCTCAATAATCAGTCAGACATCATCAAACAAGAGAAGGAAAATTTACGTGCTGAGTTCAAGAAGAACTCAGAAACCCTCTCCTGTGAACATGAAGAGTTCATGAGTAAGATGCAGCAAGAACATGCAAGTTGGCTGAGTAAGATTCAACATGAGAGGGAAGATCTTACAAGAGACATTGATAACCAGAGAATGGAATTACTGAACTTGGCCAAGGCAAGGCAGATGGAAATCGATGCTGATTTAAGGGAAAGAGAAAAGGAGTTCGAGCAGAAAAAATCCATGGAGCTTGAGCACATAAATTCTCAAAAGGTGGTGATCATGTCAAAACTAGACCATGTTGCGCTTGAATTGCAGAAACTGGAGGATGAGAGGAAAGAGGCTAATTTGGAGCGTGAAAAGAGAGAGCAAGAGCTGTCTGAGATAAAAAACACCATTGAAGCCCTTAATAATCAACGAGAGAAGCTGCAAGAGCAAAGAAAGCTCCTACATTCAGACCGAGAATCAATAACAGAACAAATTCAGCAACTTGATGTGTTGAAAGAACTGAAAAACGATTCTGAGAACAAGCAAATGTCTTTGATAGAGTCTGAAAAGTCAAAGATGAATTATACTGTCCTCCTTCCTTGTGGCGAAGTTCATAATTCAACTCCTAAGAACTCTTCTCCACCAAAGCTTCTTGAAAGGAAACTAGAAGTGTCACCTTCAGTCTCAACACCAGTATCTTGGGTTCGAAAATGCGCTCAGGTGATATTCAAACGCTCTCCTGAGAAGAGTTCTGGTCATGATAATGGTAGACTTCTTCATAATGGTGTACCAAAAAACCTTCGGAAAACTGCTGACATTAATGGATCACTTGCTGATGAGCTAGGCGACCAAGCTGGAGAAATACCTGAAGTTGTTAATGGTGCAAAAGTTGGGAAGAAAAGGAATTATTTGTTGTCATATGATCCAAGTGAAGCTTTAGAACCAAGGCGGAAGTACCAAAGGAGCACTATTCAGACAGTAATTGGAGGGGAAATTACTTTGAACAACTGGTATGCTTTATTCTAATCAACTACTCCCTCCGTCCGAAAATACTTGTCGAAGAAATGGATAAAAATGAATGTATCTAAAACTAAAATACGTCTAGATACATCTATTCCTCCGACAAGTATTTCCGGACGGAGGGAGTAGTATATTATCTGTATGCAAATTCCTGCTAATAAAATTTTGTACTGCATTAACACATCCTATGTTGCCAGCCCATCAGTTCTAGAGAAGTGCTCCAAAAATGAACATGATGCCGCCCCACTTGGTGTATTATCTGGCATCAGCAAGGATCATGAATACAGCAACAAAGGGCCACAGAACCTGAGAATACCAGTAGACTCAGCCTCATCTGATGATCTGGCCTTTGCAAATGGGAAAGCGGATAATTCAGATTTTGCTGATGAGGATGAACCTTCAGAAGAGATCACAGTGGTAACTGCTCTTTCCTGATGTGTTTGCTCCTCTTTAGTTAATAACTTTGTTCAGTGTTGTAATAAACTTTGCTTGTGTTATTCTAGTTCTTATGTCTTTAGTGTTATGTATTTAGATTTTTGTCTCTTTACCTTAATTTTCTGCTGAACTAGATAACTCTGAACTCCCAAGTCTATCCTGCCAGCTTGTTTTGCTGATTGTTTAGCTTATTACTTTTTTGGATCTTATATATCACACTGCTCTTGTTGTTAATTGCTTTAGCTTACGAGTTTTGAATCTTATATTAATGTTGCTGCTAATTGTTTAGCTTATCAACTGTCCGGTGCCCTTGTGTTTGGATCTTAAATATCACTGCCAGCGTGCCCTTGTGCCTTACTGTTTTGATGCTTTATCCTTTGCAGTCTGCAACCGAACCAACTACTGGAGCACTTGAAGGCAGGGATGAGCATGATGAAGATACTGACGACGAAGATGAAGAGGAAGAGGAGGAAGAGAAAAGTTTGTCAGCGAAGAAGTTGTGGCGTTTTCTCATCACATGAGTAGCAGCTTCCCCGGTAGTATAGACAAGACATACAGAGCTGACTGTAGGCTGACAGTTTCCTGGCTCTTATGAAGTTGCTTTGCTCTAGCTCCATTTGTGTCTCCGCCTTGCCTTTCGGGTTGAAAGGTGAGGATGTTGGTTTTGTGTGCCTGTGACTGAGCAGCGGAGGGTTTTCGAAGCCGCTGTGATGAATCACGACATGTGTTCTTTATCTTCACATCCTGAAGGCTTCAACGTGTAAAGTGGTTGATAGCTTGTGGTTTGTGTACAAATTGATTGGGGGTGTAGGAAAGCCCATATGATGAGAGTATTACTAGTGCCGTTATGGGTGGTGATAGTCGCCTGTTTAGTGCTCGTTTCACCAGGTGATTTTCTCTGGATGTGTCACTCGTATTCTTGTCTTGCAAGACGTTTGTGACTAGTCTGATTGATTGTGTTGCATCGCAACTATATTTTTTAAAAGATTTTTTCTATTTGCCTTGGAGACAATCAACATGCTGACCGGAGTTTAGTTCAGAAGGCAGAGATGGAGTTTAGTTCTACAGAAATTTATAGCAGTAAATATAAATATTTTTGGGACATATTATGACACATAGGTTTATACTAATACACTACAACAATACGCAAATCAACAAAGGTTTCGTACTTTCATATCTTTATCGGAGCATTTTTCTTCTACTTCTTCCCGTTCATGTTACTTGCCGCTGCTTTAGTACAGTTTTGTGAGCTAAAAAAGCAGCTAGATGTAGGGCCGACAAATTGATTTTCTCCGTGAGAAAAAGTGGAAAGATGATGATGAGACTAACACATGAATCAGGAGGAGCTGGCGGGTGGCACTACACATGATCATCGCGGCGCACAACAGCCCACCGGCATATCCTGTCGTTGTTTAAATCTTTCCTAACTCCTTTTTATTTGCTCTCCCACATGTTGGTTTCAGACTTTGGGGTAACGTTATGGCAAACGGACTCCGTTGGGGTCAGCCCGTCGCTCGTCTTCATGTGACTAACCATGAGAGGTTCCACCTGCATTCCCACTACACGCGTGCAATGGAAGATGTTGGCATGTTGCCATCAAACCTAGACATGTTGTGTGCTACGATAATTACTCTGCTACACTATCTAATACTCCCTTTGTTGACAAAAAAAAAAGACTAATACTCCTTCTACATGTATCATAATATAAGACGTTTCTTGATATTCTTTGCATTAAAAAATGTCATATATTTTGATACAAAGGGAGTTTTTTCTTTTCTTTTTAGTCGTTTTTTGTTTAGCTAGAAATGGGGAATGGGTATGGGATTCCCAACTCTCAAGCCACATGACTGTTCTATCTTGCACTCGGTCTAGCTTGGATAGGCAATCACTTACCATGTTGCATCACGGCCAACTCTTTGAATTATTGCATCTTATAGAATTCATTCAAGCATGATAACTCACTCGCGATGCATAAACGGAAAGAATTTGGCCTCTTGGCGTTCACCAGCTCGACGGCTTCAATACAATCAGTCTCTGGCTCCATTTTTTTCTTCGAAAAGGAGGTGACCTCCGGCCTCTGCATCTATAGATGCACACAGCCCTTTTTATTAAACGAAAGCAGTCTGCAAACACGTTCTCAAGTTTAAAAGTGCACTAAGAAGACAATGCCACATTTGGCTAAACAGAAAAAAACGGCCACAATCGGCCTCAACAGTTTTCAAAGCCTACCCACTTAACCTAAGAGTGGAGCGCCATCCAAATCGGTTGTAAGTATCCCGTGCGACCGTCTCCCATCGGTTGCACCCAAAAGCCATATGCTCCCTGCGATCCGCAGGACTGAGTAATGACCACGTACGGATCCAAGTGGATGCCCAAGATAACCTGCAAAAAGTTGGTTAAATTTTGTCTGTTAAAGGCGACATCATTTCTATAATTCCATATAGCCCAAAGCATAGCGCATACTCCTACGCGAATATGTGCTGCTATGTTGGGATCAATACCCTGCAACCAATCCCCAAAAAGATGTTGAAGTGACGATGGTGGAGCAATGTTAAAAGCCGCATGAAGTGTTCTCCACAAAAGCTTAGAGAGAGGGCAAAGGATAAATAGATGTTGTATAGTTTCTTCCTGGTCACAAAAGCAACATCTCTTGCTGCCAGTCCAATTGCGCTTAGCTAAATTATCCTTCGTCAAGATTACTCCCTTCTGTACAAACCACATGAACACTTTAATTTTCAGCGGCACTTTAATTTTCCATATATGTATCGACCTCGGAATGGGTCCGGTGTTGATCAAGTCTGTATACATAGACTTCACCGAAAATACGCCAGACACGGACAACCTCCATCTAATGGAGTCCGTCTCTGTAGTAAGGTTAACTTGCATTAGCCTACGTACCAAATTAAGCCAACTCTCCCACCTTTGGCCCACTAACGCTCTCCGGAACTCAACGTTCAAGGGAACCGTGCTCAAAACTGTATGAACCGAGCTCTCCTTGCGTTGGACTATATTATATAGGGAAGGATATTGCAACGCAAGAGGAGTGTCACCTAGCCAGGTATCCTCCCAAAAACGAGTGCTCCGCCCGTTGCCTACCAAGAACTTGCACCTATTGAAGAAAGTCCTTCTGACCCGCATCAGCCCTTTCCAAAACGGTGAGTCATTTGGGCGTGTCGTCACTTGAGATAAGCTCTTTGTATGCAAGTACTTATTACGAAGAAGTTGAACCCACACCCCTTCAGTTTCAACTGATAGGCGATAGATTCATTTACTAAGTAGGCATCTAATTTTAACCTCCAAGTTCTCAATACCCAAACCACCTTGGTCTTTTGGTCTGCAAATAATATTCCACTTGGCTAACCTATATTTCTTCTTAATCTCATCACTTTGCCAAAAGAACCTAGATCTATAGTAGTCTAATCTTTTCCGTACACCCACCGGTATTTCAAAGAAAGACAAGAGAAACATCGGCATACTCGTCAAGACCGAGTTAACTAGGATCAACCTACCGCCGTAAGACAGGAGCTTACCCTTCCAACAGCTCAGCTTTTTTTCAAAACGATCTTCTATGCATTTCCACTCTTTATTAGAAAGTTTACGATGATGAATAGGAATGCCTAAATACGTGAAAGGTAAGGAACCTATCCCACATCCAAACAACTGTTTGTAAGTCTCCTCTTCCTCTTTGGCACGCCCAAAACAAAAAAGCTCACTTTTATCAAAATTAATCTTTAGGCCCGACAATTGTTCAAACAAGCAAAGCACCAACTTCATGTTTCTCGCCTTCGCGACGTCATGCTCCATAAAAATAATAGTGTCATCAGCATATTGTAGTATGGACACCCCACCATCCACCAGATGTGGAATGAGCCCTCCTACCTGGCCATCTTCTTTCGCCCTATTTATCAGAATAGCCAGCATGTCTGCGACAATATTGAAGAGAATAGGAGACATCGGGTCACCTTGTCTTAAACCCTTTTGCATCTGAAAATAATGACCTATGTCATCATTAACTTTAATTCCGACGCTGCCCCCCTGAACATATGTTTCTATTTGCTTCCTCCAAGCTTGGTTAAATCCCTTCATTCGTAGGGCTTGTTGTAAGAAGGGCCATTTAACCTTGTCATATGCTTTTTCGAAGTCCACTTTGAAAATCACTCCATCCAATTTCTTGGAGTGAATTTCATGGAGTGTTTCATGTAACACAACCACTCCCTCAAGAATATGTCGTCCCGGCATGAACGCGGATTGAGAAGGCTGCACCACCGTGTGGGCGATCTGCGCCAATCGATTTGTGCCCACCTTAGTGAAAATTTTGAAGCTCACATTGAGCAGACAAATCAGTCTAAACTGCTCAATGCGGGTCGCGTCAGCCTTCTTAGGCAGCAAAGTGATTGTGCCAAAATTTAGCTTAAAAAGTTGTAAGTGTCCTTCGAAAAGATCTTGAAATAAAGGCATCAGATCCCCTTTGATGAAATGCCAACACTTCTTATAGAATTCAACCGGGAATCCATCAGGCCTCGGTGCCTTGTTATTTTTCATTTGGGAAATGGCCTCCAACACTTCTACTTCAGTGAACGGAGCCACTAAGATTTCATTCTCATCGTTACCCAGTTGAGGAATGTCCTGCACGACACTTTCGTCCATCGAGACAGAGTTGTTATCAGGCGTGCTAAAAAGCTTTTTGTAGAATTCTGAAATATACGTCTTGAGGTTTTCCTGGCCCACTATCGTACCCTCATCTTGTTCTAGCTGAAATATACGTTTTTTCCGATGTTTCCCGTTGGCAATCAAGTGAAAAAACTGCGTATTATTATCTCCTTCAACCACCGACCGCACCTTCGCTCTTAGTGCCCACTTTAGTTCATCTTCTCTAAGAAGTTTGGCGAGATTAACTTCCGCCTCCCTCTTAGCTACCCGGTCCTCGGCACTGAGGACAACACTTTCTGCCTTAATATCGAGCGTATTGATGATTTCTAGCAAACTTTCTTTTTGTTGTTTATATTCACCACTATTGTGTTTAGCCCAGCCCCTCAGGAACTGACGAAGATGTCTAATCTTAAATTGCCATCTATCAATATTAGATTGCCCTCTACGTTCCGACTTCCACTCTCGCTCGACGAGCTCTACGAAGCCTTCTCTCTCAAACCAAGCGGTTTCGAAAGAAAATACTTCCTTGTTCCCTCGGTGAGCCGCCTCACCCGAGTCTAGAAGCAAAGGAGTATGGTCCGAAAGACCTCTTTGCAGCGCTCGTACTGTCACACGCGGGAATTTTTGTTCCCAATCTATGCTAGTAAGAACCCTGTCCAGCTTCTCATAGGTTGGATTCTCTAAGTTGTTAGCCCATGTGAATTGTCGACCAGTGAGATCTATTTCCCGCAGATCCATATTCTCAATAATGGCATTAAACATGAATGACCATCTAGCATCGAAATTATCATTATTTTTCTCCGCTCTTCGCCTAATAATGTTGAAATCGCCACCAACTAAAATTGGCAAAGTCTCCCCACCGCAAATCCTCACCAGTTCTGCGAGGAAGTCCGGTTTAAGCTCCGGCTGAGCCGCACCGTAAACAGCCACAAGAGCCCACTGGAACCCATCAATTTTCGATCTCACATGAAATTTGACGGCAAACTCTCCCATGAACACGTTTACCACCTCCAGAGACTCCCTCTTAACTCCTAACAGAATCCCTCCGGATCTCCCCCTAGGAGGTAGACAGTGCCAATCGAACTCCACTCCTCCAGAAACTGTTGAAAGAAACTGAGAAGTGAAATTGTCTCGCCCTGTCTCGAGCAATGCAATGAAGTCAAGGTTATACTCAATGGATGCCTCCGCTAGAAACCTACGCTTAGAGAGGTGCGCAATACCTCTAGAATTCCAGAAGATCCCTTTCATGGATCATCATGAAATCTACGCTTTACCCGGATCCTATCGCTCCTGCGCACTGCCGACATATCGTATATCTTTCGCCTACGCATGCGCTTAGGATCATCCAACAGATGCACACCGTCCGCACGACCGTGTACATCACTGAGGTTCTCACCCTGATCAGCAAAATCCTCATCCTGCTTAGCTTCCACTTCATCACTCGTCTCTGTCGAAAGAACCGGAAGCGCCGCATGCACCCCCAATTCCTCAGGATGAAGGTTAAGGCATCCTAACGGTGTCAAATCTTCACACAATGATTCTAACTGTCCCACCCCAAGTTCGTTAATGTCGTTATCTTCCATCGGTTGCACCGCAGCTAAATTCCTAAGCATAACGATAGCTCTATCTGCCTCTCTGTCTAGTAGTTCATTAATAGAAGCTGCAACTTGGTGATTATCATTACCCAACGACACCCCCAGTTTATCTGCCCGTTCAGCTATGTCATTTTCAGAAAAATGAAGAACAGAAACATTCGTATTTACAGACATACCTGTAGAAGTCTCGATGTCGCGGATCCGGGCCGCCCGCATGGCACGCCCCAACATGAGTTCATCTGCATCCGGCTGCGCCTGAATACGATGACTCGACCGCCTGTCGCAAGACTCTGGAATCCCGCCAAACGCCACTATCTCCTCGACCGTCGGCTAAACCTCCCGGCAGCCCGACTGAGACTCGAATAACCTCGCGTCTGCCAACGAAGAGGGTGACGAACCTGTCACCAGATCTCCCTGAATAACGTCCGGTGATGCATCTCGCTCCTCCGTCGGAGAAACCATGACTGAAACCGCATGTGTTGGGCCCGGTGTTGAATCTCGCTCCTCCGCCTGAGAAGCCAAGGCTGAACCCGTATGTGTTGGGCTCTGGCACGGCGTATCTAGTGGTCCACTCACATCAATGCAATCATCCTTTGCTCGCGGAGATAGCGGCGGTAAATCATGCTCGAACTGATCATCCTCCTCTACCCTCTGACTCCAGAGCCTCCCCGGTGCGGACACAGCACACACCCGTCGACCCTGCGTCCCTGCCATGGGCGTGGAGGGGGCCGGGGACTTGCCCGCGGCTGCCGCAAGATTCTGTCCCTGTCCTCCAGATACAGAGTGCTGACCCGTCTGGTCATGATCCATGAGATCATCCTGCTTCCCATCACCATCACCAGCGCTATCGTCCGTGCCCGAGGCTGCATTTGCCTCATGGGGCAAAGGTACCCCTTCGATCTCAATTCTCAAATCATAGCTCATCCCGTCGTATACCCAACCCAGCAATCCCGGAATAGCATCAACATCAAGTACACCCACCCTCATCCGAGCAACACCATGCATCCGAGTGAAGGGCATATCCACCTCCAGAGTCTTCCCAATAAGAGAACCCACACTCCACGTCTCGAGAAAATCATTAATCACATCCGGCGGAAGTCCATAAAATCTGACCAAAATCTGAACAAGAGGTATTCCGACCGGCTCATTCCGCTTCCACTCATCAAACTCAAGCACACAAGTACTTCCTGGAACCTTGCACATCCCAAATTGATTAATTCTGTCTAAGTCGAATTTGGTTGGATAATCAACTTTGTAAACCTGATCCTCAACCCGAACTAGTGACCACTGGAAGGAATTTGAAACCAGCCTACGCAGTTGCAGAATAATTTGCTCCTCGGATAGCGAACCCTTGGTCACACGAATCAAACCAGTCCTAGCATTCTCCAACCGGGGTCTACATGATTTCATCGTAGGTGTCTCAAAGAACATCAGCTTTGGTTCACAGACTCCATAGATAGTCACCACCGGCTTGGGAGCCGAAAGTAATGGACACTCCGCCTCATGCCTCGGGCGGAGACACACATCACATAGCTCAGTAGAACAACCAACAGCATAGTGCCCAGGCTCACCACATCGAAAGCAATAGAGCTTCTCCCGCTTGCGTTGGCCCTTAGAAGTAGCCTCCGCATCTCTTTTCTCCACCTGACTAACCGCATCCACGTCAACAGCCGGGGCAACCGCCGATACAAGGTCCCGGACCAATGCAACCGCCTCTTTGGGCAGTTCCTTATCGCTAGTGTCTCCGTTGCCAGCAACCGGTGTAGATGAGTCCGAAGCCTTTCCGTCCCCTGCCGTTTCAACCGCAGCCTGCATAAGTTCTCTGCGCTGAGTCCCGTCCTGGTGAGGAGTGCGGCCTCCCGCTCGGCCGAACCTGCCCGGCCCTCCCCGTCCACCACGTCCTCCAAAGGCGCCTCGCCGAGGTACATATCGCTGATTTCCCGCTGGTCCAGGAACAAAGCCACCGGAGGGGGCATGGAAATCCCTATGCCCAGTCTCCCCCCGCCCGCCACCGGCAGAGGTCCCTCCGAAGCCGTCGTTTCCAATCCATCTTTGCTGGCTGCCATGACGCCCACCGCCATATGCTGCACCACGGCCGCCAAAGGAAGGGCGGCCAAAACCATGCCCCCCCGCGCGCCGCATCGCCCCGCATGCTGTGACCTCCACGGCCACCATGTGCCGCCGCAGCAGTATTCCTCCCAGCTCCTTGCGACTCCGCCTGAGCTCCAGGCACCGCTTGTGCCGCCGGTGCCGGCGGTATCTGCTGCCCTTTCCCAGCCATTAGGATGGAGGCGAAGGTGGGTCGCAGGAACGGCGGCGCTCCCTGGCGAACTCGGATCGCCCGCCCCTTCCCAAGACTGTGGAAGCACGGTTCCGCCCTGGACGTCTGAACCCTAACCTCTCGCGAGAGAACGACGTCGGTCCTAGTCTCCACCACAGCCCGAAGAGCCGCATGCTCAGTCTTAGCCTCTGCCTGGGCCGCATGCCCAAGGCCCAAGTCCGAAACTGACCCCACCGGACCATCAAGGCCCAACAAAAATTTCAAACGAGCCTCCCTCGACTCCCGGATCGAGATCTCCTCCCTCAACGCCGGCGAGCTCCCCTGACGCCGCCCAGCTTGCTTGCGCCTCTGCACCTGCTTCCAATCTGCATGGTTAAGAAAATCACCTAAAGTTAAAGTCGGAACCCTTACCTTAGGAAGCGGACCCTGCCATGGCCGGTTCGTCGTCCGTCGATGCACTAGACGCCTAACGATCTCAACATGATCACCAGGCCCCAGACCTATCCTCGCCGGATCCGAGGCCGGTACCAATTCTGCTACAACCCGCTGAAGGTCCTCTTCCTTATAGCCTTGATCCAGCAAATCACAGCACATAGACCCTACCGCATCCTCCTCTTCCGGCGACCCCGGTAGGTCCGGCTGGATCTGCCCCTCCGGCGTACTGACGGCATCCTCTCCGGCCTCCTCCTCGTCACTGTCCTCCGCAAGAGCCCAAAACCTTCCTCCCACCCGCCGCTCGGACGCCCCAAGCCGGCCGCCCGGCGCCATCGCTTGTCGCCCCCCTATCGCCCCCTCCGGCCTTGCTTTCCGATCTAAAGAAATTGAACGAGAGAGTGGTCCAAAATTCCAATGCATAGTTTTTCGCTTAGGTCAGTGGGTCTCTGGCTCCATTTGTAGCTCAACATATCTCTACCACGTATCACTTCTATTTTGAATTATAAGACATTTTGGATATTTAATACAGACTATATACAGACTAAAATAAGTGAATAAAAATTAAAATGCGTCTATATACATCCGATTCAGAAAAAATAAAGTTAGAATATCTTATAAATCGAAGCGGCGAGAGTGGTTAACAATAATGAATGATTTTGTAGTCATAAATTCCATGATTCTCGTGTAAGACCTTGGCCAATCTTCTAATCATTTGGATTAACATCCACCATCCTCTTCTCAGACATATACACGATAAAATTGCACCAATGTTCTGCTAAAGTTTCACATCTTCAAATAATATAATTTTAGGCGACTCTGAATTTAAAATTTTCCAACCAACTGAAATCGGTGTACGGAGCATAACAATAAGTACCTAAGCAGTGCATCATATTCTTTGATTCATTTTTCTTACTTCTCAGATCCATATTACTTGTCGTTGGTTTAGTATAAAAGTTGGTTTTGTACAAAATAACTTTATACTAACCAACGACAAGTAAATATAGATCAGAGGGAGTACCCCAAGTTAAGTGTGAGAAATTTTAAGATGGTTTCTCTCCCTTCCATGATGTAAGAGGAGAACTTAACCCTAGACCTCGATATTCTAGCCATCGATTCATTGAGCGCAATTTGGACTATACAAATATGGTAAATATAGGAAAAAAATAAAAATAGGAAACTTATTTGGTAGATTGATTTCTCTTTCCAAGAAGACATTTTCCTTCTGCTAAAAATAAAGACTTTATACTATGCACCATGTTCGTTCAAAATAAAGTACTCTATGACATATACTATGTGTCTTTTTTTATGAGGTACATTTGTGTATACGAAATATGTATGTGGCACACGTGTGGCAGATTGCAAATCTGCCACACGTCCTCCTCCTTCCTTCCCCTTCCCCCGCATGCACGCCCTCCTTCCTTTCCTCTGATCTCCTTCCTTCCCCCGCACGCCCTCCTTCCTTTCCTCCTGATCTCCTTCCTTCCCCCGCACGCCCTCGCGATCTCCTTCCTTTCCCGCACGTCCTCCCGATCTCCTTCCTTTCTTCTTGATCTCCTTCCTTTCCCACCGATTTTCGGGCAAAAATAATGCTTGGATTGGGATTTGATCTCTGGTCTGCAAGTAATCAACGAAGGGAGCTAACCAACTCACCTATGACACTCATTGTTGAACAAGCTAAAGGAAATACTGTTTTTGACATGTTTTGCCTTTAATATTTTAGCACTGAAAAACTTTTGTTTCACCTATCAAACCCGGCACATAAACTTTTCCCGTGGTAAATTCTCATCACCACCACGATAAATGACGCACCACCAACATGATAACTTTTGTATACAACGCGTTATATTATGTGTAAGTAGCAAGGTCATAAGCACTGAAGGCGTGATAACTTTGGTAAAAGCCTCGTGATAACTTTGATCATTGGGAAGAAAGTTGTTGAACCCGGCCGCCGGTAATTTCTGTAAATAGCACGATAAGATTCACGCCATAGACCTAATAATTTAGATACAAAAATCATGGTAACTTTAACCTTGAAAAAGGAAAATGTGAAAAGATACCCGATAATTTACGTGTAAATAGATGATAATTTACGCAGCACACATCTGATAACTGAGGTAGAAACACCGTGGTAACTTTGACCATAGGGAAGTTTTTTTTTTTGAAAAGGTACTCCGGTATCTTATGTGTAAATAGCACGGTACTATACCTCACTCCCCAGGTATTTTTATGTGTAAATAGCACCATGATAGGTTACCACTGCAGGCTTGATATGTTACCTAGAATCAGCATCCCTGATTTTTTGTGTGTGAATGACATGATAATATAAGCACCGCATAACCGATAACTTACAATATAAACATGATGGTAACTTTTTACCAAAGGAAAACAAGTTGTTAAAAACATACACTCGCCTCGCGGGGCCTCTTAGATGAACACAACACATGGTGTGCCATGAAAAAGCCACATAATGTTTAGTGTCATGAGGGGCACACGTGCTCGTGGGTTGGCCCAGAAAAATGGCTCACTTTGATCCGCTATAGGCGTGATAAGTTACGCAAAAACATTGTGGTAATTTTTGACCTATGGAAAAAGTTACCGAAACACATCCATGTTTTTAGGTGTAAGTACCATGATAATATACGAATTGTAGATCCGGTAACTCATGTACAATCCCCCATGGTAACTTTGACCAAGAGCGAGGTTGATGTACACATATCCTGATAACTTATTTGTAAGTACCACAGTATTTTACACATCGAAGACCTTATAACTTGTGTACAAAACACAGTGGTAACTTTGAAAGGGGTGTAGTTGTTGAAACATAGTACCTGGTAAGTTCTATGTAAATAGCACGGTAACTTACGCAACACAGGGCTGATAACTTGCATACGAATATCATGGTAACTTTGTCTTGAGGGAAAATCATGGTAATTTTCTGTACTTTTTTGTAGTAACAAAATTGTAAAAAAAAGGGTCAAAATGATTAGTTTCTTTAGTTTGAGCAACAAATAACTAAGGGTGAGTTGGTTATGGTGGCACGGTTTGGTGCCAAGGAGGTGTAGGTTCGAATCCCACATGCGTAATTTTCTTAACATGTGGTAGACGTGAAGAAGTGGCAATTTTCTCGGGGGTGGGTGCGCTAGATGTGTGCAAGAAGCAGGTTTTTTGGTCAAGCCTGCGGGGTAGTTCGGTAGAAGGCGGGGTCGAAGGAATGGGAGTCGTGTGATAATTTAAAGTGAAAGAAGTAGAGGTGTGGCAGTTTTGCTTATATGACACACATGTGCCAAATATCACAGTCCTTGTGTATATTACATCCTGAAGTATAACTTTCCGCACGGTTTTAGAATACGAACCATGTGATAGCATATTTGAATTTCGTAGCCGGATCATGAAAAGGTAACGGCTCATATTGATTCAGGATCATCTTAAAAATAAAAAACCTTAAAATAAAATAATGCAGCGTATGCTCCAGTTCATTTTCCTTGCTCCGTGCTAAGTGGACAGCTACTCAGTCTGATTTCCTACCTAACATCGCGTGTCACGACCTCGGGCGTCTCCTCCTCTCCACCTTCTCCAGGCATCCACCGCGCTCCTTCCAACTTCCAAGCTCCACCTCGCCGCCGCCTGCTCTTCCCAGCGCGCCGCCGCCCTGCTGCTCCTTCCCGCCCATCGGTCCGCTCTTACGTCTCCCCTGAGCCGCCTTCCCCCGACGACGACACCATTGTTGGAACGGCCGCTCGACGGCGACCCAGCGCGGGCGACGACGGGGACGACATGGTCGAGTAGCGTCGTTGAGGACCATGCCAGCGGCCGTATCCGCGGTACGTACCACGCACTTCCTGCTCTGTGCCTGTAGCAAATCGTGCATCGAAATCAGGGGAGCGAATTCGAGCCCCGATCTGGATCGATCGAGCGGGATTGGGGGTACTTCGACGGATTGCTGAACAATCTCTGTAACTGTAACTGCGGTCAGTGGTAGTTGTCACTTTTTTGCTTTTGGGGACTACCAGCAGCAGCAGTTCTACCCTCCAGCTGCATTGTTCTGTAACTTCAGTTGGCTAATTTGAGGGTGTAGCTCTAAATTGTGCGCCGAATCATCTGCGAGGAATTGCTTAGTTCAGTTTGTAATTGAACAGTAAAAAACGTTCAACGGGAACAGAGTGATAGGTTAGTTCTGAATCTGTTGTTGGATCAACCAGAACATTCGTTGTAGACAACCATATAACGAGATTACATGAACTAATGGATTGCTTAATGCTTAATATTATAGGTTCATGATTTCCACGTCTTTATTTGAATTTCTTCCATTTTACATCACTGATTATTGCAGCGCCGACGAACTGGCATATGTTTGTTTGTTCATAACTTTACAGTGCATTAAATCCTGAACCTAACTTGCGTGGTGCTTATAGAATCTAACAATTAGTTGCCTCTGAACAATGCTGAGAATTATGATACCAGTGCATGCCTTGCTCTTCTCTTGCTTCCATTTCTACAGGTTTGAAGTGTAATTTTATTTTTGAGAGAGAGTAAACGTGATAGTTAGGCCCTGATAATATGCAAGAGCGAGAAATTGCTACTATCGTAGTATCGTGTCAAAACAAACCTACCAAGACCATCTTTCTATTTGAAGGCGTAATTGAGTGCTAATGACTAGGTGCATTGAATCAATTCGCACGTCGGCAGTTTAAAATAATTCTACGATCTTATTAATTTATTTCAAGCTAATCATTTTCTGACATTTGGGGTCACACTTCAAATAAGGTAGCAATCAGCTATGCCTCATTGCTGCATGTCTCCGCCCCGCATAGTTCTCTGTTACAACCTTACACGTTACTAATGTGATCATTCTTTCCTTTAATCTGTGCTAGATAAAATTGGTTGATCAGATTCTTGCTTGCTCAATTTTTTCTTGTTTTTTAAAGCTTGGTTAATATTTCATCATGAATATATCTTGCCGAATAGGGCTATCTATATGATTAAGTTGGAACTTCTTTGCTCATGTGATCCGCATTGATCCATGATTATTCTATATAGGATATTATTAGTTTTACTTATTTATTTCTTTGCTCTCCATGGTTAAATCTGTTTCAATGTTTTACATGGATGTAAAGCATAGTGGATTTATTACTGCAACTTTCTTATGAAGGTTAGTAAAGGGAGATCGAAGATGAGGAGTACGCAGCGAAAGCCATCTATTCTCAACTTCGATGCTGGATGGGGATCTTCCTTATCTTTTATTGTAATAGGCTTGGTGGGATGCACCCTCATTGTCTGCCTATTTTTCATCAGCCATCAAGTAAAAACTGGGCATGCCCATAGCTATTCCAGCCATCTGCCTGCCACCAGAGAATTGGAAGCGGTTGAGGAAGAGCACTTTCGGTTGCCACCTCCTCACAAGGTGAATCCTCGTGCAGTGAAACGTGCAGTCAAACGTCGGGGCTCTACCAAGGTTTCAAAGATCATCGATGAATATCTGGATGGGTCCTCAGCATTACACGACATGTTCTTTCCTGGTGAAACAACTGCTGTGAACCCAACAAAAGGCAGAAATGATAGCATGTACTTTTATCCCGGTAGGGTGTGGCTGGACACTGATGGAAATGCCATTCAAGCCCATGGTGGTGGGATTCTGTATGATCAGAATACCGCGACATACTATTGGTACGGAGAAAACAAAGATGGACCAACCTATCAAGTTCACCCTGAAGGGGCACAACGGGTCAGTGCAAATTTCTAACATAATATCTGCCTTAAGCGCTCTTTGTTTTTCCAGCAACCTTTCCTGATGTGACTCTGGTTTTTATTATCTGTTGTTTGTTCGTGATTGCTGCTTAGCAGGTTGTGCACTGATACTCGCTTTTGTTTGCAATTTTTCAGATAGACATTATAGGGGTAAGCTGCTACTCCTCGAAGGACCTATGGTCATGGACTCACGAAGGAATCGTGCTTCCCGGGGAGCGTACTAATACCACGCACGACCTTCACATATCAAAGGTTCTTGAGAGGCCTAAGGTGATATACAATGACCGCACTCGGCAGTATGTCATGTGGATGCACATCGACGACGCCAACTACACTAAAGCATCTGTCGGTGTGGCCGTCAGCAGATCTCCCACAGGGCCTTTCAGTTACCTCTACAGTTTCCGGCCACATGGATTTGATAGCAGGGACATGACGATCTTCAAAGACGATGACGGCATGGCCTACCTCTTCTACGCTTCTCGCGGCAACACCGTGATTCATGTCAGTCCATTGACAAATGATTATCTTAACGTCACATCAGCCATGAGGAGAATATTGGTGAGACGGTTCAGGGAAGCTCCGGCCGTGTTCAAGCTCAGAGGAACCTACTACATGATCACCTCACGGTGCTCAGGTTGGGCTCCGAATCCAGCACTGGCACATGCCACACACAAGATCATGGGGCCATGGGAGACGTTAGGGAACCCGTGCGTCGGAGGCAACCACTTCCTCCGGCTGACAACGTTCCTGTCTCAGAGCACATTCGTGCTCCCCCTCCCTGGCTTGCCTGGTACATTCATCTTCATGGCAGACAGGTGGAACCCGTCGGATTTGCGCGACTCCCGGTATGTCTGGCTGCCCATGTCCATTGGAGGTCTGGCGGACGAGGCGTTGGACTATAGTTTTGGGTTCCCGTCGTGGTCGAGGGTGTCGATTTACTGGCACAGGAAATGGCGACTTCCTGAAGGTTGGAGCAAGAGGTATACTACCTGAATTCTACCATGGGCATGGCGACGGTTATATATAACACAACATCAGTAGGTGGGAGCAATCTGGGTGCAGATACAGTGGTGATTGTTCAGGGTCTTGCTTGATGTATCCAACGAATGCAATCTGGGACTAGATGCTCTTTTTTTTTTACGGTAAATCTGAAAGTAGATATGAATATACGATAGAATCAGCTTGTGAAATTTCAGAAATGCGTGGAAATTCACCGCAACGTAACACCAAAACACAGCCCAGCTAGCTCGTATTGGAAAGCGATTTGAGCAAGGAGGCCTCATTTTCTTTGCATGTTCAACTCTTATTAGTGTAATGCTGCACAGATGCTTGGGTCTGAATCCTGTGGGGCATATAGTATACTCCCTCCGTTCCAAAATAGATGACCCAACTTTGTATTAACTTTGTACAAAATTGAGTCATCTATTTTGGAACGGAGGGAGTAGATAGGTAGAACAAGAAACCAAGCACCGACACACCCCGGTTCAAGGTCGCTGCGCGTGCGCATCAGCACACGCGCCAAACTGGGAGCCGTGGGCCGTGCACGCACACACAAGACTGAGGGGATAGTGCGCCCCTAGAACCAAAATTGGGACGCCATCACCTGCGTCTTAAGAAACGCCGGTCAAACGGCAAGAGTAATAAGACCAAAAGAGTCCAATCTGTGCAAACTTAATTTTTTTTTTGGCACCGAAAGATGCGGGTCCCAAACTAAAGAAGAGCACAGCGACTGCTTCTCTTATGGGGCATGTTTTTCTTTTTCCTTACAAAAATTTGTTACTGGCGCTGGTTTTCGGTGTCTATGTGTCTGTGGCCCTTAGGTAGTAATACAGGGTATGTATGCTGTTCCAGTGGGCCTGAAGCGGCAGTAATACAGAGTATAATGAAAAAAAAATACAGAGTATAATGCGCGTGGTACCTGCAACTGGGCCTTGGGAAACTAGCAGCACCGATGTGGTTCCTCCGCGTTTCGCGGTGCCGAGAGAGAGAGGCATGGCCACCACCACCACACACATGACATGGGTCAGACCGTCAGAGGCAGGGCCGCTGCATCCCGCATATTTGCACTGCAGAAAGTGCAGCAGCAAGATGGTTCTCCCTGCCTCCTATGTGTCCTATTGCATGCACAGATCTGTTCCTGCAACGCAATGCCAATGCCAATGCCGATGGAGGAGAGGACCCGCCGATTTACAGGGAGGGACGGAGGGATCAGATCATACGGATGCAGATGGGATTGATTCCTTCCGTCCTCCATCCATCCATCCCTTCTAACCGTGCCATGTGGGCTGTGGGAGCGCCACCATTCCATCTCCCAAAAAACAAAAGAGCAAAAACCATGTGGTGCCACCATAGCTTCATTTGATACTCCTACTTCCTCCGTTAGAAGCATAGCATTAGGCGTTAGCTACGTAGCTGGCAATGGCGCTGAGGCAAAGCAAGGCACAGGCGCTGCAGTACCTTGGCAAGCACATCTGAATCTGATGCATGCCTTGCCTTGCCTGGTTGGCCACCGATGCAGCAGCAGAGCAGAGCAGAGCATGGCGCCGCTGCGATGCGATGCGATGCGTGTGCTCTGCTGCCATCTCTCAGATGCCGCATCTGCATCTGCCCTAATCCCTGCGTGATCTACAAAGGATCGGCACTATGATCAGCTCCAATCCCGTCCAAAAAGAATGATTACCTCTGCTCTGATCTACGTACGTACTACTGTAGTTGCGTGCCCTGCGTGGGCATATAATTTTGTAGCACGAATGGATTAGCATTGAGCAGCGCGATCTGCCGTAATCTAATTAACACGGCTCCACGTGGTCTGGGACAGCCAGGGATGTGCTCGTACCGAACCAAAGCGGAGGCGGAGGCGGAGGGGACGAACCTGCAAAATCCTCGTCGTATTCCGTCCCGGCCAAGCTGGCGTAGAACTGTACATGTAGTAGTCATGTACTCGTACGGGGGCCCATGTCGATTGGGTACCACAGTTGCCTGCGTCTGATCTAGCAATGGCCCCGACTTGGGACATCAGCAGACAAATTTACAGACGTCCCAGCTCACTGGCTGGATCGACGAAAGATGCTTCATTTGGGAATGCAACCTGGGTAGGAATCCAGTTATGTAGAGGGATCCGTCCTGGTGCAATCCGTGGAGTCAAGTCGAATGGATGATGCTCATATAGTTATGAACAAATTCTGAAGAGGTTTGGCAGCATAGACACAGTACTTCACTGATTTTTGCATAAACACGTTTACTGAGTCCTGCTATTTGGCGGAAGATTGTCTAAAGACGCTATTTTTTTTTCAAGTTAAAGAGGCATACATTTGAGGTATAGGATAGTGTGGAGATGCCCCATAAGTGTCAAAGTTTCCCGACCATTTCTTTCTGTCTTTTGATGACTGGGATGTGTGTCTGGTGTCCTTTTCCCGGTTTTGCTTCCTCAAATTGCGTTGTCCAGAAAAAGAAGGAAAAGGATGCACATCTATATGCTTTTGACTCACATAGTTTTTAGACGAAAGGCTAACACAGCCCAACTTTTTTATAAATAAAGAAGCAAACAGTTTGACTCACAAGGTAGCATAATGCACCAACATGCATGCATGTTTCTTCTTCTCCTCTCTATATATGTTATTATTGAATTGCTTCAGAAGAGTACAACTTTCCTTGTGTTCAGAAAGTTGATGTTAGCAGGTTTTGTCATTTGAGCTCTAGGCTAGTTGCATAACTGAATTGATTATTATTAAGTGTAAGCTGTCCCTGCTTTGATCCAAACCATGGTCTCCTCTGCATTACAAAATTGACAGGGAGGAGGCCTGGTCCCTCTGCCTGCCTGCGGCCTACAACATGGAAGGCCATGCACTCTCAGCAACCTTGCCCACTGAACTAGCAATTTTTTTAGGGTGCCAACTGAACTATCTAGGCCGTGTTTTTTGCACATATTCTTTTTTGTTTGCACATATCCTACCAACCGAACATGATCACACGCGACGCATCTCCGTGTAAACTCCTTGAACGTGTAATCAATCATGCCCCATCATGCAATCGCCAATCAAGCCAAGTGGGCATTAATGCAATCCCCCAGATCTAATCTCCCTCCCCGGTTCATTTCCCTTTGCTTCTCTCTCTCTCTCTCTCTCTCTCTCTCCTGAATAATTTGCTGCCATGGAACAAGGTACTGGACGGACAGGTCCTTTTGCTTCATCTTGTTTTGTTTCGATTGCATCTCTCGATCATCGTGCTATTATTTTTTTGTTTGTGTTTGGACCAGACCTCGCAAACTAGTAATAATATATAACTGATGCCCTTTTTTCTAATTATGAGAGTTAAGCAGTGGTCGTTTTCTGTTGCCTGGACCAGCTCCGGCTTTTTGCCTGGGTTGCTTTTGGGTCAAACCTTTGCAATGTTTTCTGGAAGAGTTTTAGATATCTTACTTCACTTACAATAGATTGATCCCTTTGCAGTGCAGACGCAGATGAATTGAAGCTAACAGAATCACATTTTGAAAGCTGATGTGAGCGCGCAGACCACGGTAAAATGTAAACCCCTGGCTAAATTTCAGAAGGGAAAGAGTAACTCCTAAACCACCAATCCAGCGTGGATATATAAGAAAAGCGAAATTCCTGCACGGTGGCCCCAACAAAGTACTCACTCTGTCCCATAATATAATAACATTTTTGGCACTACACTAATGTCAAAAACGTTCTTATATTATGAGACGGAGGGAGTAACTCGTAAGTACAGCTACTCCTGAGCTAAGTTTGGCCACAAAAAAGAAAGCAGCCGAAGTAAGTACAGTGCAGTATATAAGGAACTAACAAATGTTTGGTGTATGTACAATACACAAATGCATACTACACGCAGCAGAGCAGCGTAGAAGACAAGAAGGCAGGACAAGGCTAGCTAGGCTTTGAATTGAATCCGCCTGCAATTTTGCTCGCCCGCTGGCGTCCGTTTTATGCATGCAATGCAACCCCGCAGCCCCAATAATGCTGGCCGTAAACTGGGCGATCCACCGTTCATTCATTGGCGCTCATCCCTCGCACCCAACAACAATTGCTACAGCAGTGCTGCCGTGCTGGTGGTCGTAGTGCATCTCGGCGTCGCGGATCTCCTTCGCCTCCACGTACGACGACCACGATCCATCGATCCCCAGGAGAGGAGAGGAGGGGAGGGGAGGGGAGGGGAGGGGTGATCGGGTGTCCCCAGCGGCTCGTATCCGGCACGTGAAGCGGCAATCATGACGGTGATGATTCATGCGTATGCGCCCACTTTACCCTGCCCTCCAAACGCAACAAGCGACACGGCGACCGACAGGGCCGGAGCCACGCACGGAGAAGAGAAGGATCAGCGTGCACCACGCCGCCACCGCTCGCACTCCCGCTGGCCGCTGCTGTAAAAAAGCTGTGTGAGAGAACGGTAGCGGAATGAGGCGCAGACGGAAGGGACATGCCAGGCGGGGAGGTGCGCCGCTGCCGGTGGCAGGAGGGGCAGCAAGGAACGGACGGAGCACCAAGCTGCAGCTGCAGTACAGCAGCAGCAGAACGTCCGTCCGTCTGGAAGCGCAGAGATGGCATCTCCAACCGTCCTTAACCGTCTGGACCGAACGGTTCAAATCTTAGTAAGAGCAACTTCAACCGGACGACCCAAACGAACATGCGCTTTGTTCGTTTTTCGTCCGTTTGGGTCGGCCAGATGAACGTGCGCGTCCGCATTCTTAAATGAGTTTGGCTTGACCACCCAACGGGAGGCGGAGCCAAATGTGCCGGCGTATAAAAAAAAAGAAACAACTCGCAGAAATAAACATAATTAAACATAAGTGTCCGGTAAGTCGCCGACCAAAGTTCACTTAAACCTAATTAAACATTAATTAAAATATATAAAAAGTCTGCGCCCGCACTGCCGCCCCGCACGCCGCCCCAAACGTCGCCGGCCTTGCCCGTGCCCTTGGCGTCGACGTCGACGTCGCCATCGCCGGTGAGATCGATGAAGACGGAAGCAGAGTCAGCCCACCCGAACGCCGACTTGTAGGCTGCCAGGGCAGCCTCCTCCGACGTCTGCTGGGGCGGCAGCATTGCGGCCAGCCGAGCGCGCTCCTACTCAAGCCGGAGCGCCTCCGCGTCGCGTTGCAGCATCTGCTCGTAGCGTACCTGCCGCTCGCCATCGGCCTCCTCCTGGCGGAGCCAGTGCGCCTTCCAGCGCTCAAGGTGGGCCGCCTCCTGCTCCGGCGTCGCAGCGTAGTGGACAGGAGGCGCGCTCACCCACTCGCGGTACTGGCCCGTCCACGTGTAGGCCTCCTCTGGCCAAGTGGGTGGAGGCGGGGAGCGCTTCCCCGTCGGCTCCGACTCCGGCTTGGGCTCGAAGGGCGGCGGCGATGCCGGAGCCGGCACGAAGAGCGGGGTGTGGACGGAGTCCTCCGCCGCCGACAAGGCAAGGGCTTGCTCCAGCCCATCCCAGTGCGCGTCCTCCTCAAGCTGGCTAGCCTCCAGCGCGTGCTGTAGGGCCTCCTCGAGGGTAGCTTGGTACTCCGCCTCCGCCTCCATTTCCTCCGGCTCTACCCGCGGGGGCGGTGTCGACGCCTACATGCATGTGCTCCTCGTGTTCGAGGGCAAATCAAACCTCCCAGTTGGGAGAGTCGGCGGCGTACTCGGGCATCCGCCACTGCTCCGATGTGAGCTACGCGCGGCGCGTGCGCACCTCCTCGTCGTTTGTCCGCTGGGACCGCGGAACCGCTGACACCGGGATCCGGTGCGGATCCAGGTGCCAGTGGCGCGGCAACGTGACGTCGGGGTAGGGCAGCGGCTGCCAGTACTCCTAGTGCCACCGCGCTTGGTGTACCAGGATGTGCAGGCGCCGGCGACCTGGCCGGAAACGCGCCGGCACCGGAGGAGGAGAGGGAGGAGGAGCATGGAGGACGAGGCACCTGGGATGCCCCTGCCCTTGCCCTTGCCGCCGCCGCTGCCGAAGAGGTCCATTTTCTTGCTAGGGTTTGCTGTCACCGGCGAGGAAGCAAAGGGGGTGGTTGGGGGGCCAGATGTGGACGGAAGTGGATGAGGCCGACCCGCGCCACACATGTGGTTAAAAACGGACGCGCGCACTGGCTGACTAGTGGGCCCGCTGTCGGTGGTCGTCATAAATAAGACGACGGGTGGTAGTTGGATGGCCTACAGGTGGGGCCGCAGCGGACGCCGAGAAGACGCGCGGCGCGCCCGCTTCACGTCTGCGTCGAATCATTTCACGCGCAATTTTGGGCTGGTAATGGGTCGACGCGGACGCCAGGTGGACGAGATTTGGCTTTGGGTCGGCGGGTTGGGCATCCACTTTTGTCCAGACTGACCCAAACGGACGCAGACGGACAAAATGGGTCGCCCCATTAGAGTTGATCTAACTGTCTAGACCGAGAGGTTCAAACGTAGTTTATCATCCAACACGATTTTGATTAGTGTATCAGTTTAATTGTCCAAAATCCTGTTAACTGGACGAAAATTAGGGGAGGCTTCAGGCTTTACGTCCGGATCACTGCCACATATGTGTCTGATATCCCAGTCCCACACAACTGAACTCATCCCTTCTCACGCAATGCAACTACGCACCCCATGCCGCATTCATGCTGGTTCAGAGCAAGATGCGATCATTCACTAGAGCCGTCACTAAATCGGCGGTGTCCGAGAGCGCCACCTGCGCCAGTCTCCGCGCCTGTTCGACGTCAGAAAAACTTGACCAGACAGGATGTGACGACTCTCTATGCATTCAATCCGGCTTTTCGTCCGTCCGTCTGTCGTCATTAAACATGTGTGGCGGTCGGAGAAACCTACTCATGCGCCCCACATTGAACGGCCAGCCGCTTGGCTTGGCTGGTGCCCACTATTTATATAGGGCCAGGCCCAACATGGTCCATACTACACCAGCTCCGCTCCCGAGCCTCCTCCATGTACCACCTCTGGTATGGCCATGAGTTGTGGAGTAATGTGGGAGAGCCTCTCGACAAAGCAGAAGCAAGAGTTGGCTCGCATTGCGGTTGTCTAGCAAGCTAATCATGTGAACTGGACAGAGCCTCGGCGAGCTCTCCGGAGGTCAGGGACAACGGCGAGACGATGGACGAGGCGTATGACAACGAGCCGGCTGAAAGAACATGCGGTGCCCCCATGTTTGGTTTCGGTAATTGATGACAATCTCTATGGACTAATGGTTGCCATGAGTTATATTTGAAGGGTTTGTCCATAGGCTTTTCTTGGAGTCCATGTGTTGGTTTCAAGGAGAGTTTGTGATGACCAAAGTGCTATTAAGGAATTATCCAAAGATTGGTCTTGTGAGTGTTGAGCTTATTGCAAGCATGTCTTGAAGAAGAAGAGTGTGTGATCATTCAAGTTTACCTTGAAGACATCATCCAAATGAAGAGAGTTGGAAAGATTCAAGGTTGATCAAGACTAAGTCAAGGAGTGAATCAAGTTGTTCAACACACAAAGCATAGAAGATGTATCGAGAGGGATCAAGCGATCCCATGGTATGGTAAGCATTGTCAATTACGCTTTGTGTTCTAACCCATGGTCTTCATGAGAGTTCTTTGTGGGGTTAGGTTGCGGTGTGCAAGTTCAAGTAGGATCATCACGAAGAGATGATATGCTTGAAGCTTGCCGTCCATTGTGGTGGCAATGGACTTATGAAGATGTGCTGAAGAGTGGCTCACCCATAGTGGAGTATGGGGGAGCAAACAACTGGTCTTCACCTAGCTAACACAATCAAGAAAGGTGGTCCAACTTGAGGAAGTCAAGATCGTCATCATCTAGCTGAAGTGGAATGTGTGCAAGGCAAAGGTTTGCCCTTGATAGGTTTTATATTTTACCGGTCTCATGGTAGTTGTGGGAGATCAGGTTATAGGATCGATTGCCGTACTATCAAGGGGGGCTCTCGATGATTAGCTTGATCGTATCGTTCGTAGAGAGCTCAAACCATTGCATCATTGCATCATCCTTATTGGTTCTTGTTTGGTTCTTCTCCTTGTGAGATTTGGAGATTATGGTCATCTTGATGACAAGCTCGAGTTCATCGAAAACAGAGTTCACTCATGCATCTTTTATGACGTTTTCGATGTTGGAGGTTATGCCGGTTCTTCTCTGATGGTAAAATAAAAAACCTATCAAGGGCAAACCTTTGCTTTACACATAGTCCACTTGAGCTGGATGATGACGATCTTGGCTCCCACAAGTTGGACCACCTTTCTTGATTGCGTTGGCTTGGTGAAGACTAGTAGATTGCTCCCCCATACTCCACTATGGGTGAGCCACTCTTCGACACATCTTCACAAGTCCATTGTCACAACAATGGACGGCAAGCTTCAAGCACTTGATCTCTTCGTGATGCTCCACTTGAACTTGCACACCGCAAACTTGATTATGATCACCACTTGATGTCATCCTCCATGGGTAGTATAATATCTTCCTCTTGACGCAAGCCCATGGAAATATACCTAACCCCACATAGAACTCTCACGTAGACCATGGGTTAATACACAAAGCGTAAAGGACAATACTTACCTTAACATGGGATCACTTGATCCCTCTCGGTACATCTTCTACGCTTTGTGTGTTGATCAACTTGATTCACTCTTTGACTTAGTCTTGATCAACCTAGAAACTTTCCGACTCTCTTCATTTGAATGACGTCTTGAAGGTAAACAAGAATGATCACACACTCTTCTTCTTCAAGACATGCTTGCAATAAGCTCAACACTCACATGACCAATCTTTGGATAATTCCTTAATAGCACCTTGGTCATTACAAACTCTCCTTGGAACCAACAAATGGACTCCAAGAAAATCCTATGGACAAACCCTTCAAATATAACTCAAGGCAACCATTAGTCCATAGAGATTGTCATCAATTACCAAAACCAAACATGGGGGCACCACATGTTCTTTCAGTTGCTTTGGTTGGATTTGGGAGAGAAGGATTTGGGCACTCCGTGTGCCCTAGCCATTGCATTTGGTGCATCGGTTTGAGTTCTCCACTGTGATACATGGAAGTTAAAAGTTGAGAAGCTTATTACTCTTGGGTGCTTGGTACCCTTGATCTTGTTCCTCTTGGGTGCTTGGGCGCCCTAGACGGTTGTGGTCACCTCAGAGCTCATGTGTATGCGGTGAGTGTTAGCAATCATAGAAGACTATATGATGGTTGAGTATGTGGACTTGCCTAAAGGCTCCGAGACGTGACCCTTCCCGAAAAGATGATGAATTGTAGTTGGAAAGTTGACTAAGAACATAGTTTGTTTGTTTCCAATAGAGTTTATGCTTTACACGTAAACTATGTGATGAACTGTTACTTGCTCATGAGAAGTCTATGATACAAGTCCTTTGATAAAAGTCTTATGTTTAAATTTGTTGTTGTTATAATAATCATCATGATGCTTCTATGTCCGTATTTTGTTTTTATCGACACCTCTCTCTCAAAGCATGTGGACATGTTTTTCGTTTTTGGATTTCGCTTGAGGACAAGCGAGGTCTAAGCTTGGGGGAGTTGATACGTCCATTTTGCATCATGTTTTCTTGCTATTATTTATGTTGTTATTATGCATAATAATGCTTTTTGGAGTTATTCTAATGCCTTTTCTCTCATAGTTTGCAAGGAATGCATCAAGGGGGAGAATTCCGGCTGCTGGAAATCTGGACCAGAAAAAGCTACATCAGGCCACATATTCTACACAACTCCAAACAAGCTGAAACTCCATGGATATTTTTTTATGGAATATATGAAAATACTGGAGCTGATAACCACCAGAGGGGGCCCACCAGGTGGGTGATACGTCTCCAACGTATCTATAATTTTTGATTGTTCCATGCTATTATATTATCCTTCTAGGATGTCTTATGGGCTTTATTATACACTTTTATATGATTTTTGGGACTAACCTATTAACCCAGAGCCCAGTGTCAGTTTCTGTTTTTCTCCTGTTTTAGGGTTTTACAGAAAAAGAATATCAAACGGAGTCCAATTGACAAGACAATTTTTTATGATTTTTTCTGGACCAAAAGAAGCCCCCGAAGCAAAAGAGGTGGGCCAGGAGAGCCACAGGCTGCCCTCGAGGGTGGAGGGCACGCCCTGGGAAGGGGGGTGCGCCCCCTATCTCGAGGACGGCCCGTAGCTCCCCTTTACTTGGCCCCGACTCCAAAAATTAATATAAATACTGGAACCTCCAGAAATTAACCTAGATCGGGAGTTCCGCCATCGAAAGCCTCTGTAGCCACCGAAAACCAATCTACACCTGTTCTGGCACCCTGCCAAAGGGGGGAATCCCTCTCCGGTGGCTATCTTCATCATCCCGGCGCTCTCCATGACGAGGAGGGAGTAGTCCACCCTCGGGGCTGAGGGTATGCACAATTAGCTATGTGTTTGATCTCTCTCTGTCACACCCTGATTTTCATGTCACATTGCTTAAGCTTGTTTTCATGTCAAAAATGTGGATTTGCAAAAACTTTTGAGTGTTTTTGACTTTGCTTGATTTGACTTTTGTCTGCTGTTTGCTAGTGCTCTAAAAATCAAATAAATCCTCCAACTCTTATACTTCATCTACTTGACCCAAAACCTTTTTCCAATGATCATGCCATGTGTATAGACCAGTATAGAATTTTCTTATAAAAATATTTTGGCCAAATGGTATTTTCCAAAATTAGTTTTCCAAAAACCCCTAAATTGAGGTTTGCACTGCAAGTACCTTATTTAGGGTGAGAAAAATCTTTCAAAAAGTTTATTTGAATCCTATTAGATATAGGACTCCCAGAAACCACAAAAGTATAATTTTAAAAGTTGTTTTTATATTTTATTTAAAAGCTTTTTCTTAAGGCCAGAAATGGTCTTTAATAGGGGAAAATTATTTAATCATTTCAAAAATATTTGCCAAAATTCAGGGGGACTCATAGGACATATATTGTACATATATAAGAGTTTCAACACATGGTCATGTTCAAAATATTGGACAAATCCTTCCAAAACCCTTTCTGGATATTTCAAGATTTTGAAATATTTACAAAGGAAATATTCTCCAAAAATTCCAGGGAAATTCTATCATGTCATATATGACATATTTGATGATCTTGCAAAGACTCATGCATTGGAGATCAAGGAAACATCCTCAAACCCTTTCAAAACCATTCTGTCCATATTTGAAGTTTGAGCAACTCTACATTGCCAAACTTGTCCAAATGCTCTCAAATTTGGTGCACATGCTAGAATGGCCTAATAAGGCATCTAGACCAAGTGGCACAAGATTTGGGATGGAGCAACTTGATCAGATCACCCCAAAACCACTTCTGTTCAAACTCAAATTTGAACAACTTTACATTGTCAACTTTTTATCTGGAGCCTCAAACTTTGTGGGCATGTTCATATCCCCAAATGATGATGCTACACCAAGTGGTGCATCAAGGGTAGATGATTTGCTTAACTCCAACATGGTGAAACCATTTCTGTTCATTTCTAGGGTTCATCAAAGTTACATTGGCCACTTTGCCCAAATGAGCTCAAATTTGGTGCAGGGGCCTAATTACATGTGACATTTGATCCTGTTAAGTCCCATGTCAAGTGGATGTCATTTTCTTGACCAAACCTTGATCAAACACCTTCTGTCCAATTACCAAAACTAGTGGTTGAACCTCTTTTACTATTCTCCATGGCCTCAAGTTCTTACCACAGCCTTCCCTAGTCCTATTCTACCTCCAGTAACTCTCCTCTGCCTTATCTCAATTATTGGAGGGTAAAAACCCCATCTTTACCCTTGTGGACAGCCACTTTCTTCTCCTCCTTCACCTCCCTCCTCATCCCAGTGGTTCCCCAGGGCATCCAAGACTACAGAGCCATTGTTTACTACCCCCTCTACCCCCTGGACACGGTTGGACACAACAGGACACGGCCAGGATAGCACAGGCCCAACCATGCCGGCCAAAGACGTGCTCTGGAGCGCGCTACAGTGCGCTCCCGCACTGTAGCCGCCCCCAATCAGCTGCCTCCGACCACCTTGGGCAGAGGGAGCGTGTCCCCCGAGGCCCCCTCGACGTCCTCAACACGCTGGATGGTCGGCCCTATCCTCCCCGGTCCCCCTCCTCTCTCCATGAGCTCGCCCGACACGTCCATGGGCGTCGCCCACGGTGCACCGCGGCTGTAGCTATAAAAGGGTCTCCCCCGAGCACCTCTCGCTTCTTCTGGATCCTCCTCTTCTTCGTGCACCTCCCAGACATCCCCAATCTCCCTCCCGTGGCCTCCTACCTCCTCCGTGGCCGGAGTGCCGCCGCGGCCCTTCCACGGCCATTCGGCCCTTCACCTCTCCGGGCCTCCCCCGACCTCCCCTGAGCATCTGGATGGATGCGGCACTCCTTCCTGGGTACTCCGGTGCGCCGCACACCGCCGGAGGTGGCCGGAATCACCGGCACAGGTGGCGGCCGAGCCTTGCTCCGACCTCGCCGCGCGCGCGTAAGGGAGGTGCTGCCTCGCCCCTAACCCCTCCTCCGGGCGCGGCCGGGCCGCGCGGCACCGCCCCCGTCTCCGACCGGCGCAAGCTGGCGGCGTGGCGCCGGCGGCCAGCGAGGCCGGGCCTCCCCGTCGTTCCTCTGCCTCAGGCGAGAGGTAGGGGACGACCTCCCCACCAGCTGGCAGGGGGGCCCCGCCCGTCAGCGGCTGTGCCAACTGAGCCGGCCCACCCGTCGGGTTAAGTGGAAACGGCTTCGGGCCGATTCGCTTGCCCCACGGGGTGGCGTCTTCCTGGGATACGCCTTCTGCGTCGCCTCCTCTCGACGCAGCTGAGCCGCTGGGCCGGCCCAGCGGCTATATTTCGCCCAGAGCGCGAGATAGGGTATAACCCCTTCTCTTTTTCTTTTTCTTTATTCTGTCAACTTCAAATATTTCCCAAATATTCATATAAACTCCAAATGGCATGATTCAAATTTCTGGTAGCTTCTAAAATCATGCCCTATCACATGGTGCCACATGCACACTATTCCAAAAACTTTTCCTATACAAATATTTATCAAATGCCCATTTTCCACTTTCTGTGATTAACTTTAGAAAATCACAGAGAACTCAATATTGATCCAAATGAAGTGATTCAAGTTCCTAGATGCTTGTCATGTCCAAACTTAGTTTTGGAACATTTTTAATAATAGTTTCTGTACCCCACCAAATAATGAGCCATTTCTTCCTATTTATCAGCTTTGGAAAATCCTAGGAAATTCATTTCAAATCCAAATCCAGTGAAACCAACTCCTAAATGCTTCTAAAATCATGACTTGATGATGGGTACCTTTGCTCATCATTCAAGGAATTATTTCTGTATACTTCTTCCAAATCCATAAACCCTTTGGTTCCATCATATTGGAATGTTCCAAATCATCCATTGATCCAACACCTATGAAACCACCTTGGTCATTTCTAATATGACCAGAGGAATCCTAGAAAAGTCCAACTCCTGTTTTTAGAGCACTTTTATTGTTGCGTTGATTGTGTTGCTTATTGTGATTGTTTCTATCGTTAGTTGACGTAATAAACGGAGTATTCGGAGATGGACCAGAAGATTTGAAGACTCTGAAGAATAAGGCAAGCAACCCTTTGACCATGTTCGAGAAACCTTTTTATGCATGTCTCATAGCACCTTTATTATTCAATGCATCGGAATCATGTTGAGGTGGAAACCACTTTGGTTACTACCCCTGTTACTTTACTGTTGAAACTTGCATCAACATGACCCTACCTTCCTATGAGGGTTATGTGGGTGGGAGTAGAAAGATGTATGCTATAGTAGTTGGCTACGCAAATGGGTCGGGAATATGCATTGAGTGAAACAAGTGTGGTCTGACATACTTACAAATGACCCAGTGGGTGCCACTAACGCCCCTGGGAGTTGATGAGGAGCTAGGGCACTACTCGGTGAGAAGTAGTGTGCCGAGGCTTGACGAAAGTGTTGTTAACAGAGATGGATTAGATTTATGTATGACTACCGTCCCAACCAAACATGTGCAACCACACTACCCCTTATGGGACGGGGCTTTATTGATTACTTAGGTCGATACTAGCATGGTGCCCGCATTACTAGTGACGGGAAGACTTGAGGTCTTTCCCGGGACGGGGTCGTTCTTGGATAGGCGACCATGACTGTTTTCACAGGGCACCGGACACACCGTTGGTCCCTGCGGGTACGCGCAACATTGAATTAGGGCAAGTCCCGTGATCTATTGTTGTACCCAAAGGCCGTGTGCCAACGAGTGGACTCTATGTTAGTGTCGTCTAAGGAAAGGTAATGACCGGGTGCTTACCCCGGGTACTTGAGGTACCGCGGGTCGTGGATGACACGGAAGTTCCCCGGATCTTGTGGGTAAAGTGCGCAACCTCTGCAGAGTGTCAAACTATTCGAATAGCCGTGTTCGCGGTCATGGACAGTTGGGTGGTGCTACTTAGACTATGTCCATAAGTTTCTGGGAAACAACACGATTCAGAGATATTGAAGATGTGATTGTGAGGAAATCACAATGAGCTTGAGCATGAGTTGATTGCAACTCTTCCTTGTAAATGATGTCTGTGATCTCCTGATACTTGTTACAGACACATGCATATCCATGTTAAATGTTGATCATAGCTTACATATGAAAAACTAGCTTTCCGCAAAACTACCAATTTAGCAGCAGAGCCTTGCATAAAATATTCTGTTATCACACTTGGGTTGCTTGCGAGTACATTCAATGTACTCATTGGCTTGCCACTGGTTATTTTATTGGCCAGGCAGGAGAGAACAGGTTATGATGAAGATTCTTGGTGACGAGCATGCGAGCTAGGACGCTTCCCAGTCAGAATGCCTGTAGGGTTAAGGCAGATGGCATGGGTCCCAGTTGTCTTGAAGATTTTTCCGCTGCGATGATATACTCAAGGCTTAACCTTTATGGTCCTATTTGTGTAACACGGTATGTAAGGATGTAAGACTCTTGTTATTCAGCTTCTGTGTGTTCAGTGAGCATTGATCTCTGGGATCACTGTACACGTGCATTCGGTGATCACGACTTACGAGTCGGGGTCCCCACAGAGCTGGTATCAGAGCCATCCTGACTGTAGGAAGCCTTAGTTAGCATGGTCGTTAGTTAGGGTAAAGCTATTTTCAAAACTATTACTAGTTTTCAAAACTATCCATACTTCTCTTCCCTTCTTAGTTTTTCGAAAACTAGGCTATACTTGATCTCTTCCCTTTCAAAACCTTGGTCGCTAGAACCCTTATGCCCCTGACCATTGGATTTTCTATAATCCTCGTGGAGTGCACCTTGGCAAACACTCACCCACCACTTTTGCACACAAGATTGGTGACACCATGACAAGACGATACCAACGGAAATTACATCCTCGATGGATGGGGGCATGAAGACCCAGAAGATGGTGGTACCCTTGACAGTGTCCCAAGAAGGTGCAACGTTGGCCTACGATGACCAGGGTATAGGTTATGCAAAATCATGATATACATCGCTAATAGAGTAATCATGTCACTACCGTTGTTGTATCGGCAACCACCGGTGAATAAGAACCTTGCCATTTGGTCCGCCTCACTATAGTGAGCAGGAAAACGGTTCTCTTCGTTCCCCGCTCTTGGTGTCGATGTTTTCATTAACGGAACCGACATGTTGGACCTCTATTATGCCTTGTTATTGTCATTGCATATGGATCGCCTACCTGGTACCCTCGACGCCCCAGAAGGCACAAGGGATCGTCATGAATGAAGAAACAAGAGGAGACAAGTCAACACCAGCTACAAGGAGGCACCTTCACCCCATCACCTCATCAGGCGAGAAGTTGTTGAAGATTCTCCAGGCTCAACCCGGATCATTCATCAGGCAACTACAAGGGACATGGCAACACCTGAGGAAGCTCAGAAGGCTGCACGAGGCACAAGTCACGACACTGAGTCCGAGAACCCCTAGGGTAGGATGAGTCGTGTACCCCCTATGCGCAGTCAAGTCCATATGATGGTTCGGATAGAACCATGATTGTGTGTTGTTTGCTTTTATTCATTTGTGTTTTGATATAAGTCGCACTTTTGCCCCAGGCAACAAGTGCATGGCTATATCACCTCCCTTGCCTTGCTTCTTTTGTTTCTGCCTTTTTGCACCTGTTTGTTGCACCTGCACTATAGAACCCCCTTTAGGCATTTCCCTCCTCTACGCTGCTTCTTCCCTCTATTCTCTCTCCCCAACTGAAGGCCCGCAAGACAAGATGCACCAAGGATTCTACCTCGGCAACCAACTAGAACTGAAGACTTCTGCTACAACCCCGTGACCAAGTGCAACCCCGTAGAGTTATGTTTAACCCCCCAGACCAGTAACCCCTTTTCCTAGACCCTTCGAGACTTCCCGAGACACTCCAGCACGAATCCTTAACCATGTGCCTAACTCATGGTAAAGCGTGAGAACCTGTTAAGCCTTTGTAACCTTGCACGACACTGGGTTCGTAAAGGAGCTAGTGGACTCGATGAGTGAGCACATTTTCATCCTGACATAGCACGAGGTCGGACGATGCCATAGATAGACCAGTTCGAGGATGTTGGACAGATGACTTGGTGGTTTATATCAGTGACTTCGAGGAACTATCTGAGACTTTGATGGATTGTGAGGTTTTCATATTGGTGAGATCATGACTTTGGGAAATATGTAGGAGTGCCCGATGGGCATGAGATTTGGATTTATGTAGGTGATTCTGGTTGGTATAATGCTGGATATGTCTGCATGATTCGGAGTAAGACTGGATTTAGGCCTATGATCCTGATTATGATATCACGCTTCTCGGTGGACAATAACCTAGGAGATTGGATTATTTGTCGGAGTTGATTTAGGGATCTATATAGTCGTGATCTTGGAGTTTACTTGACCCGGATGATGGGAATTTGGTGGATTAACTATCGTGATGCATAGACCTTCCAAGTATTTGGGTATTATAGAGATTTGATATCTTGTGTTACGCCGTAGACATTGGATTTGTAGGATTGTTGGATTATGTGGTGATTGATGGAATTACCGGGCTATGGGAGTTGATCCATAGGAAGGAAACAAATCTTGGAGTGGCATATGACGTGTTTCCTTAGAATAGAGATGCATTATCTTGAGCCTTGCAAGATAGGCTGAGTGCGTGGATTATGGAGTTTAATCTCAGCTCAGCAGCATGTATGATCTACCTTTGGATTTTAGAGGTAGACGTACATATGGATTTGGGGATCTTAGACAAGTATAATTTTGTGAGACCGTCTCTTGAGAGTCATGAGGATATGTATGGCAATGAGTGGTGATTGAAGTTGGTCTCTGCGAGAGATGCTTTTCCGTTCGGAGTACTAGATAGAGCTATTGGCATCTCAGAAACTGTGCTTAAGGATAAGATGATATAAGTTCATTCACTCACTAGAATCCTTGAAACCCTTAAGCCCACCGAGCCACAACCTGGTCAGGCTCTGACCATGGGCCTTGACTCAGAGTCAGGAAGGCCTCTGCAATACTCCTCCGAGACCACCACCAATACCCCAGCTTACCTTGCGTACCCCTTAGACCTCATGGAGTAAGTGGACAAGTTGGGTAACATCATTATTTGATGGCCTACTTGTCTGCCCGAAGACAAGAAGAGACGGACAGCTGGATAGAAGACATTTGAAGACCGCCCTGTCAAGAAGGAAGATCTACACCGACTACCGTCATCAAGAAGAAACTTCCGCGTCGAAGACCGGGCGTATCTGCAAACCACTCCTGCCGGAGGAACCGAGCAATTCCATGTTGAAGGAGCGCTCACACCAAGTTGTATCAAGACTTGAAGGCACGATTCTGGTGGCGCATGATGAAAAGAGAGATTTTGCAACCTATGTTGCAAGGTGTGATGTGTGCCAAAGGGTCAAGGCTGAATATCAGCGACCCGCTGGATTGCTTCAACCACTCAAGGTTCCTGAGTGGAAGTGGGATAAAGTCGGAATGGACTTCGTTGCTGGATTACCAAGGTCGGATAAGAGGACATGGCTCTATCTGGGTCATAGTCGATCATCTGACCAAGGTGGTCTATTTCATTCCTGTCAAGACCACTTATGATGGCAACCGGCTGGCAGCTCTCTACATCGACCGAATCGTAAGTCTTCACGGCATTTTCCAAGGAGATCGTGTCAGATCAAGGAACCCAGTTCACCTCAAGGTTCTGGAAGAAGTTCTGAGAAGCCTTGGGAACCAAGTATCTTTCAGCACGGCTTTCCACCCCCCCCCCCCAGACCGGAGGTCAGACTGAGCGAGTCGATCAGATTCTCGAAGTCATGACTCCGAGCCTGTGTCTTGGCATATGGAGCCAAGTGGGAGGATTGTCCCCCTTTTGCCGAGTTCTCCTATAACAACAGATTACCAGTCGAGCCTTCAGACGGCACCATTTGAGGTGTTGTACGAACGCTGATGTCGCACACCCCTCAACTGGTCAGAGACTGGAGAAGGACTAGTCTTGGACCGGATATTCTCCGCACAGCGGAGGAGCAAGTCCAACTAGTCGGAGAACGTTTGAAGGCAGCCAAGTCAAGACAAAGGAGCTATGCTGACACTCACCATCGGGACATGAGTTTCCATATCAGGGACCACGTGTACCTGCGGGTAACTCCTCTGAAGGGAAACAAGCGTTTCCACGTCAAGGGGAAGCTCGCACTAAGGTTCATTGGACCCTTTGTAATCACTGCAAGTCATGTGGTAGACGGCTCCCCAGCTAGGTCTACCACCTGAGATACCCTCCGTGCACCAAATCTTCCACGAGCCCCCACTCTGGAAGTACTTCTTACCTCCTAGCTAGCCCGATGGCCGCAAGGACATCGATCACCGAGCCTTTGACAGCTAACCCCACCTAACCTATGCAAGAGACCCCTCAACAACCTCCAACAAGGACGACATCAAGCAAGGAGCCATACCATCAAGCACTTCAAGATTTCAAGGAGCACCACTCGAAAGCAGAACCGACAAGAAGAAGTGAAGACTACCCCGTATCCAAGACTCCGCCTTTCTTTCCACGCCTAGACTGGGAATCTCGGGGACGAGATTCTTGTAAGGGGGGTAGGTCTGTCACACCCTGATTTTCATGTCACATTGCTTAAGCTTGTTTTCATGTCAAAAATGTGGATTTGCAAAAACTTTTGAGTGTTTTTGAATTTGCTTGATTTGACTTTTGTCTGCTGTTTGCTAGTGCTCTAAAAATCAAATAAATCCTCCAACTCTTATACTTCATCTACTTGACCCAAAACCTTTTCCCAATGATCATGCCATGTGTATAGACCAGTATAGAATTTTCTTATAAAAATATTTTGGCCAAATGGTATTTTCTAAAATTAGTTTTCCAAAAACTCCTAAATTGAGGTTTGCACTTCAAGTACCTTATTTAGGGTGAGAAAAATCTTTCAAAAAGTTTATTTGAATCCTATTAGATATAGGACTCCCAGAAACCACAAAAGTATAATTTTAAAAGTTGTTTTTATATTTTATTTAAAAGCTTTTTCTTAAGGCCAGAAATGGTCTTTAATAGGGGAAAATTATTTAATCATTTCAAAAATATTTGCCAAAATTCAGGGGGACTCATAGGACATATATTGTCCATATATAAGAGTTTCAACACATGGTCATGTTCAAAATATTGGACAAATCCTTCCAAAACCCTTTCTGGATATTTCAAGCTTTTGAAATATTTACAAAGGAAATATTCTCCAAAAATTCCAGGGAAATTATATCATGTCATATATGACATATTTGATGATCTTGCAAAGCCTCATGCATTGGAGATCAAGGAAACATCCTCAAACCCTTTCAAAACCATTCTGTCCATATTTGAAGTTTGAGCAACTCTACATTGCCAAACTTGTCCAAATGCTCTCAAATTTGGTGCACATGCTAGAATGGCCTAATAAGGCATCTAGACCAAGTGGCACAAGATTTGGGATGGAGCAACTTGATCAGATCACCCCAAAACCACTTCTGTTCAAACTCAAATTTGAACAACTTTACATTGTCAACTTTTTATCTGGAGCCTCAAACTTTGTGGGCATGTTCATATCCCCAAATGATGATGCTACACCAAGTGGTGCATCAAGGGTAGATGATTTGCTTAACTCCAACATGGTGAAACCATTTCTGTTCATTTCTAGGGTTCATCAAAGTTACATTGGCCACTTTGCCCAAATGAGCTCAAATTTGGTGCAGGGGCCTAATTACATGTGACATTTGATCCTGTTAAGTCCCATGTCAAGTGGATGTCATTTGCTTGACCAAACCTTGATCAAACACCTTCTGTCCAATTACCAAAACTAGTGGTTGAACCTCTTTTACTATTCTCCATGGCCTCAAGTTCTTACCACAGCCTTCCCTAGTCCTATTCTACCTCCAGTAACTCTCCTCTGCCTTATCTCAATTATTGGAGGGTAAAAACCCCATCTTTACCCTTGTGGACAGCCACTTTCTTCTCCTCCTTCACCTCCCTCCTCATCCCAGTGGTTCCCCAGGGCATCCAAGACTACAGAGCCATTGTTTACTACCCCCTCTACCCCCTGGACACGGTTGGACACAACAGGACACGGCCAGGATAGCACAGGCCCAACCATGCCGGCCAAAGACGTGCTCTGGAGCGCGCTACAGTGCGCTCCCGCACTGTAGCCGCCCCCAATCAGCTGCCTCCGACCACCTTGGGCAGAGGGAGCGTGTCCCTCGAGGCCCCCTCGACGTCCTCAACACGCTGGATGGTCGGCCCTATCCTCCCCGGTCCCCCTCCTCTCTCCATGAGCTCGCCCGGCACGTCCATGGGCGTCGCCCACGGTGCACCGCGGCTGTAGCTATAAAAGGGTCTCCCCCGAGCACCTCTCGCTTCTTCTGGATCCTCCTCTTCTTCGTGCACCTCCCAGACATCCCCAATCTCCCTCCCGTGGCCTCCTACCTCCTCCGTGGCCGGAGTGCCGCCGCGGCCCTTCCACGGCCATTCGGCCCTTCACCTCTCCGGGCCTCCCCCGACCTCCCCTGAGCATCTGGATGGATGCGGCACTCCTTCCTGGGTACTCCGGTGCGCCGCACACCGCCGGAGGTGGCCGGAATCACCGGCACAGGTGGCGGCCGAGCCTTGCTCCGACCTCGCCGCGCGCGCGTAAGGGAGGTGCTGCCTCGCCCCTAACCCCTCCTCCGGGCGTGGCCGGGCCGCGCGGCACCGCCCCCGTCTCCGACCGGCGCAAGCTGGCGGCATGGCGCCGGCGGCCAGCGAGGCCGGGCCTCCCCGTCGTTCCTCTGCCTCAGGCGAGAGGTAGGGGACGACCTCCCCACCAGCTGGCAGGGGGGCCCCGCCCGTCAGCGGCTGTGCCAACTGAGCCGGCCCACCCGTCGGGTTAAGTGGAAACGGCTTCGGGCCGGTTCGCTTGCCCCACGGGGTGGCGTCTTCCCGGGATACGCCTTCTGCGTCGCCTCCTCTCGACGCAGCCGAGCCGCTGGGCCGGCCCAGCGGCTATATTTCGCCCAGAGCGCGAGATAGGGTATAACCCCTTCTCTTTTTCTTTTTCTTTATTCTGTCAACTTCAAATATTTCCCAAATATTCATATAAACTCCAAATGGCATGATTCAAATTTCTGGTAGCTTCTAAAATCATGCCCTATCACATGGTGCCACATGCACACTATTCCAAAAACTTTTCCTATACAAATATTTATCAAATGCCCATTTTCCACTTTCTGTGATTAACTTTAGAAAATCACAGAGAACTCAATATCGATCCAAATGAAGTGATTCAAGTTCCTAGATGCTTGTCATGTCCAAACTTAGTTTTGGAACATTTTTAATAATAGTTTCTGTACCCCACCAAATAATGAGCCATTTCTTCCTATTTATCAGCTTTGGAAAATCCTAGGAAATTCATTTCAAATCCAAATCCAGTGAAACCAACTCCTAAATGCTTCTAAAATCATGACTTGATGATGGGTACCTTTGCTCATCATTCAAGGAATTATTTCTGTATACTTCTTCCAAATCCATAAACCCTTTGGTTCCATCATATTGGAATGTTCCAAATCATCCATTGATCCAACACCTATGAAACCACCTTGGTCATTTCTAATATGACCAGAGGAATCCTAGAAAAGTCCAACTCCTGTTTTTAGAGCACTTTTATTGTTGCGTTGATTGTGTTGCTTATTGTGATTGTTTCCATCGTTAGTTGACGTAATAAACGGAGTATTCGGAGATGGACCAGAAGATTTGAAGACTCTGAAGAATAAGGCAAGCAGCCCTTTGACCATGTTCGAGAAACCTTTTTATGCATGTCTCATAGCACCTTTATTATTCAATGCATCGGAATCATGTTGAGGTGGAAACCACTTTGGTTACTACCCCTGTTACTTTACTGTTGAAACTTGCATCAACATGACCCTACCTTCCTATGAGGGTTATGTGGGTGGGAGTAGAAAGATGTATGCTATAGTAGTTGGCTACGCAAATGGGTCGGGAATATGCATTGAGTGAAACAAGTGTGGTCTGACATACTTGCAAATGACCCAGTGGGTGCCACTAACGCCCCTGGGAGTTGATGAGGAGCTAGGGCACTACTCGGTGAGAAGTAGTGTGCCGAGGCTTGACGAAAGTGTTGTTAACAGAGATGGATTAGATTTATGTATGACTACCGTCCCAACCAAACATGTGCAACCACACTACCCCTTATGGGACGGGGCTTTATTGATTACTTAGGTCGATACTAGCATGGTGCCCGCATTACTAGTGACGGGAAGACTTGAGGTCTTTCCCGGGACGGGGTCGTTCTTGGATAGGCGACCATGACTGTTTTCACAGGGCACCGGACACACCGTTGGTCCCTGCGGGTACGCGCAACATTGAATTAGGGCAAGTCCCGTGATCTATTGTTGTACCCAAAGGCCGTGTGCCAATGAGTGGACTCTATGTTAGTGTCGTCTAAGGAAAGGTAATGACCGGGTGCTTACCCCGGGTACTTGAGGTACCGCGGGTCGTGGATGACACGGAAGTTCCCCGGATCTTGTGGGTAAAGTGCGCAACCTCTGCAGAGTGTCAAACTATTCGAATAGCCGTGTCCGCGGTCATGGACAGTTGGGTGGTGCTACTTAGACTATGTCCATAAGTTTCTGGGAAACAACACGATTCAGAGATATTGAAGATGTGATTGTGAGGAAATCACAATGAGCTTGAGCATGAGTTGATTGCAACTCTTCCTTGTAAATGATGTCTGTGATCTCCTGATACTTGTTACAGACACATGCATATCCATGTTAAATGTTGATCATAGCTTGCATATGAAAAACTAGCTTTCCGCAAAACTACCAATTTAGCAGCAGAGCCTTGCATAAAATATTCTGTTATCACACTTGGGTTGCTTGCGAGTACATTCAATGTACTCATTGGCTTGCCACTGGTTATTTTATTGGCCAGACAGGAGAGAACAGGTTATGATGAAGATTCTTGGTGACGAGCATGCGAGCTAGGACGCTTCCCAGTCAGAATGCCTGTAGGGTTAAGGCAGATGGCATGGGTCCCAGTTGTCTTGAAGATTTTTCCGCTGCGATGATATACTCAAGGCTTGACCTTTATGGTCCTATTTGTGTAACACGGTATGTAAGGATGTAAGACTCTTGTTATTCAGCTTCTGTGTGTTCAGTGAGCATTGATCTCTGGGATCACTGTACACGTGCATTCGGTGATCACGACTTACGAGTCGGGGTCCCCACACTCTCTCTCGTGTTCTTGAGATGGCACGATCTTGATGTATCGCGAGCTTTGCTATTCTAGTTGGATCTTCTTCTCCCCCTCTACTCTCTTGTAATGGATTGAGTTTTCCCTTTGAAGTTATCTTATCGCATTGCGTCTTTAAGGATTTGAGAACACTTGATGTATGTCTTGCGCGTGTTTATCTGTGGTGACAATGGGACATCATGTGATCCACTTGATGTATGTTTTGGTGATCAACTTGCGGGTTTCGTGATTTTAGGAATCTATGCATAGGGGTTGGCACACGTTTTCGTCTTGACTCTCCGATAGAAACTTTGGGGCACTCTTTGAAGTTCTATGTGTTGGTTGAATAGATGTTTCTGAGATTGTGTGATGCATATCGTATAATCATGCCCACGGATACTTGAGGTGACAATGGAGTATCTAGGTGACATTAGGGTTTTGATTGATTTGTGTCTTAAGGTGTTATTCTAGTACGAACTCTATGATAGATTGAACGTTCCTACAGACTCTTGAATAGATCGATCAGAAAGAATAACTTTGAGGTTGTCGTGGAATTAACACGGCAGATGTCCGGATCAACGGACTTAGGGTTGAGGCGCGCATCTATATGGTAGCTTGAAGGGGTTGAGCGGAATCGAGAGACGCGATGCAAGACACGGATTTAGACAGCTTCGGGCCCCGGGAAACATCATCCGGTAATAACCCTACGTGCTGTTTGAGGCTAGATCTCATTATGGCCCTCATGGTGTTGCCGGTAAACCGGCTCTTGGTATCTAACCCTAGAACTTGTCTACTTGTGGTTTGTCTAAAAGCTTCTCTCTTGTCTAACTTATGAAAGACTTGTCCTCTTTGGGGAGCCCTGCCCCTCCTTATATATGTTGAAGGGGAGGCTTTACATGACTAGTCCTAGTAGGACTAGGATTGACCTATTATAAGGAGTCCTAGTCTTGCTTCCTTTATGGAGAATATTCCTTGCGCTTTATTATTAAACCGGCCCATAATTAATATGAACCGGCCTTCTGGGCCTTGGGCCTTGTCTTCCATGATCCATACGCCGGGTTATCAGTGAGTAACATTATTTAGGCAGGTTGCTTGTAAACCGTCTGGTGATAACGGATCGCCAGTGAATCTCCAAGTGTAAACCGCCAAGTCCGGCCGGGTTATAATTCCGGCCGGTTCATACCGCGGGGGTATATCCCCGACATTAGCCCCCAAGTTTAGCTTGGATGTGTCCATGGTAAACTTTATGCTGCAAAATAAACACAAGAACAAATCGATAGGTTGTGCTCCGGGTTATGAATTCTTGTAAACCGGCACCTGATCATTTTTAAGTCCTTATCCTTCCTTCTTCTAGAAAATCCGGGTCAACAGACCAACTTCATAATCAACTTTGCTTGCATAAGAAATATTGTAAATAAAGAATCCATTTGAATCGGCTTTCAATTCTCTAACTTTGATAAAAATATTGGTCTTTGAAATATTCAACTGATATCCAGCCGGCTTGAAGATGTAGAACTTGCCGGTTTATGATTGCCAAAATTGCCGGGTCTCACAATTAATCCGGATTTGCCAGAACTGAAAATTTAAAGATGTTCTTCCTTTATATGCATATTACCTATAGCCCCCAAGTGCCGGGTCATTATGCAATAATGAGCAGGGACTTTGTATATACTCCATTGAAAAATAGTCTTGTATCATCTTGAAGAAATCCAGATTGTTCATCTCAATCACTATGAAACTGAATATTCCATATCACGTAGCCCCCAAGTGCCGGGTCATTATATAATAATGAGCAGGGACTTTTGTAGATATAATTATTGAAATGAACATTATATAATGTAACTTCTATCGTGGGGTTTGAATCCACGTCCGCAAGGTTAAGAGCTTTGTGCTTTACCAACTGAGTTAGACGGGCCTTTCAATATAATGGATGAATATTTGTGTACCTTGAATTGTCGATAGGAGCGATTGGTAGCCCCCAAGTTCCGGTTTAGCTACATTTAGAAGGTGAACCGGTACTTCCAGCTGAAGCAAATGATCTTTCCATTAGCCCCCAAGTGTCAAGTAGACAACTTGCTTGTGTGCTTGAGACTTTTGTCTTTGAATTGCTGCTGTTTTACTGCTTCAACTGCCCATTAGCCCCCAAGTGTCAAGTAGACAACTTGTTTGTGTGCTTGAGACTTTTGTCTTTGATGCAATCTTAATCTGAATAATGTAGCCCCCAAGTGCCGGGTTGTAAGCCTGCAGCAACTCGGGACTATTCCTTTGTAAAATAAATCATTTCCATTGATGAAATAATATCCATTGCGCTTTAAAGCGACTTTGAAGATCCCAATCATAATATTGATAACCATAATAGGAATCCAGCCATGTTTGGCTATTGAAGAATATAATCCGGTTTGAAGACCGGTTCCAATGATGCTTGATCACAATCGGGCCGGGTTTAATAAACACCGGTCATTATAACTGATCATGTACTGCCAATATGTATTTAAAAGCAAGATACTTCATACCTGCGATCAAGTATGCTTGATATTCTTAATCCGGTAGAACCTTAAAATTTCTTGATGAAGATCTTCATGGATCCAATAACAAACCCGGGCTTGATAATTGACACCGGTTTATTTCTTGAAACTTTGTTCAGAAATTTGTGGCTTGTTGCCTGATAGATAATCCGGGTTATAATGAACACCGGTTTACTCATGCTGGTATTCATGATCCAGACTTTCCATTTCATAGATATGTGGTCAACTTGTGTAGCTGTTCCACTCCGGTTTAAAAGGTTATAAAACACAAAAAACACCAAAAAATATGCAAATTTTGCAAATAAGACCATGTAGTCGAGGCTTTTTCAAGAGCTGCCAGGCTCAAAAAACTGTCAAAAGAACCAAGCCATCATTTTAACATGTGTTGATACCGACTCCGGATTGATACCGACTGCGGATTTTTACCGACTCCGGATTGATACCGACTGCGGATTTTTTTACCGACTCCGGATTGATACCGACCGCGGATTTTTTACCGACTCCGGATTGATACCGACTGCGGATTT
>LR738711.1:745342607-745396226 GCA_902687465.1 Secale cereale | reverse complement strand
TTTTTTTTTTTTTTTTTTTTTCAGATCTCGAAGGATATACACGGACGGACGTGCATCAACTTTGGCTAGATTTCATTGTCAGCTGATCTGTTCTTGCATGACAGGACCAGCAACCACCTGAGGTTTAATCACACACGATCTGATGGCAGCTTACAAAGCAATTGGAAAGCCGTCATAGTTGCCAAGGCCGACCGAATCCATGTAGCGATGGTGGCGCTAAGGTCAAGCCCCCACGCTCGGCCATCGTTGCAGATGCCCAGACACCTGAGTCGCCTACGCGATGTAGCGATGAAGCCGTTGCCGCTATTGGTGAAGATTGAACTTGCAATTCATGTACAATTATCCACTCCGGCTTTTCTTCAACTGGAAATCTGCAAACTTCTCGAACCTAAGAGACATCCCTTCAAGAACTCAACACCACCGTGCGCTGGCCCCACGGTGGGCGCCAACTGTCGTGGAATTAACACGGCAGATGTCCGGATCAACGGACTTAGGGTTGAGGCGCGCATCTATATGGTAGCTTGAAGGGGTTGAGCGGAATCGAGAGACGCGATGCAAGACACGGATTTAGACAGCTTCGGGCCCCGGGAAACATCATCCGGTAATAACCCTACGTGCTGTTTGAGGCTAGATCTCATTATGGCCCTCATGGTGTTGCCGGTAAACCGGCTCTTGGTATCTAACCCTAGAACTTGTCTACTTGTGGTTTGTCTAAAAGCTTCTCTCTTGTCTAACTTATGAAAGACTTGTCCTCTTTGGGGAGCCCTGCCCCTCCTTATATATGTTGAAGGGGAGGCTTTACATGACTAGTCCTAGTAGGACTAGGATTGACCTATTATAAGGAGTCCTAGTCTTGCTTCCTTTATGGAGAATATTCCTTGCGCTTTATTATTAAACCGGCCCATAATTAATATGAACCGGCCTTCTGGGCCTTGGGCCTTGTCTTCCATGATCCATACGCCGGGTTATCAGTGAGTAACATTATTTAGGCAGGTTGCTTGTAAACCGTCTGGTGATAACGGATCGCCAGTGAATCTCCAAGTGTAAACCGCCAAGTCCGGCCGGGTTATAATTCCGGCCGGTTCATACCGCGGGGGTATATCCCCGACAGAGGTGGTTTCTTACCCTACCATAATCTCTTTGTTTGTTCTCCGCCATTAGTTACTTTGGAGTGACTCTTTGTTGCATGTTGAGGGCTAGTAATATGATCCAATTATGTTATCCTTGTTGAGAGAACTTGCACTAGTGAAAGTATGAACCCTAGGCCTTCTCTACTATCATTGGAACACCGTTTATGCTCACGTTTACCACTTGCTACCTTGCTGTTTTTATATTTTCCGTTTACAAAAACCTATATCTACCATCCATATTGCACTTGTATCACCATCTCTTCGCCAAACTAGTGCACCTATACAATTTACCATTGTATTGGGTGTGTTGGGGACATAAGAGACTCTTTGTTATTTGGTTGCAGGGTTGTTTGAGAGAGACCATCTTCATCCTACGCCTCCCACGGACAGATAAACCTTAGGTCATCCACTTGAGGGAAATTTGCTACTATCCTACAAACCTCTGAACTTGGAGGCCCAACAACGTCTACAAGAAGAAGGGTGCGTAGTAGACAACAGTGGGCACAACCCACCTGGGCGCGCCAGGCCCCCCAGGCGCGCCCTGGTGGGTTGTGCTCACCACGGCCCACCTCCGGTGCCCCTCTTCTGGTATATAAGTCATTTTGACCTAGAAAATTTAAGGAGAAGACTTTCGGGATGGAGCACCGTCGTCTCGAGGCGAAACTTGGGCAGGAGCACTTTTGCCCTCCGTCGGAGCGATTCTGCCGGGGGAACTTCCCTCCCGGAGGGGGAAATCATCGTCATCATCATCACCAACAACTCTCCCATCTTGGGGAGGGTTATCTTCATCAACATATTCAACAACACCATCTCATCTCAAACCCTAGTTCATCTGTTGAGTTCAATCTTGTTACCGGAACTATAGATTGGTGCTTGTGGGTGACTAGTAGTGTTGATTACATCTTGTAGTTGATTACTATATGCTTTATTTGGTGGAAGATTATATGTTTAGATCTATTATGCTATTTAATACCCCTTTGATCTTGAGCATGTTTATCACTTGTGAGTAGTTATCTTTGTTCTTGAGGTCACGGGAGAAATCATGTTGCAAGTAATCATGTGAATTTGATATGTGTTTGATATTTCGATAGTATGTATGTTGTGATTCCCTTAGTGGTGTCATCTGAATGTCGACTACATGACAATTCACCATATTAGGGCCTAAGGGAATGCATTGTGGAGTAGTAATTAGATGGTGGGTTGCGAGAGTGACAAAAGCTTAAACCCCAATTTATGCGCTTTTCCGTAAGGGACTGATTGGATCCAAAAGTTAAATGTTGTGGTTAGAATTTATTCTTAATACTTTTCTCGTAGTTGCGGATGCTTGCGGGAGGGTTAATCATAAGTAGGAGGTTTGTTCAAGTAAGAACAACACCTAAGCACCGATCCACCCACATATCAAATTATCAAAGTAGCGAACACGAATTGAACCAACATGATGAAAGTGACTAGATGAAATTCCCGTGTTCCCTCAAGAACGTTTTGCTTATTATAAGAGACCGTCTTGGCCCGTCCTTTGCCTCAAAAGGATTGGGCTGTCTTGCTGCACTTTTGCTACTACTATCATTACTTGCTCATTACAAAATTATCTTGCTATCAAACTACTCTGCTACTTGCAATTTCTGCACTTGCAGATACTACCTTACTGAAAAACACTTATAATTTTCTTCCTCTCCTCGTTAGGTTCGACACTCTTACTTATCAAAAAGAGCTACAATTGACCCCCTATACTTGTGGGTCATCAGCCGCATGCCCTGGGCACCCGGAGCAGACCAAGAGGGGTTTCCTTCTGCTCCTCGTTGGGTTCGACACTCTTACTTATCAAAACGAGCTACAATTGATCCCCTATACTTGTGGGTCATCAGTCGCATGCCCCGGGCACCCGGAGCAGACCAAGAGGGGCGATGGGGCGGCTGGGAGGGACCGGGCACCCGGGGGTCCCAAACGCCGGGCACCCACATCGGGCAGGGAGAAGCGACGTGGGGGCGGGAAAGGGACCGGGCAACCGGGGGGCCCAGACCCCAGGCACCTGCATCGAACATGAAGGGGCGAGGTAGAGGCGGGGAAGGGGCCGGGTGATACTTCTCGAACGTATCTATAATTTTTGTTTGTTCCATGCTATTATATTATCTATCTTGGATGTTTTATATGCATTTATATGCTATTTTATATGATTTTTGGGACTAACCTATTAACCATGAGCCCAGTGCCAGTTTTTGTTTTTTCCTTGTTTTTGAGTTTCGCAGAAAAGGAATATCAAACGGAGTCCAAACGGAACAAAACTTTACGGGGATTCTTCTTGGACTAGAAGACACCAGATGGACCTGGAGTACACACCAGGGGATCCGCGAGGTGGCAACAAGGGTGGAGGGCGCGCCCAGGGGCGAAGGGCGCGCCCCCTACCTTGTGGGCCCCTTGTGCCTCCCCTAACCCACTTCTTCCGCCTATAAATTCACATATATTCCAGAAACCCTAGAAGATCCATCGAACCACTTTTCCGCCGCTGCAACCTTCTATTCTCGCGAGATCCCATCTGGAGGCCTTTTTCGGTACTCTGCCGGAGGGGGAATCAACCACGGAGGGCATCTACATCAACCCTATTGCCCTTCTGATGAAGTGTGAGTAGTTTACCACAAACCTACGGGTCCATAGCTAGTATCTAGATGGCTTCTTCTCTCTCTTTGATCTTAAATACCATGTTCTCCTCATTGTTGTTGGAGATCTATCCGATGTAATCTTCTTTTGCGGTGTGTTTGTCAAGATCCGATGAATTGTGGGCTTATGATCAGATTATCTATGAATAATAATTGAGTTTCTTCTGAATTCTTTTATGCATGATTTAATATCTTAGTAATTCTCTTCGAACTATTGGTTTGGTTTGGCCAACTAGAGGTTTTTCTTTTAATGGGAGAAGTGCTTTGCTTTGGGTTCAATCTTGCGGTGCTCAATCCAAGTGAAAGAAATGTACATGACACATATTGTATGGTTGCCATCGAGGATAACAAGATGTTTTTTTCCATCATATTGCTTGAGTTAATTCCGCTACATCATGTCATCTTGCTTAATGTGTTACTCTGTTCTTATGAACTTAATACTCTAGATGCAGAATCGTTTTGGTCGATGTGGAGTAATAGTAGTAGATGCAGGCAGGAGTCAGTCTACTTGTCACGGACGTGATGCCTATATTCAAGATCATTGCCATATATGTCGTTATAATTATTCGCTCTTCTATCAATTGCTTGACAGTAATTTGTCCACCCACCGTAATACTTGTTATCATGAGAGAAGCCTCGAGTGAAACATATGCCCCCCGGGTCTACTTTACATATTATAAGTTTCATATCTACTATTTTGCAATCTTTTACTTTTCAATCTATAAACCAAAAACCCAAAAATATTTACTTTACTAGTTCATCTATCTCTATCAGATCAAATAACCATGAAGGGATTGATAACCCCTTTATAGCGTTGGGTGCAAGTTTGTTGTTTGTTTGTGCAGGTATTGCGCGACTTGTGTGTAATCTCCTACTGGATTGATACCTTGGTTCTCAAAACTGAGGGAAATACTTAATCTACTTTGCTGCATCACCCTTTCCTCTTCAAGGGAAAAACCAACGCAAGCTCAAGAGGTAGCATGAAGAATTTCTCGCGCCATTGCCGGGGAGATCTACACCAAGTCAAGTCAAGATTTGTCTTCTTTCAACTCGCCAATCTCTGGTGCCGTTGACATCTACGTCAAGTCAAGACTTACCAAGTGACCTTCATTAAACTTTCATCTCTTGCATTTACATTATTTGCCATTCGCCTCTCGTTTTCCTCTCCCCCACTTCTAAAACGTTTTTCGAAAAGATTTGCCTTTTCTTCACCCTTCTTTCGTTTGTTTTGTTCGCTTGCTTTTTGTGTGCTTGTGTGTTGGATTGCTTGCTTTGTCACAATGGCTCAACCAAAAAACGTTGATCCTTACTCCAGAAAGTTGGAAGAAATTGAGAACAATGTTAGAAGCTTTATGTCTTTACAATTTGAACACAATAGTATCTTTAGAAACGAGTTCAAGGAGCATAAAAGTTTTTTGGAATACATGAATAAAGAACTTGATGATATTTGTAAGGAATTTTATGGTCTGAAATATCAGTTTACCCATCTTGAAAATTTAGTTGGGCAAATCTCTGATAAGCAAGCCACCTTAGTAAATAAGATGGCTGCTAAACCAGAATCAGAAAATAATGATGAATATCTTAAAGTGATTGATGTGACTCCTATTGAATCTTTGTTTTCCAAAATAAATCTTGATAAAGATGGGACTCGAGATGAGTCTACTTTAGTTAAGAGGCGTCCCAATGATTCAGAGTTATTAGATCTTGATGCAAAAATTGATGAAAGTGGGATTGATGAGGTCAAAAATTTAAGTAGCAATGAACACACTAGATTGGATCTCAAGGAATTTAATTATGATAATTTTTATTTAATAGATTGTATTTCCTTGTTGCAATCCATGTTGAATTCTCCTCATGCTTATAATCAAAATAAAGCTTTCACTAAACATATCGTTGATGCTATGATGCAATCTTTTGAAGAAAAGCTTGAATTAGAAGTTTCTATTCCTAGAAAACTTTATGTTGAGTGGGAACCTACTATTAAGATTAAGATTAAAGATTACAAGTGCCATGCTTTGTGTGATTTGGGTGCTAGCGTTTCTACGATTCCAAAAACTTTATGTGATGTGCTAGGTTTCCGTGAATTTGATGAGTGTTCTTTAAATTTGCATCTTACGGATTCCACTATTAAGAAACCTATAGGAAGGATTAATGATGTTCTTATTGTTGCAAATAGGAATTATGTGCCGGTAGATTTCATTGTTCTTGATATAGATTGCAATCCTACATGTCCTATTATTCTTGGCAGACCTTTCCTTAGAATAATTGGGGCAATTATTGATATAAAAGAAGGAAACATTAGATTCCAATTTATGTTAAGGAAGGGCATGGAACACTTTCCAAGAAATTAAATTAAATTTCCTTATGAATCTATTATGAGAGCTACCTATGGTTTGCATACCAAAGATGATAAAACCTAGATCTATTTGCGTTTTATGCCTAGCTAAGGGCGTTAAACAATAGCGCTTGTTGGGAGGCAAACCAATTTTATTTTTGCTTTTTACTTTTTTAGTTCTGTTTTTCAAGTTTTACACATTATTACTTCTGTAGTAATTATGTTTTGTGGTTTTAATTAGTGTTTGAGCCAAGTAAGACCTTTGGGATGGCTTACGGTGATCGTTGATTTAATTTTGCTGAAAAACAGAAACTTTTGCGCCCAGTGCAGAAAATTCAATAATTCACTGGACGTCGAAACCTTCTGAAATTTTTACACAAAATTGATATACAAATTCCGCACGCCAGCCTATTTTTTCAGAATTTTCAGAGTTACATAAGTATGCTAAGTTTTCAGATTGCTACAGACTGTTCTGTTTTTGACAGATTCTGTTTTCTACGCGTTGTTTGCTTATTTTGATGCATCTATGGCTAGCATCGGGGGTTATGAACCATGGAGAAGTTGTAATACAATATATATTACACCAATATAAAATTAGAATAAGATCACAACAATACCTTGAGTGGTTATTTGCTTTGTTTTACTAACAGAGCTCACGAGATTTTCTGTTGAGTTTTGTGTTGTGAAGTTTTCAAGTTTTGGGTAAGGATTTGATGGACTATGGAATAAAGAGTGACAAAAGCCTAAGCTTGGGGATTCCCAAGGCACCCCAAGGTAAAATTCAAGGACGGCCAAGAGCCTAAGCTTGGGGATGCCCCGGAAAGGCATCCCCTCTTTCTTCTTCATCTATCAATATCTTTACTTGAGGCTATATTTTTATTCACTACATGATATGTGTTTTCCTTGGAGCGTCGTGTATGATATGAGTCTTTGCTTTTTAGTTTGCCACAATCATCCTTGTTGTACACACCTTTTCGGAGGGACACGCTTCAATCGCGATTTATTAGAATACTCTATGTGCTTCACTTATATCGTTCGAGCTAGGCAATTTTGCTCTAGTGCTTCACTTATATCTTTTTAGAGCACGGCGGTAGTTTTATTTTGTAGAAATTATTGAACTCTCTTGCTTCACTTATATTATTTTGAGACTTTTAAAGAACATCATGGTAATTTGCTTGGGTTATGAAATTAGTCCTAATATGATAGACATCCAAAGGAGATATAATAAAAACTTTCATATATAGAGAGCATTGAATATTATGTGAAGTTTGACTCCTTGTAATTGTTTTGAGGTAAGATGGTAATATTAGAGTCATGCTGGTGGTAGTTTGTGAGGTTGAAGAAATAACTGTGTTAAGGTTTGTGATTCCCGAAGCATGCACGTATGGCCTATGTAACCAAATTGGTGCGCATTGTATCTTGATTGTTTCCTCTTTGCGGGAAGGTCGGGGGTGCGCGATGGTTAACTCTTACCAACCTCTGCCCTAGGGGCATGCGTCATAGTGCTTTGCTTTGAGGGCTAAGTAGATTTTTCACAATAAGTATGTGAGTTCTTTATGACTAATGTGAGTCCATGGATTATACGCACTCTCACCCTTCCACCTTGCTAGCCACTCTAGTGCCGCGCAACTTTTGCCGGTGCATAAAACCCTCCTTATACATTCCTCAAACCAGCCACCATACCTACCTATTCTAGCATTTCCATAGCCATTCCAAGATATATTGCCATGTAACTCCACCATTATGTTTATTATGACACGCTTCATCATTTTCATATTGCTTTGCATGATCATGTAGTTGACATAGTATTTATGGCAAAGCCACTGTTCATATTTTTCATACATGTCACTCTTGGTCATTACACATCCCGGTACACCGCCGGAGGCACTCATATAGAGGCATATCCTTGTTCTAGCATCGAGTTGCAAGTAAATAAAAGTGTGATGATCATCATTATTAGAACATTGTCCCATGTGAGGTTATCAAAAATAAAAGAGGCCAATGAAGCCCAAATAAAACAAAAGAGGCCAAAGTAGCCCACCAAAAAATGAGAGAAAAAGAGAGAAGGGACAATGTTACTATCCTTTACCACACTTGTGCTTGAAAGTAGCACCATGTTCTTCATGATAGAGAGTCTCCTATGTTGTCACCTTCATATATCACTAGTGGGAGTTTTTCATTATGTAACTTGGCTTGTATATTCCAACGATGGGCTTCCTCAAATGCACTAGGTCTTCATGAGCAAGCAAGTTGATGCACACCCACTAGTTGTCTTTTGAGCTTTCATACACTTATAGCTCTAGTGCATCTGTTACATGGCAATCCCTACTCACTCACATTGATATCAATTGATGGACATATCCATAGTCTATTGATTTGCCTAGTTGATGTGAGACTTTCTCCCACCTTTTACCTATTACCACCTCCATTCCACCCATAGTGCTATGTCCATGGCTCGCGCTCATATATTGCGTGAAGAGTTGAAAAAGGCTTGAAAAAGTAGAGTATGAAAGCAATTGCTTGGCTGACTCCGGGATGGGCATGAGGGGTATTTTGTGTTAAGAAAAGGGAGCATAATGACTATATGATTTGTAGGGATAACGTTCTTTAGCCATGTTATTTCCGAAGCTTCCTAGATTGCTTTTAGTATGCTTGAAGTATTATTGTTTTGATATTGATAATTTTTTTTATTTTGAGTCTTATGGATCTGAACATGCATGCCACAATAGAGAATATTACATTGATAAATATGTTGGGTAGCATTCGACATAAAAAATTCTGTTTTTATCATTTACCTACTCGAGGACGAGCATGAATTAAGATTGGGGATTCTTGATACGTCTCCAACGTATCTATAATTTTTGATTGTTGCATGCTATTATATTATCTATATTGGATGTTTTATATGCATTTACATGCTATTTTATATGATTTTTGGGACTAACCTATTAATCCAGAGCCCAGTGCCAGTTTACGTTTTTTCCTTGTTTTTGAGTTTCGCACAAAAGGCATATCAAACGAAGTCCAAACGGAGCGAAACTTTACGGGGATTTTTCTTGGAGTAGAAGACACCAGATGGACTTGGAGTACACGCCAGGGGATCTGCGAGGCAGCCACAAGGGTGGAGGGTGTGCACAGGGGGGTATGGCATGCCCCCCTACCTTGTGGGCCCCTCGTGCCACCCCTGACCTACTTCTTCCGCCTATAAATTCACATATATTCCAGAAACTCCAGAAGATCCATCGAAACCACTTTTTCGCCACTATAACCTTTTGTTCTCGCGAGATCCCATCTGGAGGCCTTTTCTGGTACTCTGTCGGAGGGGAAATCAACCACGGAGGGCATCTACAACAACCCTATTGCCCTTCCGATGAAGTTTGAGTAGTTTACCACAGACTTATGGGTCCATAGCTAGTAGCTAGATGCCTTTTTCTCTCTCTTTGATCTTGAATACCATGTTCTCCTCATTGTTCTTGGAGATCTATCCGATGTAATCTTCTTTTGCGGTGTGTTTGTAAAGATACAATGAGTTGTGGGTTTATGATCAGATTTTGATTTTTTCTGGAATTATCAATATACAAATTTTCCACGTTATCACAATTTTTCCAGAATTTGTAGAGCTACAGAAGTATGGTCAAAATTCGCATCTTTACAGATTGTTCTATTTTTGACAGATTCTGTTTTCGTTGTGTTATGTGCTTGTTTTGATGATTCTATGGTTTCCTTTGATGAGTTTTTGCCGTAGAAAAGTTAGAATACAGTAGATATAATACAATTACAAAATAAGAATTGGTTTGCTACAATACTTTAGAGTAAAGATTGGTTTTGTTATACTAATGGATCTCACAAAGTATTGTTGAGTTTTGTGTGATTGAAGTTTTCAAGTTTTGGGTGAGATCGCGATGGATGAAGGAATAAGGAGTAGTAAAAGGCTAAGCTTGGGGATGACCAAGGCGCCCCAAGATAATATTCAAGAATTATCAAGCAACTAAGCTTGGGGATGCCCCCGAGTGGCATCCCCTCTTTCTTCTAACGACCATCGGTATTTTACTTGAAACTATATTTTTATTCGTCACTTATTATGAGTTTTGCTTGGAGCGTCTTGTATGATATGAGTCTTTGCTTGTTTTTCTTTTTAATTTTCAATAAGCATCCTTGCTGTACACATTTATTTGGGAGAGCCAAATTATGCTATGCTTGCTCCTATGCTTCACTTAAAAAAATTATAGCTTTAGAATTGCTCTAGTGCTTCACTTATATCTTTTTGAGCATGGTGTGCTTTGTTATTTTTTGAAGAAATTGTCTCTTACTTCACTTAGATTAATTTGAGAGAAAGAATTATTATTATCATGTTCTTCACTTCTATTTCTTTGAGCTTATCAAAAGCAACATATGAAACTTGTCCCAAATTGATAGATATCCAAGGAGGATATAATAAAAACTTTCATGAAGATCATTGGACAAAATAAACTTGATTCTTTTAATAGTTTTAAGATATGATGATAGTGATATGTGAGCCATGTTAATGAGTAATTATGTTTTAGTAAGAATATTGATGTTAAGGTTTGTGATTCCCTATGCAAGAACGAAAGTCAATAGTCATGCAATGAAATTACATCATACTTGTGTTGCATTATTTGATGTTAGTTATGTTTTATGTCCTCTTATGATGGTTTTCGTTCCTTGCTTGGTCGCTTCTCAACCTCTTGATAGCCTCCACCTTGTACTAAGTACAAATACTACTTGTGCATCCAAATCCTAAAACCCAAGTTATGCAAAATGAGTCCACCATACGTACCTATATGCAGTATTTCCATGCCGTTCTAAGCAAATTTGTATGTGCCAACTCTAATTTCAAAATAATTTCTCTTTTGTGTGCCCATACCGCTCATGAAGCGGTGAGGGGTGGCTAATATTTTTCATTCTAGATGTGTTATTCTCAAGATGAGTGTTTATTCACTTGTCATTGCACGAGAGTATGGCGGTAATAGGGATTCCCAGTCCCGAAATGAAAAATAAAATTTACTTCATGCTGTCAAATAATAAATTCCTTGGAAAGTGTTGGTATGGAGGGCAACCATGGATACGGCTAGCCATGGCTTGTGAAAGTTTGGTCAAAAAAGGAATAAAATTTATTTTATGTTTGGGAACCGCCTATGATATATCTAGCATGGAATGTGTTGGGAACTCTAAGTCGTTCTCGTTGACAGGAAAAGCATGCCACCCAAATTTTTTTTATCTCTCAATTTAAACTTTGAGCTCCCTCTGCGATGGGCCTATCATTTTCTTGATGCAATTTTTATTTTTATATTGAGTCTCCATCTTCTCTTATAAAGCACCAACTACGGAACACTATTATCGCACTTGAGCATTGGATCTAGCTAATATTAGGATGTGTTGCATGAATGGATCAATGATTGAGCATGCTGGGCTAGGGGTAACTTGCTTTAGTATTGATATTTTGAAAAGACATAGTTGTTTGTTGATATGCTTGAGTATTAAAGTCCTCATGTCAAAACTAGACTTTTGCTTTGAACCATATAAAAGTCCAACTGTCCATGCTATAAAGAAAAGAATATGTGATGAACATGATAGGCAGCATTCCACATCAAAAATTATGTTTTTATCATTTATCTACTCGAGGACGAGCAGGAATTATGCTTGGGGATGCTGATACGTCTCGAACGTATCTATAATGTTTGATTGTTCCATGTTGTTATATTATCATTCTTGGATGTTTTACAATCATTTTACATTCATTTTATGTCATTTTTTGGGACAAACCTATTAACATAGCGCCAAGTGTCAGTTGCTGTTTTTTGCCTATTTTTTACATCGTAGAAAATCAATATCAAGCGGAGTCCAAATGCAGCGATAATTTTTGTGGAATTTTTTGGGACTAGAAAACACCAGATGGGCCAGAGAAGCACCTGAGGCGTGCCCCTAGGGTGGCACAACCCACCAGGGCGCGCCTGGGGGCAGGTAGGTTGTCCCCACCTCGGTGGCCTCCCGCACCGCCTCTTCGCTCTATAAATACCTCCATCCTCCAGAAACCCTAGGGGAGTTGAAAATTTTTTGTTCCAGCCGCCGCAAGTTCCAGAACCACGAGATCCAATCTATAGCCCTATTCCGACACTCCACCTGAGGGGAACACGATCACGGAGGGGTTCATCACCCTCATTGGTGCCTCTCCGATGATGCATGAGTAGTTTACCACAGACCTACGGGTCCGTAGGCAGTAGCTAAATGGCTTCTTCTCTCTTTTTATCCCAATACAACGGTCTCTCGGAGATCTATTTGATGTAATGACTTTTTGTGGTGTGTTTATTGCGATCCAATGAATTGTGAGTTTATGATCAGATTTTCCTTGATTTAATATCGGATCTTGATTATTATAGCCTCATATTTCTTCTCCGATATTTGGGTTTTGTTTGGCAACTTGATCTATTTATCTTGGAATGTGAAGATGTGCTTTGTAATGGGTTGGATCTTGTGGTGTCCTTTCCCAGTGACAGAAGGGGCATCAAGGCACATATGTATCGTTGCTCTTAAGGATAAAATGACGGGGTCTATTCCTACATGAATAGATCTTGTCTACATCATGTCATCGTTCTTATTGCATTACTCCATTTTTCTCTGAACTTAATACACTAGATGCATGCTGGATAGCGGTTGATGTGTGGAGTAACAGTAGTAGATGCAGGCAGGAGTCGGTCTACTTATCTTGGACGTGATGCCTATATACATTATCATTGTCTTGGATATCATCATAATTATTTGCTTTTCTATCAATTGCCCAACAGTAATTTGTCTACCCACCGCATGCTATTTTCTCAAAAGAAGCCACTAGTGAAAGCTACGCCCCCGGGTCTATTTTCCTGTCATATACTTTCAGATCTATATTGCCATTTGTCTTTTCTTTTATTTGCTTCTTTTATTTTCAGTTCTGTGTTATCAAAAACCCAAAAATACCTTGCTACGTTTTATTTGCTTTTATTTGCATCTATCAATCTAATGCAATTTTATCTTATACTTACGTCACTTTTTGGCACCGCTACCCGAAAGGGATTGACAACCCCTTTAACATGTCGGGTTGCAAGTAGTTGTTATTTGTGTGCAGGTATCGATTACATAGTGTTGCGTGTTTCTCCTACTGGTTCGATAACCTTGGTCTCATCATTGAGCGAAATACCTTAACGTTGTTGTGCCACATCCTCCCTTATTCCTTAGGGAAACACTAACGCATCTCAAGCGACATCATGAAACACTTACACCCGAATACCCGGAAGTACTTGAGGTTGGGCTTGTTATCGGTGAGTATCTCATATGGCGTCTTGTTCAAGCCTTTGTGGAGATAGAGCCGATTTGATGCATGACATGCGGTGTTGATGGCTCCGGCCCAAAAGTTGTACGTAGATTTGAATTCCGCCATCATGGTCCTTGCCACGTCCATTAACGTCCGGTTCTTCCTCTCCGCTACACCATTTTGTTGAGGGGTATAGGGTGCGGCATATCGGTGCTTGATCCATGTCGGTGCAACAGACCCTGGGCTCATTGCACCAAACTGTGCACATGCTCGAGGGCAAGTTTGCAGCACCAAGTACCAGACCAAGACACGAAGAGATCAGCCCTTTGATGAATCAGTAGGCTGGTCGAGGAGATCAAGACAACCAAGGTGCAAGACGCCACTAGAAGGGAAATCATCCTTGTCGGGCATGCGAGCCTGGCGGGGAACCGGATCCGCCCGGCAGCAAGTCACCAAGATCACCCCGACAGGCTTGCCGGGGCATACGGAAGCAAACCCCACCTCACAGCAAGGTCCATCGCCAATTAGTGCGGTGTCAAGCTTTAAGGTGGCTTAGTAGCCACCTATACGTGGCAGCCATCTCCTACCACAAGAATCACCAAATGACACCTGTCCAGAGACGTATCAAGCAAACAGGAGCGCAACTGGCAAAACAAGCTCGGCAAGGCTCGCCGGACGAGCCATGATGTGACACTAAGCAGTGCATTTAATGCACTCTGTCAGCTGCAGAGTTAGGTATGATAGCATTGTTTGCTATCTAATAAGCCTAGAAAGACTTATTTGCCACTATGGTGACCTCCTTAACCTATAAAAGAAGGCCCATGGCAACCGTAGAAAGGATTTGGTCATTCGAACCCGCACACACTCATACGCGCGACCACTCTCACCCCGAGGCAACCTTGCCGGGCAAGAGTGGCGTGTCCATTTTCCACATTTCCACCATCAATCCACCAAAGAAGGAGTAGGGTTTTGCGCCTCGTGGCGGCCCGAACCTGGGTAAAAACTCCTCGTGTGCTCCCCGACGCGCTACTCGGCGCTACTATGCTCTTTGTGAAACGTGCACGTCCTCTTGCCGAACCAAAAGGGACCTCTGTCCCATAGGTGGCGTGGTTATACCCAGACATCTTTGGCGCACCGGGTTGGGGGATCACTTGCGCGACTCTGAGAGCGTCAATAGCGCGTCATCGTCATTGCCAGCTCCGTCTTCTTCCGCTCCATCAACCATGGCGCCCAAGAAGAAGTCCGGCGCTGCGGCCCTTCCGTCCTCCTCAAGGGCCCCGCCGCCCGCGTCCACTGACGCTACGGGGCGTGAGGAGGAGCACGAAAACACGAATGCAGCGAGAGGCGCGGTCGACGCCGGTGGGGTCGTCACCGCCTCTCCCACGGTCGAAGTGGAAGCCGGAAACGTTGGAGAAGAACAAAATCAGCTACGCCTCGGTGACGATGTCCCGCGTAGTACGGGTAGAGAAGCCCTCCCTCTTGGGCATCCTCGTCCAACCGACGGGCACAACATTGGCGGGGCTGCTCGCTCTCAGGCGAATTGCAACTCCCCGGCCGCCCCCATTGCGGGTGCAACCTTGGAGATTGCGCCACCTCTAGGACGGGCGGACCCGGCCGCTGTGCCCAATGGGACCGCCGGCCCTCAAGCACCTCCACCTCATCACCACGCCGTCCAAGCGGCTGGCTCCCAGCAACAATGTAATGCCCCGGATGTAATACTTTCCCTTTTGGGCAATTTATAATATCTCTGGCTTCATCATTTCCATTTCCGGGTTCTTTGTCTTTCGGGTTTTTCGTCGTTTTGTCGCGTGCGTGTGTTCATTCATTCATATCATGTAGTCATGTGCATCGCATTGCATTTGTGTTGTCGTTTGCATCCGGTTCCACTCGTTCCTTTCCGTTGTCCGTTTCGCGTTCCGGAGCTCCCTCACGTGTCCGTGGCATCCCCGATGCCTACTTTGGTGTTTGGCCGTGTAACGTTACCGGTTTGGCACGAGACTTGTCGTGTGTTGTTGTTTTGGTGTGTGTAACCCGCCTGTCAAATCTCGTCGCGTTTGGAGTTCGTTTGCTACCCCAACAGTTATTATCGTGGGCTCAAATTACCTCCACTTTGAGGCCCAAGACACCCCTCCAACAGCCCACCAAACCAGCCCAAACCCCTCCCTTCATCTAGGCCATCCAATTATATTCGCATGGCCGAAAACCACACCTCATTTGGACAACCCTAGCTCCTTGTGCCTATATATTTGTCCACCTTCCTCAAATTTTGCCCCAAAACAAGGAAACCCTAGCCCCCTCATCCCCTACCTCCAGCCTCTCCTCTCTCCACTCCGGCCGGAGCTCGTCGGAGCCCCGCCGGAGCAGCTCGCCGGACCACCGCCGGAGCAGCTCACCGCCGCCACCTCCTCCTCGCCGCCGCGGGCCGTGCGCCACCAGTCACCGCCGGGCCAGGCCGCCTCCACCGGCCCCGCCTCTCCATCTCTCTGGCGCCGCCGCTGCGCGCTCGAGAGGTCGCCGTCGCCACCTGGATCGGGAAGGATCCCGATCTGGATCCGTCCCTCCCGCCGCTTGGGCCGTAGCCCTAGGCCACTCCGCCGTACGCCTCCTCCCACCGGCCCACTCCAGGCGCCTTCGATCGCCAGCGCCGCCGCTCCGTGGGCTCGACCCACCCCGAGTCAACGCCAGCAGCGCGCCGCTCCAGCGCAGGTGGGCCGCGCAGCCTCCACCGCCCGCCCGCCAGCCGACTCCCTAGCTGGGCCGGCCCGATCTAGCCGCCTCCGCAGGGCCCTTCCCCGCCGCCGCGATCTAGGGATCTGGTGGATCCCGCGCGGCCCGATCTGTCTCCACCGAGCCCGATTGCCCGGTTGCCGCCCGATCCGCTGGATCCGGCCCGAGCCGCCCGAAGCACAGGAGCCCGTTGACCTTTTTTTTTTTAGATCTGAGGTTGCCCCCAAATCCACTAAGTCTGAGATATTTTGCCTGTCTGATGCATATTTGTTTCGTGGATAACTTTTTGTGCGTAGCTCCGATTTGAGTGAATGATATGTCAAATTGTTCGTGGAGACTTGTACTACATTTTGTTCCATTATGCCATGCACGTTTGAGATCATTTAGATGCTTAAAATTCTGTTGCAAGAGTGCATCTTGTTAAAAACTGCTGTTAGTAGATGTTTTCATGCCACCTTTGCAATGTGATAACTTTTTGCATGTTTATCCAAATGATGCAAATGAGATGTCCACGTGTTCGTCTTGTCATGTTCTTCATGTTGATTGCCTAGACTTGCATGATAGAATTAATCTTGCCATGTTTATCTCTGTTGCAAAGTGCTATGTGGCTGTTAGGTTGTTTAGCTCGTTACGAGATGCCTCGTAGAGGAGCTCATTGCTATCGTTGTGTTTGTCCCCATGATGCATGCTTATAGGTTTTGGTTTCACCATCATGTGTACTTTGCTGTGGTTCTTACCACTTATATTGATATGCTTTGAGGTGAATTAAACTTTCTCTCAAAGATGCCATGATGAAACTGCTGTTTTAACACTTAGTGAAATTTTACTAAGTCTGGAATCTGTAATTTCCAGATGCCTTGTTTGCTTGTTGTTCTAGGCCAATCCATGATAGTTTTGGGGTGAATCTTGATGATTCCTTGTAGTATATATTGTTGGCTATCCATTCATGCTCTCACATGCTTATTTGAGTGGCTGTAGCATATTTAACTTTTGCTCTCAAGTTGCAATAAACTACTGCTGTCAGGATTTTGTTGTCAAGTTCAATATGTCATAGCTTGTTGCTATTGATCCATGGCTCCTTTGGGGGTGCTCCAATGGACTTATTTGCTGTAGGATATGTCTAGTTTATGTCCATGCTCATTGCCATGATGTTTGAGTGCTGTAGCTTAATTATTTCTTGCCCCGAAGTTGCTATGTTGCTGTAATTTTCAGCTTTCGCATGTTTATTGTTTTGTGTGTAACTTTTAGCCCGTAGCTCCGATTGGAGCAAGTCCTATATGAAACTTGGTTGATTTTTCATGTAGATTTATAATATCCTATTATTATCATGTTTTGAAGCATTTTGCTTGATCGCATATTGTCATGCTCCGTGTGCTCCCATAGTGCATCAGTCATGCATCCAGCAAATTTTGTGTGCGCATTGCATCTTGTTGATTTCGTGCCTTGTGTGTTTGTGTTGAGTAGAGCCGGAAGCTGAGTACAAGTACGAGAACGAGGTTACTACCGAGGTTGAGAACGAGGAGCTTTCTTACGATCCCATCGACAACTCAATAGGCAAGATGACCGAACCCCGATAACATTACTATCTTTGCCTATTGCTAGAAGTCTCGATCTATAGTTTTGCCTCGATGCCCATGTTTTCCTGTCAGCCTCCTACTTGTAACCATGAACCTGTTTAACCACCCTACCTATGCAAACCATTGATTGGCTATACGTAGGCTTCACTCAGCCCCTCTTATAGCATTGCTAGTTGCAGGTGAAGTTGAAGATGCTTGCTTCATGTTGGAGTTTGTTGGGTTATATCACACTATATAAATGCTTAAAATGAAATCATCTATATATTGGTAATGGGTGGAAGGCTAAGCCTTTTGCTTGGTGATTTGTTCCACTCATGCCGCTAGGAACCGTATAAACCGGTGTTATGTTCCTTGATTATGCGTTCCTCACACGGTTGGGGTTATGGGGCCCCCTCGATAAACCGCTAAGTGCTAAGTCTTTTCCAGCAAGTCCCAACATTGGTACTATTCGCCTAATAACTAATAAAACTTGCATAGGGACTAGCTATCCCTTTTATTTTAATCAACAACCCCGGGCCAGTGCTCCACAAGAGTGTTGGTCCGAAACGGGGAGCCTGCGGGGCCACCACGAGGAAACTCGAGGTTTGGTAAAAACCCGTAGCCTCGCCCATCCGGTCGTGTCCTGAGACTAGATACACGCGGCTACTGTCAGGGTGTCGACACGCCGGGAGGATTTGCTGGATTAGCCTTACCTTAGTTCGGAGTATCTTGAGCACGTGATTCCGAGAATACTCGGGTCTTCCCACCTTGGAGTTGCGACTCCGCGGATCGTGGGCTTGTCATGGGCCAAGTTGGAACACCCCTGCAGGGTTTGAACTTTCGAAAGCCGTGCCCACGGTTATGTGGCAGATGGGAGCTTGTTAATATCCGGTTGTAGAAAACTTGACACCATGTTACAATACACTACCAGCGTGTGTACCGTGACGGTCATTTTCCGAAAGGGATTCAGGAAGTGAACACGGTGGGGTTATGTTTGACTTGATTAGTTTAGGATCACTTAGTGATCATCTCTCGACCGAGGCACCTTCTCTTCTCGCTCTCTTTTACGTAAGCTAGGCTAGTGCTGCTGCAACCACTTATTCTTATTCTTTCTTCAGCCTTGTCCCTCACCCAAGGCTTAAATAGTCATGTTACCCGGGAACGGGATTGCTGAGTCCTCTGTGGCTCACAGTTACTTCAACACACCAGATGCAGGTACGATGGTGAGTTACACTGGTGATGGCACTGAGCTAGACTGGGAGTACGACAAGGAGCGTAGCCGTTACTACGTGAACTATCCGTCTGATCAGTAGTGGTTCTTCTACTAGGATTCGATCTAGACCTGTGGATTAAGTTATGTTTGGTATCTTGACATTTGGATTTTACCCTTAGATGGGCAGTGATGTTTCTCTGAATGATGTTTGAACATGTAATGTATTTGGGTGACATGGCGAGTGTAAGCCAACTATTTTTATGTTTTCCATCCCCATTTTTTACATGAGTTGTGCAAAGGTACCAAACTTGCGATCATTCCAGAATGGGATTATGTCTTTAAGTCGTGCCTCGACGCGTAGGAGATATAGTCCCATCCTGGGCATTACAAGTTGGTATCAGAGCCTTCTCCGACCTAGAAGCCCCCACTGATTGATCGAATCGTTGACGGTCGAGTCTAGGCACACACTGAAAATATTTTGAGTCCTATATTATATCGGAGAGTAGGATTTCTTTGCTTCTCATCCCCTTTCTCTCTGGTGAGGACTCCTGACGACTACTCTTGCCTCTTCTACTTTCAAAAATTGCACCAATTTTTTTAGGAATCTCGCGAGTATTCTGGGATTGTTTCGATGTTCTTGTGACGAGAATATTGTTCTCGATGCCTCCTGACATTAGGGGTTGTGGCAGTGTCCCGGGGAGTTGAGCTTCGGGGTATTGTCATCACAAGCATATCGCGGCAGTACTAAATACTTAAGACGGCCGGCATCGAAAATCTCTCCTATACGGTTAGTGGCAAGATAACCCCGACATCACCCAGTACCGGGGAGGTAGTTCGGGAGTATTGCCATAGCTTGGTATAGTGGATGCTTTTCGAAGGTCCGAGGTAGACGGTTTCCGAGAAAGACTGGTTATGTGTTGAAGGATGGATACAGCTGGATGTAGGTTTAGAGTTGATTGCGCGGTGCTTCCCCTGTATCCCCAACACCTGATTGCATAACTGGAAACTTTCGGAAATTCATAGGTGGGTTATCCAGTAGATCGTAGGCATTCTTCCAACGAATGCAGGTTAGCGAGTTCGGGGTTCTACATTGAGTGAAGTGGTTTTATGGCCGATGTTCCGACCGGGAGTTGCATCTTAAAGGGTCCTTGGCTATGCTGATCCGGGGATTGCAAAACCCTTTCGTAACGCGTTCATAAGCTTACAGCACAAAGATGTTAGAACGAAGCTCCTATCTTGTGTTTGTTTCCATCTGTACCTTGTTGTTTTTTTTCTTATTTACCTTTTGTCTCCCAGTGGCTTCTCATGAAGATTGTTGTTATCATTTAACTGAGAATTTCATTCGTTCCTCTTGTTCAAATGATTCTTGTGAAGACTATGTTGCATTTCAATCCGTTGATTCAGCTTATACCTTCTTTCAATCAAATTGCTGATTTGTGGTCATCTCTTTTAGGATGGCTCCGAAACGGGTTCCCAACGCTAACCCAGAGGGTGAAGAGGTTCCAGACCGTCCTCCTTCCCCTCCTCCTCCGTCTGAGGCTTGGAGAGCGATTATGCAAACTACAAATCAGAACACCCAGATGTTGATGCAGATAATGCAGATGATGCAAGCTAATCAGGGTGCTCCAGGGAACCAAGGCAATTTCTTCAACCAACAGCACCATGCTACTCGCAACCAGTTCTTGGCCAATCAACCAAAGGCTTTCAGTTACTGTGTCGACCCTCTCGATGCTGAAGATTGGTTAACCGACATCAAGAAGCATTTTGAGTGCAGTAACGTGAGGGAAGAGGACTATGTGAAGTTTGCAGCCTTCCAACTCAAAGACCAAACAGCTGACTGGTGGCAGCAGTACAAAGACTCCAGGCCAGGGCGTGTGATCTCTTGGGAGGATTTCTGCAAGGACTTTCGCTCTCACCACATTCCAACAAGTGTCATCGAGGGTATGCGTGAGCAATTCCGCAACCTGAAGCAAGGCTCTATGTTTGTCTACCAGTATAATGTCAAGTTCCAAAACCTCGCCCGCTATGCTAAGCAAGACATTCCAGATGCCAAGAGCAAGATCTATCAGTTCCGTGGAGGTCTGAAAGATGAACTTCAACTTGCTCTCACCTTGTTCGAGCCCGATGAGTTCGACATATTCTATAACATGGCGCTCAAGCAAGAGGCAGCCCAGCTCAAGATGGAGGCTTCCAAAAAGAGGATTCGAGATGCCGTTCACTCCTGCTCATCTTCTCAAGTGGTCGCGAAGCAACAGAAATTCTGGCTTCCTCCTCCTCCAGTGATTCGAGCTCCCTATAACAACTCCAACAACAACAAGAACTCTAGTGGCTGTGGTTTCTCCCACCCACCCAACCCGAGCAACCAGTCGAAGAACCAGTTTCAGTCTCAAGGTTCCAAGTCAAGTTTGTATGTTTATCTTCATGATGCATGCTTGTATGTTTCGGAATCACCATCATGTGTACTTTGATGTGGTGCTTACCACTTGCCATGTTTAGTTTCGAGGTGACTTAAACTTGCTCTTTTAGATGCCATGATGAAACCGCTGTTTTAACACTTAGTGGATTTTCACTAAGTCTGAAATCTGTAATGTTCCGATGCCATGTTTGCGTGCTGTTCTAGGACAAACCATGATAGTTTTGGAGTGTCTCTTGATGGTTCCTTGTAGTAGATATTGTTGGCTTTCCATTCATGTTCTCACATGCCTATTTAAGTGGCTGTAGCATGTTTAACTTTTGCTCCAAAGTTTCAATAAAATTCTGCTGTCAGAATTTTGTTGTCAAGTTCAATATGTCCAAGCTTGTTGCTATTGATCTGTGGCTCCTTTGGGGGTGCACCTTTGGACTTATTTGCTGTAGGATATGTCTAGTTTATGTTCATGCTCTTTGCCATGGTGTTTGAGTGCTGTAGCTTATTTTTCTAGTGCTCCGAAGTTGCTATGTTGCTGTAATTTTCAGCTTTCACCTATTTCTTGTTTCGGGCATAACTTTTAGCCCGTAGCTCCGTTTTCAGCGAGTCTTATATGAAACTTGATTGATTTTCCGTGTAGATTCATAATCTCCTATTGTTATCATGTTTTGAAGTGATTTGCTTGAGTGCTATTTTCCGTGCTCCGTGTGCTCCCTTAGTGCATCCATCATGCATCCATCATTTTGGTGTGCGCATTGCATCTTGTTGATTTGTGACTTGTGTGATTGTATTGTTTAGAGCCGGAAGCTGAGACCGAGTACGAGTACGAGCACGAGGTTACCAACGAGGTTGAGCACGAGGACCCCTCTTACGATCTGAACGACTACACTTCAGGCAAGATGACCGAACCCCGATAACATTACTATCTTTGCCTATTGCTAGTAGTTCCGCTCTATAGTTTTGCCTCGATGCCCATGTCTTTCCTGTCATCCTCCTACTTGTAACCATGAACCTGTTTAACCACCCTACCTATGCAAACCGTTGCTTGGCTAAGTACGCTTCGCTCAGCCCTTCGTATAGCATTGCTAGTTGCAGGTGAAGATCGAAGATGCTTGCTTCATGTTGAAGTTTTGTTGGGTTATATCACACTATATAAATGCTTAAAATGAAATCATCTATATATTGGCAAGGGTGGAAGGCTAAGCCTTTTGCTTGGTGATTTGTTCCACTCATGCCATTAGGAACCGTATAAACCGGTGTTATGTTCCTTGATTATGCGTTCCTTACACGGTTGGGGTGTATGGGACCCCCTCGATAAACCGCTAAGTGCTAAGTCTTTTCCAGCAGGTCCCAACATTGGTACTATTTGCCTAATAACTAAATAAACTTGCATAGGGAACCCTCTTTCTTAATCAACAACCCCGGGCCAGTGCTCCACATGAGTGTTGGTCCGAAACGGGGAGCCTGCGGGGCCACCTCGAGGAAACTCAAGGTCTGGTAAAAACCCGTAGCCTCGCCCATCCGGACGTGGCCTGAGACGAGATACGCGCGGCTACTATCAGGGTGTCGGCACGCCGGGAGGATTTGCTGGATTAGCCTTACCTTAGTTCGGAGTATCTTGAGCACGGGATTCCGAGAATACTCAGGTCTTCCCACCTTGGAGTTGCGACTCCGCGGATCGTGGGCTTGTAATGGGCCAAGTTGGAACACCCCTGCAGGGTTATGAACTTTCGAAAGCCGTGCCCGCGGTTATGTGGAAGATGGGAGCTTGTTAATATCCGGTTGTAGATAACTTGTCACAATGTTCCAATACACTACCAGTGTGTGTGCCGTGACTGTCAATTTCTGAATAGGGATTCGGGAGTTGAACACGGTGGGGTTATGTTTGTTGAGCTGTAGCTAGGCTCGCTTCGTGATCATCTCTCGACCGAGGCACTTCTCTTCTCGCACTCTTTCACGTAAGCTAGTGCTAGTTGCTGCTGCAGACACTTATTCTTTTCTTCAGCCTTATCCTCACCCAAGGCTTAAATAGTCTTGTTACCCGGGAACGGGATTGCTGAGTCCTCTGTGGCTCACAGTTACTTCACCACACCAGATGCAGGTCCAGTGGTGAGCTATCCAGGTGATGGCACCGAGCTAGACTGGGAGTATGACGAGGAGCGTAGTCGATACTATGTTCGTTATCCTGATGATCAGTAGTGGAGACTTCTACTAGGATTCGATCCGACCTGTGGATTTAAATTATGTTTGGTATCTTGTCATTTGGATTTTACCCTTAGAGGGCTGTGATGTTTTATTGTATGATGATTGAGACATGTATTGTATTTGTGTGACGTGGCGAGTGTAAGCCAACTATTTTATGTTTTCCATCCCCATCTTTTACATGAGTTGTGCAAAGATACCAGACTTGCGATCATTCCAGCATGGGGTTATGTCTCTAAGTCGTGCCTCGACACGTAGGAGATATAGCTCCATCCTGGGCATTAAAAGTTGGTATTCAGAGCCTTCTCCGACCTAGGAGCCCCCACTGATTGATCGAATCGTTGACGGTCGAGTCTAGGCACACACTGAAAACATTTTGAGTCCTATATTATATCGGAGAGTAGGATTTCTTTGCTTCTCATCTCCTTTCTCTCTGGTGAGGACTCCTGACGTCTACTCTTCCCTCTTCTACTTTCAAAAATTGCACCAAATTTTTTTTAGGAATCTCGCGAGTATTCTGGGATTGTTTCGATGTTCCTGTGACGAGAATATTGTTCTCGATGCCTCCTGACATTAGGGGTTGTGGCAGTGTCCCGGGGAGTTGAGCTTCGGGGTATTGTCGTCACAAGCATATCGCGGCAGTACTAAATACTTAAGACGGCCGACATCGAAAATCTCTCCTATACGGTTAGTGGCAAGATAACCCCGACATCACCCAGTACTGGGGAGGTAGTTCGGGAGTATTGCTATAGCTTGTTATAGTGGATGCTTTTCTAAGGTCCGAGGTAGACAGTTTCCAAGAAAGACTGGTTATGTGTTGAAGGAAGGATACAGCTGGATGTAGGTTTAGAGTTGATTGCGTGGTGCTTCCCCTGTATCCCCAACACCTGATTGCATAACTGGAATCTTTCGGAAATTAATAGGTGGGCTTATCCAGTAGATCGTAGGCATTCTTCCAACGAATGCAGGTTAGCGAGTTCGGGGTTCTACATTGAGTGAAGTGGTATTATGATCGATGTTCCGATCGGGAGTTGCATCTTAAAGGGTCCTTGGCTATGCTGATCCGAGGATTGCAAAAACCTTTCGTAACGCGTTCATATGCTTTCAGCACAAAGATGTTAGAACAAAGCTCCTATCTTGTGTTTGTTTCCGTCTGTACCTTGTGTTTTTCTTATTTTTTTTCCTTTTGTCCCCTATGTGGCTTCTCGTGAAGATTGATGTTATCATTTAACTGAGAATTTCATTCGTTCCTCTTGTTCGAATGATTTCATTCGTTCCTCTTGTTCGAATGATTATTGTGAAGACTTGTTGCAATTCATTCCATTGATTCAGCTTATACCTTCTGTCAATCAATTGCTGATTTCGTGGTCATCTCTTTCAGGATGGCTCCGAAACGCGTTCCCAACGCTAACCCAGAGGGTGAAGAGGTCCCAGACCATCCTCCTTCCCCTCCTCCTCTGTCTGAGGCTTGGAGAGCGATTATGCAGACTACAACTCAGAACACCCAGATGTTGATGCAGATGATGCAACAGATGCAAGCTAATCAAGCTAATCAGGGTGTTCTAGGGAATCAAGGCAACTTCTTCAACCAGCAGCACCATGCTACTCTCAACCAGTTCTTGGCCAATAATCCTAAAGCTTTCAGTTACTGTGTCGACCCTCTTGATGCTGAAGATTGGTTAACCGACATAAAGAAGCATTTTGAGTGCAGTAACGTAAGAGAAGAGGATTATGTGAAGTTTGCAGCCTTCCAACTCAAAGACCAAGCAGCTGACTGGTGGCAGCAGTACAAAGACTCCAGGCTAGGTCGTGTGATCTCTTGGGAGGATTTCTGCAAGGACTTTCGCTCTCACCATATTCCAACAAGTGTCATCGAGGGTATGCGTGAGCAATTCCGCAACCTGAAGCAGGGCTCTATGACAGTCTATCAGTATAATGTCAAGTTCCAAAACCTCGCCCGCTATGCTAAGCAAGACATTCCTGATGCTAAGAGCAAAATCTACCAGTTCCGTGGAGGTCTCAAAGATGAACTTCAACTTGCTCTCACCTTGTTCGAGCCCGATGAATTCGACAAATTCTATAATATGGCTTTGAAACAAGAGGCAGCTCAGCTTAAGATGGAGGCTTCTAAAAAGAGAATTCGAGATGCCGTTCACTCTTCCTCATCGTCTCAGTTGGTCTCGAAACAACAGAAATTTTGGCTTCCTCCTCCTCCAGTGATTCGAGCTCCCCACAACAACTCTAACAACTCCAGCAGCAACAAGAACTCCAGTGGACGTGGTTTCTCCCACCCACCCAACCCGAGCAACCAGTCGAGGAATCAGTTTCAGTCTCAAGGCTCCAAGTCAAGTGGTTCTCATTACCGTCTTCTCTCAGAAGTGGTCTGCAACAAGTGCACTCAGAAAGGTCACTATGCTAACAAGTTCCCCAACCCGAAGCGCCTTCCGCCTCCTCCTCCTGTCGGTACCGCTATGGTCAAGCATGATCCAAAGACAGCAAGGGTGAATCTGATGAATGCAGCGCAAGCGGAGAATTCTTCTGATGTGATTTTGGGTAACCTTCGAGTGAACTCTTTTCCTGCTAAAGTGTTATTTGATTCTGGTGCATCACATTCCTTCATGTCATTCCCATTTGCATCCAAGCACAACATTGTCACCAAAAATTTGCCTCAGAAGTTGCAAGTTATTTCTCCGGGGAGACGTATGAATTCTGGTGTGTATGCTCCGGATGTTTCTATTCGCATGGGTGATTATCGATTTCTGGCTAAACCGGTGGTTCTTGGCAATTCTGACATCGACCTCATCCTCGGGATGGATTGGCTTTCTCCGCATGATGCTCAAATTGATTGTGCAGACAAGGAAGTCAAGATTACTCATCCTGATGAAGATGTGATTATCTTCGCCTCCAGGGATAACACAATCAGGCTTTTCTCTCTCAATGACAAGGGCGAAATGAATGCCATCTCTCAAATTCCGGTGGTTAACGAATACCAAGACGTCTTTCCTGAAGAACTTTCAGGCATGCCTCCTCATCGGCAACTGGAATTCGTCATTGAACTCGAGCCGGGTACTGAGCCAGCATGCCGGCGTCCGTACAAGCTCTCTCCTAAAGAATTGAAGGAGTTGAAGAAGCAGCTTGATGAACAGGAGCGTATGGGTCTCATCAGGCCTAGTGCGTCTCCTTGGGGCTGTCGTGTCTTATTTGTCAAGAAGAAGGATGGCACGGAGCGCCTTTGCGTCGATTACCGGCCTTTGAACAAGAAGACAATAAAGAACAAGTATCCGCTCCCCAACATCAACGAACTGTTCGAGCAGCTCAAAGGAGCTAAAGTGTTCTCTAAGCTCGATCTCCGAATGGGCTATCACCAAATTCGCATTCGCGAGGAAGACATCCCCAAGACTGCCTTCAGAACGAGCTACGGTTCCTATGAATATACAGTCATGTCCTTTGGTCTCGCCAATGCTCCACCTACCTTCTCAAGAATGATGCACTACATTTTCAACCCCTACACCGGCGAGTTTGTGCTTGTGTATCTGGATGACATTTTGGTATTTTCCAAGAATGAAAAGATCACGAAAAGCACCTCCGTCTCGTTCTCGACAGACTCCGTGAACATAAGTTCTATGCCAAGTTCTCCAAGTGCGAATTTTGGCTCGATAAGGTCTTGTATCTGGGCCATATCATCTCTGCTGACGGTATTGCGGTAAATCCTGAGAAAGTTGAAGCAATTGTCAACTGGGAAGCTCCTCAGAACGTCAAGCAACTCCGAAGCTTTCTTGGTCTTGCCAGCTATTGCAGAAGGTTCGTTGAGAACTTCTCCAAGATTGCCAAGCCTCTCTCCAACTTGCTGCAGAAGAATGTCAAGTACTACTGGTCTCCAGATTGTGAAGTGGCATTCAAAACTCTCAAAGAAAAGCTCGTCTCTGCTCCAGTTCTTACTCCTCCAGATGAGTCCAAGCCCTACGAAGTATTCTATGATGTTTCTCTTCAAGGACTTGGTGGTGTGCTTATGCAGGACAAGAGAATTGTGGCATACACTTCTCGTCAGCTGAAGCCAAGTGAGAAGAACTACCCCACACATGATCTTGAACTAGCAGCTGTGGTACATGCTTTGATTACGTGGAGACATCTGTTATTGGGCAGAAAAGTCGACATCTTCACCGATCACAAGAGCTTGAAGTACATCTTCACACAGCCGAATCTGAACCTCCGCCAGACTCGTTGGGTTGAGATGATCCAAGAGTATGATCCCAGCATCGAATACACTCCTGGCAAGGCAAATGTGATTGCAGATGCTTTGAGCAGAAAGGCATATTGCAACAGCCTTCTTATCAAGCCATTCCAGCCTGAGCTTTGTGAAGCATTCAGGAAGCTCAACCTCCAAGTTGTTCCGCAGGGTTTTCTTGCAAATCTTCAAGTTGCTCCTACCTTGGAAGATCAGGTCCGTGAGGCCCAACTCAGTGATGCCATGGTGCAGAAGGTGAAACATGGTATTGCAAAAGGTACTCCTAAATACAAGTGCTATCGTGTTGATGAGAGAGATACCTTATTCTTTGAGGACAGACTTGTCGTTCCCAAAGGTGATCTCAGGAAGCTCATAATGGAAGAAGCACATGATTCCCTCCTTTCCATTCATCCTGGTAGTTCCAAGATGTACCAAGACCTCAAGCAATCTTACTGGTGGACACGCATGAAAAGGGAGATTGCCCAATTCGTGAATGAATGTGATGTCTGCAGAAGAGTGAAGGCAGAGCATCAACGTCCAGCCGGTCTTCTCCAACCTCTTCCTATTCCCGAGTGGAAATTCGACCACATTGAAATGGATTTCGTCACTGGCTTTCCTAAGTCCAAGAGAGGGAATGATTCTATCTTCGTGGTGATTGACAAGCTTACCAAAGTCGCTCACTTCCTTCCAGTCAAAGAATCCATCAATGCAGCTCAACTTGCAGAGTTGTACACTTCCAGAATTGTGTCTTTACATGGCATTCCTCAAGTTATCTCCTTAGACCGTGGAAGTTTGTTCACTTCAAAGTTCTGGGACTCCTTTCAGTCCGCCATGGGCACTAAGATCAGGTTCAGCACTGCATTTCACCCTCAGACAAGTGGTCAAGTCGAGAGAGTGAATCAGATTCTAGAAGACATGCTCAGAGCCTGTGTCATTGTGGGGACCCCGACTTGGAAGTCGAGATCACCGAATGCACGTGTACAGTGATCCCAGAGATCAATGCTCACTGAACACACAAAAGCTGAAATAACAAGAGTCTTACATCCATACAAAGAGTCTTACACGAATTAAGGCCATTATGGCCAAGTCTTACATAGGTAGAGCCTCACGGGCTGAATAGCAAATAACTCAAGTAGCGGAAGTCTTCGATAAACGGGTAGAACCCATGCCATCTGCCTTAACCCTACAGGCATTCTGACTGGGATAGCGTCCTAGTTCGCATGGTCGTCTCCAAAGAACTCTTCCTCATAATCCTGTTCTTCCATGCCTGGCCAATTAAATAACCAGTGGCAAGCCAATGAGTACTTTGAATGTACTCGCAAGCAACCCATGATGTGGTAACAATGCAATGGAATAATAATGAGCAATCTAGCAGGAAGCTAGAACGATGTGTTATCAACAAGTTTATGCATCAATAACCTCGTGTAACCTCGAGAACAGGTTACTGATATCAACATGGATATGATTCATCTCATCGAGTCAAGTCACCACCTTGACTCACATACACACACATGTTTTCACAAACATTGGACGTAGCCCAAGAGCGGTTACCCAACTGTCCATGACCCTGGACGCGGCTATTCGAATAGTTTGACACTCTGCAGAGGTTGTACACTTTACCCACAAGATCCGGGGAACTGCCGTGTCATCCACGACCCGCGGTACCTCAAGTACCCGGGGTAAGCACCCGGTCATTACCTTTCCTTAGACGACACTAACATAGAGTCCACTCGTTGGCACACGGCCCTCGGGTACAAAAAATAGATCACGGGACTTGCCCTAATTCAATGTTCACACGTACCCGAAGGGACCAACGGTGTGTCCGGTGCCTTGTGAAAATAGTCATGGTCGTCTATCCAAGCACGACCCCGTCCCGGGAAAGACCTCAAGTCTTCCCGTCACTAGTAATGCGGGCACCATGCTAGTATCGACCTAAGTAATCAATAAAGCCCCGTCCCATAAGGGGTAGTGTGGTTGCACATGTATGGTTGGAATAACGGTCGCAACTTCAACCAATCCGTTTGAAAAACACACACACTTGCCTTGGCACACCACTTCGTCATCAAGTGGTCACCCAACTCATCATCATCACCCCCCTCGGGCATAAATGGCACCCGACGGGGTTTTATGTAAAGACTTCAACCATGAAGGTTCATGTCACACATGCATCACTTTCCATAACTACTAACCATATGCAAGTCATCTAGCATATAGCAAGATCAACAATAAAGCATGCATCATGTGGTGGTTCATCTAGGTTACCATCGCAACCCTAATCATCATGCATCGGAAACAAACGGGTTCCGAAGAACAAGTGTATCATGGTCAAAGGGCTGCTTGCCTGGATTTGCTTGGTCCTCAAAGTCTTCAAGTCCTTCTCCTTCTTCTTCCACAGCAACTTCGTCAAATACGGGATCTATACGTCGCATAATAACCACGGGAAAATAAGAATACAAACAAAACAGAAAAATCAAAGTGCTCAGAAAAATGTCAACTCATTTTTGTAAAATACTAGAGGGATTTCTAAGATGGGAAAAAATCTTAGTTGGAGTTTTGGAGTTACAGAATAGGATATATGGATTTTTGAACATGAGTTATACTGCTCAAATTTGAATTTAAATTTGAACAGTACAGAAAAGTTTCATGGATTTGAGTGAAAGTAGTACCATTAAATAGGTTGGAATATTACAAGATTTTAGGAGTTGGAAATATTTAATTTGGATCAATATTCTTTTCTGTATAAATGTTTAAATCATTTACAGAAAAGAAAAAGAAAAAGGGGTCCTGTGCACTGGGCCAGAAGTGGCCACAGTGCACGGGCCAGGCGGACTGGCCCAGCCGCACGGTGCCAGCGCGCGCGCACGTCAGGTTTTCAAACCTGACGGGCGGGGCCCATGGGTCAGTGGCTCAGAGGAGGGGGAGAGAGGTGGGGGGATGACAGGCGGGGCCCGCCTGTCATTTCTAACCCCTCGGCCACGGCGGCGGCGAGCTCACCGGCGACGATTCTGGCCACGGCGATGGCAACGGAGGCCAGGGACGGACTCAGTGGCGTGTTGCGGTTGCAGTGGTGGTAGTGCGGCACGACGGGGAGCCCTGGTTCGCCGACGACGAGGTGCGACGGCGGAGGCTCGTCGGAGGGTAGTTGTTGCGGCCGTTTCCGACTGCGAATGGAGGGGGAAAAAGAGGGGAAAGGGTCAGTGGAGTGCGGCGGTTCCGAAACGAGCGGAAGGAGAGGCAGGGGAGGCCTGTACCTCGAGATCGCCGGCGGCCCGATGCGGTGGAGCTCCGGTCGATCCCGAGCACTGGGGCGTCCTGGGGTCGAGCTGGTGATGCAGGAGGGATCAGTGGAGAGGTGTGAGGCTGGTGGTGGTGTTGGAGAAGCTCGGGGAGGCCTATTTATAGGGGCTCGACGAGGACCCGTGGTCCAGTGCGCCGGCGAGCTCACCGGCGAGGCTACAGCGCACGTGAGGCTAGGGGAATGGGTTTGGGGAGTTCCTGGACGAGCTCTACGTCCAGCTGAGGTAAGTGGGGGAGCGGGGGAGCGACAAAGAGGCGCGCGCGTGCGAGGCAGAAGAGTGGCTGCCGCGGGCGGCCAGCGCGCGTGCGACGGCGGCTACTGGAGGGCGCAGGAGGAGGGGGGACAGCGCCGGGGAGGTCGCGGACGTCGAGACGCCTCGACTGGCGCGAGGGGGAGGCCCGAGGCTGTCGGGGAGCGGCGATTGGCCCGAGCCAGCGTGCGAGGTGCACTGTTCGCGCGCTCTGGAGCGTGCGTATGGCTGGCATCAGCATGCTCTCGCCGGCTTGGCCCGTTCCAGCGTGCCCAACAGTGTCTGGTGTGTAGAGGGAGGAGTAAAGAAATGCCCTGAGGCCTTGGATGCTCTGGGGTGTAGAGAGAGAGTGAGAGTGTTGGTAAAAATGGTGAAAGTTGGCTGTACAGCAAGGTAAAGCTGGGGTTTCACCCCTCAATCATGGAGCTGAGGTGCTGGGGGGTTTACTGGAGGTGGCTGGTAACTCAATGAGCCTGTGGTAAGAAGTTGAGGCCATGGAGAAAAGTGAAAGTGGTCAAGTTGGAGGTTTTAGAATTTCTGCAGAAGGTGTTTGATCTGTGTTTGATCAAGTAAATGAAGTCCACTTGACATGGCACTTGACAGGGTTAAAAGGCATGAGAAAATAGGGTGCTTCACCAAATTTGGGCTCATTTTAAGAAACTAGCCAATGTAACTTTGGTGAACCCTAGAAATCAACAGAAACAGTTTCATCTTGATTGAGTCAAGCTAATCATCTCCCCTTGATGCACCACTTGGTGTAGCATCATCATTTGGGGTATTGGTCATGCCCACAAAGTTTGAAGCTCCAGATAAAAAGTTGGTAATGTAAAGTTGTTCAAATTTGCATTTGAACAGAAAGGGTTTTGAGGTGATCTGATCAAGTTGCTCTATTCAAATTCTTGTGCCATTTCGTCTAGGTGCCTTATTAGGTCATTCTAGCATGTGCACCAAGTTTGAGAGCATTTGGACAAGTTTGGCAATGTAAAGTTGCTCAAACTTCAAATGTGGACAGAATGGTTATGAAGGGGTTTGAGGAGGTTTTCTTGCTTCCCAAGGCATGGGACTTGGCAAGATCATCAAATATGCCATATATGACATGATAGAATTTCCCTGGAATTTTTGGAGAAAGTTTCCTTTGTAAATATTTCAAAAGCTTGAAATATCCAGAAAGGGTTTCAGATGGTTTAGCCCATTATTTTGAACATGACCAAGTGTTGAAACTCTTATATATGGACAATATATGTCCTATGAGTCTCTCTGAATTTTGGTAAATATTTTTGAAATAGTTAAATAATTTTCCCCTATTAAAGACCATTTCTGGCCTTAAGAAAAAGCTTTTAAATAAAATAGGAAAATAACTTTTAAAATTATACCTTTGTGATTTCTGGGAGTCATATGACTACTAGGTCTCAAATAAACCTTTTGAAATGATTTTCACACCCTAAATCAAGTACTTGCAGTGCAAATCTCAATTCAGGGGATTTTGGAAAACTAAATTTATAAAAATACTTTTTGGCCAAATTAATTTTGTAAGAAAATACTATACTGTTATATATCACTTGGCATGATCATTGGGCAGAAGTTTTGGATAAGGAGATGAAATCTACAAGAGATCATAGTTGACTTTAATGAGCACATGAAAAAGCAAATGAAGAAAACTCAATTCCAAATAAAAGCCAAATGATGCTAAAAAAATTTGCTGGTCCAAATTTTCATGCTCCAAAGATACAAATAACATGTTACAAAATGCAGGGTGTGACAGACCTACCCCCCTTACAAGAATCTCGTCCCCGAGATTCCTAAACTAGGGCTTAAAAGAGATCGGGAAACTCGGATCTAAGATAGTCTTCTCGTTCCCAGGTTGCTTCTGCTTCGGTGTGGTTGCTCCACTGGACCTTGAAGTACTTGATGGTACGGCTCCACGTACGTCGTTCTGCTTCGTCCAGAATACGAATGGGCTTCTCGCGGTAGGTCAAGTCAGGCTGCAGATCAATGGCTTGGTGATCCACATCCTTGTAGAGACTGGGCTTGTCCGGAACTTGGAGACATTTCCGAAGTTGTGACACATGGAATACATTGTGCACATCGGATAGCTCAGGTGGTAGTTCCAACTGATAAGCCACTTCTCCTCGTCGGTCGGTGATCTTGAATGGGCCAATGAACCTTGGTGCGAGCTTCCCCTTGACGTGGAAACGCTTGGTTCCCTTCAGAGGAGTTACCCGCAGGTACACATGATCTCCGACACGGAAACTCATGTCTCGGCGTCGAGTGTCAGCATAACTCTTCTGCCTTGACTTGGCTGCCTTTAATCGCTCTCTGACTAGTTGGACTTGCTCTTCTGCTGCGCGGAGAATATCTGGTCCAAAAACTAGTCCTTCTCCAGTCTCTGACCAGTTGAGGGGTGTGCGACATTTGCGTCCGTACAACACCTCAAATGGTGCCATCTGAAGGCTTGACTGGTAACTGTTGTTATAGGAGAACTCGGCAAAAGGGAGACAGTCTTCCCACTTGGCTCCATATGCCAGGACACAGGCTCGGAGCATGTCTTCGAGAATCTGATTGACTCGCTCAGTTTGACCTCCGGTCTGTGGGTGGAAAGCTGTGCTGAAAGACAACTTGGTTCCCAAGGCTTCTTGGAATCTCTTCCAGAACCTTGAAGTGAACTGGGTGCCTCGATCTGACACAATCTCCTTGGGAACACCGTGAAGACTTACGATTCGGTTGATATAGAGAGTTGCCAACTGGTTGCCTGAGTAGGTAGTCTTGACAGGAATGAAATGTGCCACCTTGGTCAAATGATCGACTATGACCCAGATAGAGTCATGTCCTCTATTCGACCTTGGTAATCCAGTGATGAAGTCCATTCCGACTTTATCCCACTTCCACTCAGGAACCTTGAGTGGTTGAAGCAATCCAGCGGGTCGCTGATATTCAGCCTTGACCTTTTGGCACACATCACACTTTGCAACATAGGTTGCAATCTCTCTCTTCATACCGTGCCACCAGAATCGTGCCTTCAAGTCTTGGTACATCTTGGTTCCTCCGGGGTGGATGGAATACGGAGTGTCGTGGGCTTCTTGCAGAATCAGCGTCTTCAACTCGGTGTTGTTTGGTACGCAGAGACGACCTTTGTACCAAACCATCCTGTGCTCGTCTTCGGAGAATCCTGGGGCCTTGCCCAGCTTCATCTTCCTCTTGATACCGTCAATGCTTGCGTGTCCATCTTGAGCCTTCTTGACGTCGTCCATCAGGGTCGGTCTAACTTCCAAATGATCCAGAAATCCGGGGGTGACCAATTCCAAACTGAATTGTTCGATCTCCTTAAACAAGGCTGGCTGTCTTTCTTGAATAATGACATTCAAAGAGCAAGCCTTCCTGCTTAAGGCATCGGCCACCACGTTGGCCTTCCCAGGGTGATACTGAACACTGAGGTCATAGTCTTTGATGAGTTCTAACCATCTCCGCTGCCTCATGTTCAATTCCTTTTGGGTGAAAATATACTTCAGACTTTTGTGGTCTGTGTAAATCTCACACCGTTTCCCTAGGAGGTAATGCCGCCATGTCTTCAAGGCATGAACTACTGCCGCTAGATCAAGATCGTGAGTAGCGTAGTTCTCCTCATGGGGTCGTAGCTGCCTGGAGAGGTATGCTATGACGCGGCCTTCTTGCATCAGAACGCTTCCCAATCCGGTTCGAAAGGCATCACAATATATCACGAACTCCTTGTGAATATTAGGTGTTGCCAGAACTGGGGCGGTGGTCAATCTCTTCTTGAGCTCTTGGAAGCTTTCTTCGCATTTCGGCGTCGACTCGAACTTCTTGTCCTTCTTGAGGAGCTGAGTCATTGGTCGTGCAATGCTAGAGAATCCTTCCACGAACTTGCGGTAATAGCCCGCTAATCCGAGGAAGCTTCTGACTTCCTTGACGGTCGTTGGAGATTGCCATTGGGTCACAGCTTCGATTTTTGCAGGATCAACATATAATCCTTCCTCAGTCAAGACATGACCTAAGAATCCAACTTTGTGCAGCCAAAACTCACACTTGCTGAATTTGGCATACAGTTGGTGCTCACGAAGCTTGTCTAGGACCATCCTCAGATGTTGCTCATGCTCTTCCTCCGACTTCGAGAACACAAGGATGTCATCAATGAAGAGAACAACGAACTTGTCCAAATATTCCATGAAGACTTTATTCATGAGATACATGAAGTAAGCTGGGGCATTGGTTAACCCAAAAGACATGACCGTGCACTCGTACAGGCCATATCTGGTTACGAATGCCGTCTTCGGAATATCTTGGGGTCTGATCTTCAGCTGGTAATACCCAGATCTGAGGTCGATCTTGGAGAATACCTTGGCTCCGCTGAGCTGATCAAACAGATCTTCGATCTTGGGAAGTGGGTACTTGTTCTTGATTGTAACTTCATTGAGGGAACGATAGTCAATGCATAAGCGGATGGTACCGTCCCTCTTTGCCACAAACAGAACAAGAGATCCCCAAGGGGAGGCACTTGGGCGGATGAATCCCTTCCTTAGCTGCTCTTCTAGCTGCTTCTTCAACTCGGCTAATTCTTCCGTCCCCATTCTATAAGGCTTCTTATAGATGGGTCCTGCTCCGGGCACGAGCTCGATGATGAACTCAATGTCACGGTCAGGGGGCATTCCCGGTAGTTCATCCGGAAAGACATCAGGATACTCACATACCACCGGTACTTGATCTAGCCCAACTTCAGACAGACAGTTGACTTTAGCGGCTTGAGCGGAAGAGGAGTTGGGGGCAAACTTGACTTCTACTTCTTGGTCATTGGTCATAGTGACTGTCCGATTGGCACAGTCTAACAAGCCTTGGTGCTTGCTGAGCCAATCCATCCCTAAGATCACATCCAAGCCTTGCGATCTCAGGATGATAAGGTCTGCTAGGAAGTCTACACCGTTAATGGTAATACCGACTCCTTTACAGCCTATCTTGGCTCTCATCTCGGCTCCGGGGGTTTGTACCACCATAGGGTTATTCAGGGGTGTAGGGGTCATGCCACTTTTTAATGCAAATCTTTGAGTGACAAATGAATGCGTTGCTCCAGAATCAAACAAGACAGTTGCAGGTGCTGAGTTGACGAGGAACGTACCCAGCACGACGTCCGGGTCTTCCTGGGCTTCTTCAGCAGTGACGTGATTCACACGCCCCTTCCCATAGTTCGGTGGATTGCGAGGAGCTGGGTTCCTTGGTGGCATTCCACAGCCTTGTCCCTGGTTCTGCGCATTGGGGCGCGGGGCATCAGGCTTCTTGTTGGGGCACACCCTTGAGATGTGTCCGGGCTGACCACACCCAAAACAAGTGACTTGGTTTGGAGTGTTGATCTTGTTGCCACCACTGGTATTGAGGTTGAAGGCTGGCCTGGGGTTGGCATACTGCTGAGGCTGAGGATTGGCACGAGGTGCAGGAGCTCTTGGCTGCTGATAGGTTGGCTTGGCCGGGGTTGACTGCCACGGACGAGGCTTCTGGTTGCTGGAACTTCCCTTACTGACCAACTTGCCCTTGCGAGTGTCTTCCAAAGCACGCCGCTTGTCTTCAAGCATAAGTGCCTTGTTCACCAGGCCAGGGAAAGACGGGCAGTCGCACACGACAAGCGAATATTGCAGAGTCTGATTAAGGCCTTCCATGAAGCGCTCCCTTTTGGCAGCATCAGTGCTGACATCCTCAGGGGCATACCTTGACAGAATACTGAACTTCTGCATGTACTCCTTGACAGTGCCACTTCCTTGCTTCAGGGCTCGGAACTCACACTTTTTGATAGCCATGACTCCAGAGGGAATGTGGGCCTTGCGGAATTCTGCCTTGAAGTTAACCCAAGTGATGTCTTGTTCAGCATGCATGACCTTGAATCCATCCCACCAAGCTCTTGCGGTTCCCCCGAGGCAGTGGGCTGCATAAGCCACCTTCTCGCGATCTTCAGTGCATCCGACTAGTTCCAGAATCTCCTCAATGGAACGGACCCAGTCGTCAGCATCCAGGGGTTCTGCAGTCTCGATGAAGGTTGGCGGTGCATGCTTCTTGAACTCTGCCAACGTGGAACGTCCATTGCCATTCCCCGCCGGCTGGCGGTTGTTGGCGACAGCTTGAGCAATCAGCTGGAGAGCTGCAGTGTTGGCTTGGCGTTCCTCTCGGAAGGCTTGGAGAAGCTGAGCCATGTCCATGCTTGGAGGAGGTGGTGGTGGAGCTTGGTCGTTGGTTTGGTCGTGGTCTGCCTCTGGCTGAGAGGATGCTCCGGCTTCGGGCTGCTGGGTAGAGGTACCAGTACGAGTTACAACAGGCATCCTGTTGGAGCGGTAAAAGGTCTCATGACTCGAAAGAGGAAAAGCAAGATAGATAGGTGCCTAGTAAGGGGGTGGGTGTGACACTAAATCAAATCATGCAAGGGCCGTAAGGCCAAAACACATTTATTAAAATCCAGATGGGTGATGTAGTCGTTTACACATTCCCGAAGGAAGATTACGACTTACATCCAGACACGACAAAAGCAAACACTAGATGGTTTCATATGAACCATACAAGGACTCGACTACGCATAGGGGTTACACGACCTATCCTACCGTAGGGTTACAACTGGCATATCCGAGTAGCGAATAATGCCTAAGCGGCGGAATGCTCGGTCGCGTATTCCGGCTCTTCTGGGTCTTCCTCCTTGTCTTCATCTGTCTGGGCTCCCTTGTCGCTGGAGGGAGTGGAGGAGTGGAGGAGTTGGATACGACGGTGCTTCGATGGTGGTGCAGGGAAAAGCTTGCGGTATTCCCTTGCTGTCATCCGGCGTCGCCGAGGTGGTTCTTCACCCTTGGAAGACACATCCTCGGAGGGCCTTCCGCCTCGATATGCGATAGCGGATTGTCCAGAGGGTGCTCCTTCCTTCTTGATCCTGTTTGCCTTCTCTTGAGCTTGACGAAGAAGTGCCTTGGTCTTGTAAAGTTCTTCTCGAAGCTTCATTGATTCCGAGGCCAAGTCTTGTGCCAGGCTGTCGGCACATAGACTGAAGTAGGTCTGGAACCGAAGCGAGAGTCCTTCCTTCAGTGGAGGGGCTAGTGCGCTGCTTTCTTCGTCACCTTCCTTCCGGTAAGGTAAGAAGCGAGTTGCCATCTTGGCTGCCATCTCCGGAAGAAGCTCGCGGAGACGGGTTAGTGCCTTGAGTGCAGCAGCCTCGGCAGCGAGTGGTAGTGTCGCCATCTGGGGTCCCTCGAAGAACCAACTTGTGGGAGGATCGTTTGCCTTCACGATCACTTCCACATGGTACTCCACCTCAGTATCGCTCACCCAATGCTCAAGGTAGGTGAGGAAGGGTGCTCGGTGGAACTGACACTCCTGGAGGCTATCCTCGAGAAGTAGGGGAAACCCAGTGGTCAGGTGCTCTTCGGGAACAGCGGCCATCTACAAAGGTGGAATAGGAGGGGTTAATAAACTGAGGAAATCTCGGGTTTAGAAAAGAAGAGAGGTTCAGAAGGTTTGAAAAAGGGGTCTCAACTAACTAATGCCCATGCTAACTAAGGCTTCCTACAGTCAGGATGGCTCTGATACCAGCTCTGTGGGGACCCCGACTTGGAAGTCGAGATCACCGAATGCACGTGTACAGTGATCCCAGAGATAAATGCTCACTGAACACACAGAAGCTGAAATAACAAGAGTCTTACATCCATACAAAGAGTCTTACACGAATTAAGGCCATTATGGCCAAGTCTTACATAGGTAGAGCCTCACGGGCTGAATAGCAAATAACTCAAGTAGCGGAAGTCTTCGATAAACGGGTAGAACCCATGCCATCTGCCTTAACCCTACAGGCATTCTGACTGGGATAGCGTCCTAGTTCGCATGGTCGTCTCCAAAGAACTCTTCCTCATAATCCTGTTCTTCCATGCCTGGCCAATTAAATAACCAGTGGCAAGCCAATGAGTACTTTGAATGTACTCGCAAGCAACCCATGATGTGGTAACAATGCAATGGAATAATAATGAGCAATCTAGCAGGAAGCTAGAACGATGTGTTATCAACAAGTTTATGCATCAATAACCTCGTGTAACCTCGAGAACAGGTTACTGATATCAACATGGATATGATTCATCTCATCGAGTCAAGTCACCACCTTGACTCACATACACACGCATGTTTTCACAAACATTGGACGTAGCCCAAGAGCGGTTACCCAACTGTCCATGACCGTGGACGCGGCTATTCGAATAGTTTGACACTCTGCAGAGGTTGTACACTTTACCCACAAGATCCGGGGAACTTCCGTGTCATCCACGACCCGCGGTACCTCAAGTACCCAGGGTAAGCACCCGGTCATTACCTTTCCTTAGACGACACTAACATAGAGTCCACTCGTTGGCACACGGCCCTCGGGTACAAACAATAGATCACGGGACTTGCCCTAATTCAATGTTCACACGTACCCGAAGGGACCAACGGTGTGTCCGGTGCCCTGTGAAAACAGTCATGGTCGTCTATCCAAGCACGACCCCGTCCCGGGAAAGACCTCAAGTCTTCCCGTCACTAGTAATGCGGGCACCATGCTAGTATCGACCTAAGTAATCAATAAAGCCCCGTCCCATAAGGGGTAGTGTGGTTGCACATGTATGGTTGGAATAACGGTCGCAACTTCAACCAATCCGTTTGAAAAACACACACACTTGCCTTGGCACACCACTTCGTCATCAAGTGGTCACCCAACTCATCATCATCATCCCCCTCGGGCATAAATGGCACCCGACGGGGTTTTATGTAAAGACTTCAACCATGAAGGTTCATGTCACACATGCATCACTTTCCATAACTACTAACCATATGCAAGTCATCTAGCATATAGCAAGATCAACAATAAAGCATGCATCATGTGGTGGTTCATCTAGGTTACCATCGCAACCCTAATCATCATGCATCGGAAACAAACGGGTTCCGAAGAACAAGTGTATCATGGTCAAAGGGCTGCTTGCCTGGATTGGCTTGGTCCTCAAAGTCTTCAAGTCCTTCTCCTTCTTCTTCCACAGCAACTTCGTCAAATACGGGATCTATACGTCGCATAATAACCACGGAAAAATAAGAATACAAACAAAACAGAAAAATCAAAGTGCTCAGAAAAATGTCAACTCATTTTTGTAAAATACTAGAGGGATTTCTAAGATGGGGAAAAATCTTAGTTGGAGTTTTGGAGTTACATAATAGGATATATGGCTTTTTGAACAGGAGTTATACTGCTCAAATTTGAATTTAAATTTGAACAGTACAGAAAAGTTTCATGGATTTGAGTGAAAGTAGTACCATTAAATAGGTTGGAATATTACAAGATTTTAGGAGTTGGAAATATTTAATTTGGATCAATATTCTTTTCTGTATAAATGTTTAAATCATTTATAGAAAAGAAAAAGAAAAAGGGGTCCTGTGCACTGGGCCAGAAGTGGCCACAGTGCACGGCCCAGGCGGACTGGCCCAGCCGCACGGTGCCAGCGCGCGCGCACGTCAGGTTTTCAAACCTGACGGGCGGGGCCCGTGGGTCAGCGGCTCAGAGGAGGGGGAGAGAGGTGGGGGGATGACAGGCGGGGCCCGCCTGTCATCTCTAACCCCTCGGCCACGGCGGCGGCGAGCTCACCGGCGATGATTCCGGCCACGGCGACGGCAACGGAGGCCAGGGACGGACTCAGTGGCGTGTTGCGGTTGCAGTGGTGGTAGTGCGGCACGGCGGGGAGCCCTGGTTCGTCGGCGACGAGGTGCGACGGCGGAGGCTCGTCGGAGGGTAGTTGTTGCGGCCGTTTCCGACTGGGAATGGAGGGGGAAAAAGAGGGGAAAGGGTCAGTGGAGTGCGGCGGTTCCGAAACGAGCGGAAGGAGAGGCAGGGGAGGCCTGTACCTCGAGATCGCCGGCGGCCCGACGCGGCGGAGCTCCGGTCGATCCCGAGCACTGGGGCGTCCTGGGGTCGAGCTGGTGATGCAGGAGGGATCAGTGGAGAGGTGTGAGGCTGGTGGTGGTGTTGGAGAAGCTCGGGGAGGCCTATTTATAGGGGCTCGACGAGGACCCGTGGTCCAGTGCGTCGGCGAGCTCACCGGCGAGGCTACAGCGCACGGGAGGCTAGGGGAATGGGTCTGGGGAGTTCCTGGACGAGCTCTACGTCCAGCTGAGGTAAGTGGGGGAGCGGGGGAGCGACAGAGAGGCGCACGCGTGCGAGGCAGAAGAGTGGCTGCCGCGGGCGGCCAGCGCGCGTGCGACGGCGGCTACTGGAGGGCGCAGGAGGAGAGGGGACAGCGCCGGGGAGGTCGCGGACGTCGAGACGCCTCGACTGGCGCGAGGGGGAGGCCCGAGGCTGTCGGGGAGCGGCGATTGGCCCGAGCCAGCGTGCGAGGTGCACTGTTCGCGCGCTCTGGAGCATGCGTATGGCTGGCATCAGCATGCTCTCGCCGGCTTGGCCCGTTCGAGCATGCCCAACAGTGTCTGGTGTGTAGAGGGAGGAGTAAAGAAATGCCCTGAGGCCTTGGATGCTCTGGGGTGTAGAGAGAGAGTGAGAGTGTTGGTAAAAATGGTGAAAGTTGGCTGTACAACAAGGTAAAGCTAGGGTTTCACCCCTCAATCATGGAGCTGAGGTGCTGGGGGGTTTACTGGAGGTGGCTGGTAACTCAATGAGCCTGTGGTAAGAAGTTGAGGCCATGGAGAAAAGTGAAAGTGGTCAAGTTGGAGGTTTTAGAATTTCTACAGAAGGTGTTTGATCTGTGTTTGATCAAGTAAATGAAGTCCACTTGACATGACACTTGACAGGGTTAAAAGGCATGAGAAAATAGGGTGCTTCACCAAATTTGGGCTCATTTTAAGAAACTAGCCAATGTAACTTTGGTGAACCCTAGAAATCAACAGAAACAGTTTCATCTTGATTGAGTCAAGCTAATCATCTCCCCTTGATGCACCACTTGGTGTAGCATCATCATTTGGGGTATTGGTCATGCCCACAAAGTTTGAAGCTCCAGATAAAAAGTTGGTAATGTAAAGTTGTTCAAATTTGCATTTGAACAGAAAGGGTTTTGAGGTGATCTGATCAAGTTGCTCTATTCAAATTCTTGTGCCATTTGGTCTAGGTGCCTTATTAGGTCATTCTAGCATGTGCACCAAGTTTGAGAGCATTTGGACAAGTTTGGCAATGTAAAGTTGCTCAAACTTCAAATGTGGACAAAATGGTTATGAAGGGGTTTGAGGAGGTTTTCTTGCTTCCCAAGGCATGGGACTTGGCAAGATCATCAAATATGCCATATATGACATGATAGAATTTCCCTGGAATTTTTGGAGAAAGTTTCCTTTGTAAATATTTCAAAAGCTTGAAATATCCAGAAAGGGTTTCAGAGGGTTTAGCCCATTATTTTGAACATGACCAAGTGTTGAAACTCTTATATATGGACAATATATGTCCTATGAGTCTCTCTGAATTTTGGTAAATATTTTTGAAATAGTTAAATAATTTTCCCCTATTAAAGACCATTTCTGGCCTTAAGAAAAAGCTTTTAAATAAAATAGGACAATAACTTTTAAAATTATACCTTTGTGGTTTCTGGGAGTCCTATGACTACTAGGTCTCAAATAAACCTTTTGAAATGATTTTCACACCCTAAATCAAGTACTTGCAGTGCAAATCTCAATTCATGGGTTTTTGGATAACTAAATTTATAAAAATACTTTTTGGCCAAATTAATTTTGTAAGAAAATACTATACTGTTATATATCACTTGGCATGATCATTGGGCAGAAGTTTTGGATAAGGAGATGAAATATACAAGAGATCATAGTTGACTTTAATGAGCACATGAAAAAGCAAATGAAGAAAACTCAATTCCAAATAAAAGCCAAATGATGCTAAAAATTTTTGCTGGTCCAAATTTTCATGCTCCAAAGATACAAATAACATGTTACAAAATGCAGGGTGTGACAGTCATATCTTTTGGCATGAAATGGGAAGATTGCCTTCCATTTTCCGAGTTCTCGTACAACAACAACTTTCAAGCAAGTGCAGGCAAAGCCCCGTTTGAAATCCTCTATGGCAGAAAGTGCCGTACCCCTCTCAACTGGTCCGAGACAGGCGAACGTCAACTTCTTGGCAATGATTTGATCTCTGAAGCCGAAGAAATGTGCAAAGTCATACGTGAGAATCTCAAGGCCGCTCAGTCGCGTCAGAAGAGCTACTATGACGGCAAGCATCGTGATTTGGCTTTCAACATTGGTGATCATGCCTATCTCCGTGTTTCTCCGATGAAAGGAACCCAAAGATTCGGTATCAAAGGAAAACTTGCTCCTAGATACGTCGGGCCTTTCAAGATCCTTGGCAAAAGAGGCGATCTAGCCTATCAACTTGAGCTCCCTTCCAACTTCGCCAATGTTCATGATGTGTTTCATGTGTCTCAACTCGGCAAATGCTTCAAGACTCCTGAACGCATGATTCCGTTTGAAGAGATTGATCTTCAACAAGACTTGTCTTACCGAGAGCATCCAGTTGCTATTTTCGAAGAAACCGAGCGCAAGACCCGCAACAAGTCCATCAAATTCTTGAAAGTCAAGTGGTCACACCATACCGACCGAGAAGCTACGTGGGAACGAGAAGATCATCTTCGTTCCGAGTACCCTTCCTTTTTCAGTCCTAGATCTCGGGACGAGATCTTTTTGTAGTAGAGGAGAGTTTGTAATGCCCCGGATGTAATACTTTCCCTTTTGGGCAATTTATAATATCTCTGGCTTCATCATTTCCATTTCCGGGTTCTTTGTCTTTCCGGTTTTTCGTCGTTTTGTCGCGTGCGTGTGTTCATTCATTCATATCATGTAGTCATGTGCATCGCATTGCATTTGTGTTGTCGTTTGCATCCGGTTCCACTCGTTCCTTCACGTTGTCCGTTTCGCGTTCCGGAGCTCCCTCACGTGTCCGTGGCATCCCCGAGGCCTACTTTGGTGTTTGGCCGTGTAACGTTACCGGTTTGGCGCGAGACTTGTCGTGTGTTGTTGTTTTGGTGTGTGTAACCCGCCTGTCAAATCTCGTCGCGTTTGGAGTTCGTTTGCTACCCCAACAGTTATTCTCGTGGGCTCAAATTACCTCCACTTTGAGGCCCAAGACACCCCTCCAACAGCCCACCAAACCAGCCCAAACCCCTCCCTTCATCTAGGCCATCCAATTCTAATCGCGTGGCCGAAAAGCACACCTCATTTGGACAACCCTAGCTCCTTGTGCCTATATATTTGTCCACCTTCCTCAAATTTTGCCCCAAAACAAGGAAACCCTAGCCCCCTCATCCCCTACCTCCAGCCTCTCCTCTCTCCACTCTGGCCGGAGCTCGCTGGAGCCCCGCCGGAGCAGCTCGCCGGACCACCGCCGGAGCAGCTCACCGCCGGCCACCTCCCCTCGCCGCCGCGGGCTGTTCGCCACCAGTCACCGCCGGGCCAGGCCGCCTCCACCGGCCCCACCTCTCCATCTCGCGGCCCCGCCTCTCCATCTCTCTGGCGCCGCCGCTGCGCGCTCGAGAGGTCGCCGTCGCCACCTGGATCGGGGAGGATCCCGATCTGGATCTGTCCCTCCCGCCGCCTGGGCCGTAGCCCTAGGCCACTCCGCCGTACGCCTCCTCCCACCGGCCCACTCTAGGCGCCTTCGATCGCCAGCGCCGCCGCTCCGTGGGCTCGGCCCACCCCGAGTCAACGCCAGCAGCGCGCCGCTCCAGCGCAGGTGGGCCGCGCAGCCTCCACCGCCCGCCCGCCATCCGACTCCCTAGCTGGGCCGACCCGATCTAGCCGCCTCCGCAGGGCCCTTCCCCGCCGCCGCGATCTAGGGATCTAGTGGATCCCGCACGGCCCGATCTGTCTCCACCGAGCCCGATTGCCCGGTTGCCGCCCGATCCGCTGGATCCGGCCCGAGCCGCCCGAAGCCCAGGAGCCCGTTGACCTTTTTTCAGATCTGAGGTTGCCCCCAAATCCACTAAGTCTGAGATATTTTGCCTGTCTGATGCATATTTGTTTCGTGGATAACTTTTTGTGCGTAGCTCCGATTTGAGTGAATGATATGTCAAATTGTTCGTGGAGACTTGTACTACATTTTGTTCCATTATGCCATGCACGTTTGAGATCATTTAGATGCTTAAAATTCTGTTGCAAGAGTGCATCTTGTTAAAAACTGCTGTTAGTAGATGTTTTCATGCCACCTTTGCAATGTGATAACTTTTTGCATGTTTATCCAAATGATGCAAATGAGATGTCCACGTGTTCGTCTTGTCATGTTCTTCATGTTGATTGCCTAGGCTTGCATGATAGAATTAATCTTGCCATGTTTATCTCCGTTGCAAAGTGCTATGTGGCTGTTAGGTTGTTTAGCTCGTTACGAGATGCCTCGTAGAGGAGCTCATTGCTACCGTTGTGTTTGTCCCCATGATGCATGCTTATAGGTTTTGGTTTCACCATCATGTGTACTTTGCTGTGGTTCTTACCACTTATATTGATATGCTTTGAGGTGACTTAAACTTGCTCTCAAAGATGCCATGATGAAACTGCTGTTTTAACACTTAGTGAAATTTCACCAAGTCTGGAATCTGTAATTTCCAGATGCCTTGTTTGCTTGTTGTTCTAGGCCAATCCATGATAGTTTTGGGGTGACTCTTGATGATTCCTTGTAGTATATATTGTTGGCTATCCATTCATGCTCTCACGTGCTTATTTGAGTGGCTGTAGCATATTTAACTTTTGCTCTCAAGTTGCAATAAAATACTGCTGTCAGGATTTTGTTGTCAAGTTCAATATGTCATAGCTTGTTGCTATTGATCCATGGCTCCTTTGGGGGGTGCTCCAATGGACTTATTTGCTGTAGGATATGTCTAGTTTATGTCCATGCTCATTGCCATGATGTTTGAGTGCTGTAGCTTAATTATTTCTTGCCCCGAAGTTGCTATGTTGCTGTAATTTTCAGCTTTCGCATGTTTATTGTTTTGTGTGTAACTTTTAGCCCGTAGCTCCGATTGGAGCAAGTCCTATATGAAACTTGTGTGATTTTTCATGTAGATTCATAATATCCTATTGTGATCATGATTTGAAGCATTTTGCTTGATCGCATATTGTCATGCTCCGTGTGCTCCCATAGTGCATCAGTCATGCATCCAGCATATTTTGTGTGCGCATTGCATCTTGTTGATTTCGTGCCTTGTGTGTTTGTGTTGAGTAGAGCCGGAAGCTGAGTACAAGTATGAGAACGAGGTTACTACCGAGGTTGAGAACGAGGAGCTTTCTTACGATCCCATCGACAACTCAACATGCAAGATGACCGAACCCCGATAACATTACTATCTTTGCCTATTGCTAGAAGTCTCGATCTATAGTTTTGCCTCGATGCCCATGTTTTCCTGTCAGCCTCCTACTTGTAACCATGAACCTGTTTAACCACCCTACCTATGCAAACCATTGATTGGCTATGCGTAGGCTTCGCTCAGCCCCTCTTATAGCATTGCTAGTTGCAGGTGAAGTTGAAGATGCTTGCTTCATGTTGGAGTTTGTTGGGTTATATCACACTATATAAATGCTTAAAATGAAATCATCTATATATTGGTAATGGGTGGAAGGCTAAGCCTTTTGCTTGGTGATTTGTTCCACTCATGCCGCTAGGAACCGTATAAACCGGTGTTATGTTCCTTGATTATGCGTTCCTCACACGGTTGGGGTTATGGGGCCCCCTTGATAAACCGCTAAGTGCTAAGTCTTTTCCAGCAAGTCCCAACATTAGTACTATTTGCCTAATAACTAATAAAAGTTGCATAGGGACTAGCTATCCCTTTTATTTTAATCAACAACCCCGGGCCAGTGCTCCACATGAGTGTTGGTCTGAAATGGGGAGCCTGCGGGGCCACCACGAGGAAACTCGAGGTTTGGTAAAAACCCGTAGCCTCGCCCATCCGGTCGTGTCCTGAGACTAGATACGCGTGGCTACTGTCAGGGTGTCGACACCTCGGGAGGATTTGCTGGATTAGCCTTACCTTAGTTCGGAGTATCTTGAGCACGGGATTCCGAGAATACTCGGGTCTTCCCACCTTGGAGTTGTGACCCCGCGGATCGTGGGCTTGTCATGGGCCAAGTTGGAACACCCCTGCAGGGTTTGAACTTTCGAAAGCCGTGCCCATGGTTATGTGGCAGATGGGAGCTTGTTAATATCCGGTTGTAGAAAACTTGACACCATGTTACAATACACTACCAGCGTGTGTACCGTGACGGTCATTTTCCGAAAGGGATCCGGGAAGTGAACACGGTGGGGTTATGTTTGACTTGATTAGTTTAGGATCACTTAGTGATCATCTCTCGACCGAGGCACCTTCTCTTCTCGCTCTCTTTTACATAAGCTAGGCTAGTGCTGCTGCAACCACTTATTCTTATTCTTTCTTCAGCCTTGTCCCTCACCCAAGGCTTAAATAGTCATGTTACCCGGGAACGGGATTGCTGAGTCCTCTGTGGATCACAATTACTTCAACACACCACATGCAGGTACGATGGTGAGTTACACTGGTGATGACACTGAGCTAGACTTGGAGTACGACGAGGAGCATAGCCGTTACTACGTGAACTATCCGTCTGATCAGTAGTGGTTCTTCTACTAGGATTCGATCTAGACCTGTGGATTAAGTTATAATTGGTATCTTGACATTTGGATTTTACCCTTAGATGGGCAGTGATGTTTCTCTGAATGATGTTTGAACATGTAATGTATTTGGGTGACGTGGCGAGTGTAAGCCAACTATTTTTATGTTTTCCATCCCCATTTTTTACATGAGTTGTGCAAAGGTACCAAACTTGCGATCATTCCAGAATGGGATTATGTCTTTAAGTCGTGCCTCGACACGTAGGAGATATAGTCCCATCCTGGGCATTACAAACGAGGACACGGTGCAACAGCTGCTGACACTGCCAGGAGCCCAGCGACCTTACAATCCACATCATCATCACTCCCAAGCATTCTGTAGGAGGCTATGGCGCGGGCCCAGCTGCTGTTGAAATTTCCGCCGGTAGCTGATCAGATGGATGGATGGCGAGCCACCATCCAATGTCTGATTGGTTTGGTCGACGCGGAGAGATCACGACATGCTGGCCCGCAATGGCCTCCCCAAGCGACGACGACGGCCCACGCTCCTGGCCGTGTCGAGGGTGCCACTCCCACAATGTAGTCTCCGCTGCGACCACCGGCGTGGGGGATTTGCACCCACGAGCTCGACAACGGCTCGATGGCTTCATTGGTTCCACGAGTGCACCAAGGCCAACAACGAGCTCCCGAGGGCAGGTAGAGGGAGCGTGCGTGCGTCATCATCGACCAACGTCGCGGCGACCACTGCCAGCCCAACTGGCACGGCGGCTCCAACGTCAACGAGCCCACGCTCGGCGGGGGTGGGTACTTGCCTTTCGAGGCGGGGTGCTCCGCCTTCACCCACAAGCTGCGACAAGTCCGTTGGCTGTTCGCTCGCACGTTCAAGCCTGAGATCCCAGAGAAGTACGATGGGAAGCTGAACCCGACCGAGTTCTTGAGCATCTACACCATTGTTGTTCAAGCTGCCGAAGGAAGAGATGAAAAGGTATTTGCCAACTATTTTCCATTAGCACTTAATCCTAATGTGAGAGCTTGGTTGATGCATCTGCCGGAGAACCCAATCCCGTCTTGGGCTGACCTGTGCCATGAGTTCGTTGGAGCCTTCACCGACGGCCACCAAGAACTAGGGCGGCCCAGCGATTTGCAGTTGCTGCCGTAGAAAGGAGAGACTCTGCGGAAGTACATGAAGAGGTTTAAAAGAGTGCACAGAAACATACCAGACATCCACCCAGCAACAATGATAGCAACTTTTCAGTCCAACGTGCGCAATCGCCAGATACGTTCGAAGATGAACGTCTGGTTGCCCAAGACTATGAAGGAGCTTTACACCTTGGTGGACAAGTGTGCACGGGTGGAGGAGGGGAGGAAACTCCCTGGAGAAGAGGATGGTGTTGGCCTTGATTCAGAGGATGACGACGAGACCACCAGTTAGAAGAAGCAGAACAAGAAGCACAACAAGAGGCACAAAGATAAGGCAGTAATGATAGTTGAAGGATCAAGCACACCTAGTATAGGTAAGAAGGCAGAAACTGAGGCCCCCGACAAGGAGATTGCTTCATGCAATGATTGCCGGGAGGCCGCAGCCGCCGACAAGGCCGGGAAGAGTGATGGCCCTTACTGCAAAATCCACTGGGCAAAGGGCCATGATATGCAAGAATGCCATCAAGTTGAGCAGCTTGTCAAGAGACAGAGAGTTGAATATGAGAAAAGAGATAACGAGAAAGGTCAGAATGGCACTGGCGAAAAGAGCCGGAGCGGTGAAGCAAACTGCCCCGGCAAGGGTTTTCAGAACAAAGGAAAAACCACCAGGGGCCGCGAGAAGGAGGATTTCAATGAGGAAAGTAATGAAGGGGATGAAGATGAAACCAGTGAGCAGGAGTTCCAAAAGGCCACTGATGCTCAATGCATTGACGGGGGTGCATCACTCATTCCTCTCACTGCCAACTCAAGCAGTGATCACGTGAAGTCAATGCCATGGAGCAGGCAGTAGAGTTTCAGAAGCCGCTCAAGTGCTCCCGCACGCCCATCATCTTTGACGAGGAGGATCACCCTGGCCGCACTACCGCGGTAGGGTGCTTGCCCTTGTTGGTCTCACCAACATTCCGCAACCTCAAAGTGACAAAGATACTGGTGGAAGGTGGGGCCGGGTTGAATCTGATTTCCCCAAAGGTTATCAGCAGAGTCCAGATATCAGAGGAAGAGCTTGAGGTTACTGGCACGTTTCAAGGAGTTAATCCTGACAAGAGCCATCCCAAGGGAAAGATTACGTTGCCGGTAATGTTTGGTGGAGAATTAAACTACATGATAGAGAAAGTTGCGTTTGATGTGGTGGACCTCCCCGTGTCATACAATGGAATCATTGGACGACCAGCTATGGCTAAGTTCATGGCAGCATCCCACTATGCTTATAACATCTTGAAGATGCCATGGCCCACGGGACTCCTATCCGTTCCATCAGACGAGAAGGACACAATCATTTGCGTAGATAAGATGTACAGGGTTACAGTTGCGGCAGAGGCCACAGAGATCACTGGCCCCGCCAAGGAAAGCAGGAGAAAGAAGGAAACTGTTCAGAGCCCCGGTAAGGGACCCGGGAAGCCAACCTTTCCTAGATATGTTCTCCCTGCGGATGATTTGCCGGAATGCTCCAACAGTAAGAGGTCCAAGGTTGCTGCACCTGCTGTGAAAAAGGTCCCGGCAGGGCTGGATGGTGCTGATGGTACCTTCACCATCAGTGCCACCCTTGATGACAAATAGGAAAGCACGCTTGTTGCCTTCCTGTGGGCGAATGTCGATGTGTTTGCCTGGCAACCATCTGACATCCCCGGTGTTCCCAGGGAGGTAATCGAGCACCACCTTGATGTCTACCCACATGCCCGACCCGTCAAGCAGAAGGTCCGGAAGCAAGCTATGGAACGACAACAATTCATTGCCGAAGATATTAAGAAACTTGAAGCACCTGGTCTGGTAAGAGGAGTTCTACACCAAACATGGTTGGCAAATCTAGTGGTTGTGCGCAAGGCGAATGGAAAGTGGAGGTTGTGCATAGATTTCACTGATCTGAACAAGGCCTGCCCAAAGGATCCATCTCCCTTGTTGCACATCGACCAGATAGTGGACTCCACATTAGGTTGTGATTTGTTCTCTTTCCGAGACGCATATTCTGGATATCAGCATATCTTAATGTCCAAGGAAGATGAAGAGAAGACCTCATTCAGCACCCCGTGTGGTACTTACTGCTTTGTGCGTATGCCTTTTGGGTTAAAGAGTGCCGGGTCTACCTTTGCAAGAGCTATCCAGATTAGTTTTGACCCACAGCTGCACAGGAATATTGAAGCATATATGGATGACATTCTGGTCAAAACTAAGCACAAATCAACCCTCATCCAAGATTTAGGAGAGACATTTTCCAATTTGCGCAAGATAAACTTGAAGCTAAACCCAGAGAAGTGCGTGTTTGGAGTTCCCTCTGGCAAGCTACTTGGTTTCTTTAGATCCCACCATGGCATTGAAGCAAACTCTGACAATATCAAGGCCATTGAACAGATCCAGGCACCAAAGATAGTGAAGGATGTTATGCATTTGACTGGGTGCGTTGCCGCATTGAGAAGATTCATCTCTAAGTCTACCGAGTGTGCCCTGCCATTCTTTAAGGTCTTGAAGAACGTAGGACCCATGAAATGGACCCCGGAAGTAGATTTAGCACTGCAAGAGTTGAAGACCTACTTATCTTATGTGCCTACCTTGGTTGCGCCCAAACCACAAGAGCCGTTGCTGCTATATCTAGCGGCAACTAATCAAGTGGTTAGTCACTTGTACGCATCGATGCTATACAAACGGTTTTAACCCCTTTCCGCGACTGCATTTGGAACCATCGTCAAGTGAGTGTCGGCGATAGGGGGTCCTTCCCACACGACCCAGAAACCGTCGGGGATATGCCCTCCTGGCACACACGCTCAGCAAAATGAGGTCGTGTGCGACGAGCGAGCAATCAAATACGGTTATACGTAGAATAGTGCTAAAAAATACAATTATACATGTGAAATTGTTTTCGGTCGTAAGTACATCCCACACACCGCTAAACGTTTCCGTTCGTATATACATCCCACACAGTCGCTCTAAGGAAAACGTTTCCGTTCGCAGGTACATCACACACAATTTTCCCCGTTAAATCTTCTATGACAACGTTGCCATTGCACACGATATTAACAATTTTATCGTTTGCGTTATTGAATGCATCACAAACGGTGCGTAGAAGAAACTGTGTGGCAAAGGCAGTCCATCACACACAATTTTTATGTGGTAAACGTTTGCGCCAGGTGACCTAACACAAATAGTTTTCCAGAGGATGTCGTGTGTGATTGTTCATTAATCTAACACGGTTTATTTCTAGAAACTGTGTGCGCTACTGAATGCATCACACACGGTGTTTTCTCAATAACCGTTTGCAATATAAAAACCGAATTAGTAGGCTAATTACCCTATTATTAATAATCCATTTATTAATCTAATTGCTAGTTCATATTAAGCACACAATATATTTCATTTTCATAATTGAAATAGATCAGAGTACAACATCATATAGCTTCAGCACTCAGCTACCCCATTACACAACTGCACTAGCACCTCGCTGTACTAGTGCTTGTGATGGTCGGCCGCCAATAATGTAGTTTGAGAGGTAATCTTTAGTAAACTGCTTCAGGATCCACTTCAAAGGGAAAAAGATTTATACATTGTCATCTAACACAACTCATTACGGGCAGTAAAAAGAAGGCTAGATGATTCTTACTTACCATCATGTAGTTCACTGTTGTCTTGCATAAAGTGTAAACAAATAGTTCGATTGACATCTTTTGACCCATTTTAATAACAGTCTTTATCAGTTTCCTCACTTGATGCTGGTTCATGAATATCTCATTGCCCCATACGCAGAAAGGGTCAAAGTGTGGATCTTTGGCAATGGCATATGTACCTAAAAGCACCAAGTTAATATTAGAAGCTAAACAACAATTGCAAAATGATGTAGTACAACACTCCCTCCATCCCATTATATAAGATTTTATTACATGTATATGTAGACATCATCAGAACATTAAGGTAACACTCTTCCTTGTTGCTATGTAGCCTGGGATTGCATATTTAGTCATTCAGTACAATGCATGTTGATATGTAGCTTCAGTGTGCAGGCTTAAGCACGCTAGTTAAGCAAAACAAGAACTGGAAAGGTGTGTTTACTGCATCAGGCATAACATTTAAAAACAAGAAAATAGTCATTCAAACTGGTATTGTGCAGGTCTAAGTAGTTATTGTTAAAAAACGAAAATGCATGTAAACTACAATATCCTTAACAACAACCAAATATCATAATTCATAGTGGTATTGTTGAAACTGTTATTGATGAAATTGAACTGCATGGCAAATAGTTGCACATATAGAGCATCACATTGTGAAGAACTGAAATAAACAAGTCATAAGGCCATCTCTAGCCGATCCTTTCAAAGCTAAAGGACTAAAACCCTTAGTGGATATATATATATATATATATATATATATATATATATATATATATATATATATATATATAGGGTGGGTCTATTCTACAACTGATTGTAGAATAATATTCTACAATAGGCAAGCCCCTATATAAGGTAGTTTTGAATCGGAGACCGACCCGACCAGGCAACACCTGTCCGGATCCCGAAAACAGATCCCCCGA